>JBBGZY010000055.1:152500-648965 GCA_037952925.1 Lithobates clamitans | reverse complement strand
TGGAAGCCACTGGAGGGATTAGTAGAGGGAGCTGAGACACTGAGTGAAAGCCAATGGAGGGATTAGCAGGGTGGGTGGGGGGCAATGAGTGGAAGCCAATGGAAGGATTAGTAGTGGGGGTGGGAGACACTGAGTGGAAGCCAATGGAGGGATTAGCAGAGGGGGTGGGGGGCAATGAGTGGAAGCCAATGGAGGGATTAGCAGAGGGGGCAGGGGCACTGAGTGGAAGCCAATGGAAGGATTAGCAGAGGGGGGCGGGGGGCACTGAGTGGAAGCCAATGGAGGGATTAGCAGGGGGGTGGGGGGCACTGAGTGGAAGCCAATGGAGGGATTAGCAGAGGGAGCGGAGGCACTGAGTGGAAGCCAATGGAGGGATTAGCGGGGGGGGCAGGGGCACTGAGTGGAAGCCAATGGAGGGATTAGCAGAGGGGGCAGGGGCACTAAGTGGATGCCATTCTAGGGATTGGCAGAGGGGGTGGGAGACACTGAGTGGAAGCCAATAGAGGGATTAGCATAGGGGGCGGGGGCACTGAGTGGAAGTCTATATAGGGATTAGCAGAGGGGGTGGGGGGAAACGAGTGGAAGCCAATAGAGGGATTAGCAGAGGGAGCAGGGGCACTGAGTGGAAGCCAATGGAGGGATTAGCAGAGAGGGTGGGAGGCACTGAGTGGAAGCCAATGGAGGGATTAGCAGAGGGGGCAGGGGCACTGAGTGGAAGCCAATGGAGGGATTAGCAGAGGGGGTGGGAGCACTGAGTGGAAGCCAATGGAGGGATTAGCAGAGGGGGTGGGGAACACTGAGTGGAAGCCAGTCTAGGGATTGGCAGAGGGGGTGGGAGGCACTGAGTGGAAGCCAAGATAGGGATTGGCAGAGGGGGCGGGGCACTGAGTGGAAGCCAATAGAGGGATTAGCAGAGGGGGCGGGGAGCACTGAGTAGAAGCCAATGACAGACATCGATTCATTATAGTACCTGAACTGCAGTGTAATTTAATGATTTCTGAAATGTTAGGTGATACCACCGCCAGATTGTGTTCAAAAACAAAAAGCACGTAAAAATGTAAAATTCACATCACCAATGAATTAAAGCAAAACTTTAATGTAAAAAAAAAAAAATGTAATCGCTTGTTAAAAAATAAAAAAAGGGGGGTAGGGAGTGAGGTGTCTAATGTAAAAGATGGGGAGGGGAGTGAGGACTTTGATGGGATGGGGAGGGGGGGGTGTGAGGAGTCTGATGGGGGGTGAGGAGTCTGATGGGGGGGTGTGAGGAGTCTGATGGGGGCTGTGAGGAGTCTGATGGGGGGGCTGTGAGGAGTCTAATGGGGGGGGAGGTGTGGGGAGTCTGATGGGGGGGGGGTGAGGATTCTGATGGAGGGGTTGTGAGGAGTCTGATGGGGGGCTGTAAGGAGTCTGATGGGGGGCTGTGAGGAGCCTAATGGGGGGGGGGTGTGAGGAGTCTGATAGGGGGGGGGGGGGCTGAGGTTTCTGATGGAGGGGTTGTGAGGAGTCTGATGGGGGGGCTGTGAGGAGTCTGATGGGGGGTGAGGGGTCTGATGAGGGGGTGTGAGGAGTCTGATGGAGGGGGTGTGAGGAGTCTGATGGAGGGGGTGTGAGGAGTCAGATGGGGGGTGAGGAGTCTGATGAGGGGTGTGAGGAGTCTGATGGGGGGTGCGAGGAGTCTGTTGGGGGGGTGTGAGGAGTCTGATAGGGGGGTGAGGAGTCTGATGGGGGGGGGTGTAAGGAGTCTGATGGGGGGGGGGTGTGAGGAGTCTGATGGGGGGGTTGTGAGAAGTCTGATAGGGGGGTTGTGAGGAGTCTGATAGGGGGGTGAGGAGTCTGATGGAGGGGGGCTGTGAGGAGTCTGATTGGGGGGTGAGAAGTCTGATGGGGGGGTGTGAAGAGTCTGATGGGGGGTGTGAGGAGTCTGATGGGGGGGTGTGAAGAGTCTGATGGGGGGCGGTGTGAGGAATCTGCTTGAGGGGGGTGTGAGGAGTCTGCTGGAGGGGGGGTGTGAGGAGTCTGATGGGGGGGGGTGAGGAGTCTGATGGGGGGGTGTGAGGAGTCTGATGGGGGGTGTGAGAAGTCTGATGGGGGGCGGTGTGAGGAGTCTGCTAGGGGGGGTGTGAGGATTCTGATGGGGGGGCTGTGAGGAGTCTGATGGAGGGGGGTGTGAGGAGTCTGAGGGGGGTGAGGAGTCTGGTGGGGGTGTGTGAAGAGTCTGATGGGGGGTGAGGAGTCTGATGGGGGGGTGAGGAGTCTGATGGGGGGTGTGAGGAGTCTGATGGGGGGGTGTGAGGAGTCCGATGGGGGGTGAGGAGTCTGATGAAGGGTGTGAGGAGTCTGATGGGGGGTGCGAGGAGTCTGATTGGGGGGTTGTGAGGAGTCTGATGGGGGGTTGTGAGGAGTCTGATAGGGGGGTGAGGAGTCTGATGGGGGGGTGTGAGGAGTCTGATGGGGGGGTGTGAGGAGTCTTATGGGGGGGTGAGGAGTCTGATGGGGGTGTGAGGAGTCTGATGGGGGTGTGAGGAGTCTGATGGGGGGGTGTGAGGAGTCTGATGGGGGTGTGAGGAGTCTGATGGGGGGACGGTGTGAGGAGTCTGATGGGGGGGTGTGAGGAGTCTGATGGGGGGGTGAGGAGTCTGATGGGGGGTGTGAGGAGTCTGATGGGGGGGTGTGAGGAGTCTGATGGAGGGGTGGTGTGAGGAGTCTGATGGGGGTGTTAGGAGTCTGGAGGGAGGGTGTGAGGAGTCTGATGGGGGGGTATGAGGAGTCTGATGGGGGGGTGTGAGGAGTCTGATGGGGGGGGGTGTGAGGAGTCTGATGGGGGGGGGTGTGAGGAGTCTGATGGGGGGAGGGTGTGAGGAGTCTGATGGGGGGGTGTGAGGAGTCTCTTGGGGGGGGCTGTGAGGAGTCTGATGGAGGGAGGGTGTGAGGAGTCTGATGGAGGTGTGTGTGAGGAGTCTGATGGGGGGGTGGTGTGAGGAGTCTGATGGGGGGGTGTGAGGAGTCTGATGGGGGGGTGTGAGGAGTCTGATGGAGGGAGGGTGTGAGGAGTCTGTTGGGGGGGGGCTGTGAGGAGTCTGATGGAGGGAGGGTGTGAGGAGTCTGATGGGGGTGTGTGTGAGGAGTCTGATGGAGGTGTGTGTGAGGAGTCTGATGGAGGTGTGTGTGAGGAGTCTGTTGGGGGGGGGGGCTGTGAGGAGTCTGATGGAGGGAGGGTGTGAGGAGTCTGATGGAGGGAGGGTGTGAGGAGTCTGATGGAGGGAGGGTGTGAGGAGTCTGATGGAGGGAGGGTGTGGGGAGTCTGATGGAGGGAGGGTGTGAGGAGTCTGATGGAGGGAGGGTGTGAGGAGTCTGATGGAGGGAGGGTGTGAGGAGTCTTTTGGGGGGGGGCTGTGAGGAGTCTAAATTGGTGGGGGTGGTCATTCTAGATTGGGGCGTTTCAAGGTTTGACGGAGTTATAAAGGGTGCCGTGACTCTCCGCTGCTCTGATTTCGGACATAAAGTCCTGGGATTGGAGGCACAATGATTGGGATCAGCGAAGGATGGCGTTGTCAGGAATAGAATACACCAGGAGGGGGCGGCGGTGAGATGATTGATCGGTCACTTTTATTCTGGGCGCTCGCCGTTTTATGAATCGGATTTCCTGCGTTCAGAACATTGGCGGGACATTCCTTCCATGAGATTATCAGGGAGAAGAATATAAAAGGGACGGCAGGGAGAAGGTCATCGCGGGGATTACAGGATCCACGAATACAAACTTAAAGGGTCACTCCACCCAAAAGTGACATTCCATTTCCAGGCGGTGTCCTTTGACTACTCACCTTCTCTATTCTATTCTATTCTATTCTTTTTTTTTTTTTTTTTTTTTTTTTTAAGGATTGCAACAGATCCCAAATGTCTTCTTCTAAAATCCAACTTCTGTTTTGATCCTCTTCAAAGTTTCAGATGTCCCCGCCCACCTTGGGGTGTTCCCTCCGCTTCTGTATACTGTACAAATACACCTAAAATCCCCTTATAACGCCTCTCACCACTGGAAACCAACAGTTACTCCACACTTAGGGGTCTATTTATTAAAAAACAATCCCTGTAATTTTTATGTAGCAAAGTCTTTAGCCTCTTCCAGTCTAAATTAGGACCTCCAAGGCCAAAGATAGCTGACATCCCTCTGTATGTGGTGGTTTGTGACTTGTGAGGCATTGCGGGTGCAAAGATGGTGAAAGTCATTGGGCGCCAGACACTTCTTGGATGTAAAAGAGGTTTTATTTCTTTTAATAGTCCTTTTATTTTGGGGGGAAAGAGGGTTAGGGCCAAGACACCCTTAAGTAGTTGTAGATTCAATTGCCAGACTCCGAGACTTCAATAGGAGGACAGCCGTGCAGGGAAAGGCCCCAACAAGAAGCCACATCTGCACATTCAGGAATGCTGTCTCCTATGGCAACAGTCTTTAACAGTTCCTAACTCAAATGTAAGCGTTCCTTCAGCTTCACTACAACTGCGTCTTGTAGTTCTTCAGCACTGAGCTCTCCGGTCTCTCACTAGACCCTCTGGTTCACTGATTCTGAATCCCTTGAGCTCCTCCAAGGTTTGTGGTGGTATCTCCCTCAAGCGTCACCCCCACTTCTCTGCTGGGTCCCTAGCTTGGCACTCCAGATACTTTTCAAGCTTCACGCCACTGGCCTGCTCGGTCCCTGGCTTGACTCACAAGGTTGTGACCTCCGCTGGTTGGGTCCCTGGCTTGACTCACAAGGTTGTGACCTCCGCTGGTTGGGTCCCTGGCTTGACTCACAAGGTTGTGACCTCCGCTCTTTGGGTCCCTGGCTTGACTCACAAGGTTGTGACCTCCGCTGGTTGGGTCCCTGGCTTGAGTCACAAGGTTGTGACCTCCGCTGTTTGGGGCCCTGGATTGACTCACAAGGTTGTGACCTCCGCTGGTTGGGTCCCTGGCTTGACTCACAAGGTTGTGACCTCCGCTGGTTGGGTCCCTGGCTTGACTCACAAGGTTGTGACCTCCGCTGGTTGGGTCCCTGGCTTGGCTCACAAGGTTGTGACCTCCGCTGGTTGGGTCCCTGGCTTGGCTCACAAGGTTGTGACCTCCGCTGGTTGGGTCCCTGGCTCGGCTCACAAGGTTGTGACCTCCGCTGGTTGGGTCCCTGGCTTGGCTCCCAAGGTTGTGACCTCCGCTGGTTGAGTCCCTGGCTTGACTCACAAGTTTGTGACCTCTGCTGGTTGGGTCCCTGGCTTGGCTCACAAGGTTGTGACCTCCGCTGGTTGGGTCCCAGGCTTGGCTTACAAGGTTGTGACCTCCGCTGGTTGTGTCCCTGGCTTGATCAACGCCTGAAGTTTCCCGATTTTCACCACCTCCGTCTAGTGAGAATACTCCTCCGGTACGTGCTTCAGTTACTCACTGTGGTCCCTGGTAAAGGTGGTTGTTCCCTTAGTGGTTTCTACCTCCAACCACGACAGGTTCTCCGGCCGGCAGAACCGTCACTTCTGGTTGGACTGCAAGCCGCAATCCCAACCCTGCGCTGCTCTCTTACTTCTGGAAAGGCCCTCAGACAGCCTGGCAGCCAGATGCCCCCCGGGATAGGCCCAATCTCAAGCCTAGCAGCCCAATGCGTACGACACATCCATCCAGACAGCCATCCAGGTGGCACAGAACATCGATCACCTGACCTCACCCGAATATATAGGCTCTCCCGGCAGGCCAAGGGGATTTAAGAAAACCCCTGCCCATTGGCTGAGATACCCAATATACCCATAACCTGACCTTGAATTGCCCTTCTCATATCTAGTACCACCAAGTACCCGGCCACCAAGTGGTAGAAGAGAAAAGTGCAACAAGGCCAAACTTAGGAAGAGATCAATAGATCGCTATCAATCGACCAAGACGACTACTCCTGGCAAGTAAATTTGTGAGGAGCAACCTGTCTAAGCTACATTATATGTATGTCCTATAAATATCAGCTCCATCTAGTGGCCGTAAAAAAAATATTTAAGAAAAATGCCACATTATAGCCACTAGATGGAGCTGGTGATGGTAGGAAATCAACAAATTAGGCAAATTATTAGGATGATTTGTGATGGTTGTGGGAATGCTTCACACGGCAATTTTTTTAATTAAAATAAATCGATCCCTTTAGGTGAGCAAATAAAAAAAAGACTTACAGGAGGACTTACAGTCTGTCTGCCATTAACACAGCAGTTGTTTTGCTTCTTACGTTACGTACTTTTTATCACCTGTTGATCCCGCCAGCAGATCCATTATATTTCCACTTCCTGTAACAGGGTGACAACGCTGATGGGTTTACAGTGAAATCGCACAGCAGCGTTGTCACCCGTTGGACATGGACACAAAGGTATGAAACCAATTCGTGGCGCACCGATATGAAAATTCTGGTGCCAAAACAGAAAACAAAAATTCCAGCTGAAAACGGACTAAACATATGCACTGTCACTGTACTAAGGACACTTGCTGGGAATGGGGATAACATCAGGGGGAATAAAAGGGTTAAATGTGTGCCCGGGTTGCGCTTGCTCACTGTGGGGGAGGAGCTCTGACTAGGGGAAGGCAGAGATCTGTGTTCCTGCTTAGCAGAGGATCAAAGCCTTCCCCGCTGACAGAACGACAATCTGCCTTGTTTACATCGTCAGACTGCCGTTCTGCTTGTGTCCCAAACGATCGGCGGGTCTTGGTGGGCATTGAGTCCGCCGGAACCCTCTGATTGGCTCCCACTGTGTCCAATCATGTATGTAGTAGGTACAGGATCTGGCACGGAGTGGCCGCTCTGCTGCAGTAAATGTACGGTGTTCGCAAGTGGTTAATGTGATTAATATGACTGCAGTTTCTGCATTGAAGTCAATTAGAAGAGATTTTGCATTGAAGTCAAAAAGGGGCGTTTTTGCATTGAAGTCAGTGGGATGTGGTTTTGCATTGAAGTCAAAGGGACTCAATTTTGCATTGAAATCAATGGGATGGGATTTTGCATAGTCGTCACAAGGGGGGCGTCTTTGCTTTGAAGTCAATGGGACTTGATTTTGCATTAAAGTCAATAGGGGGCATTTTTTCATTGAACGCAATTTTGCTTTGAAGTCAATGGGACTCAATTTTGCATTGAAGGCAATGGGATGCAATTCTGAATTCAAGTCACTAGGGGGCGTTTCTGCATTACAGTCAATGGCATGCAATTTTGCATTAAAGTCAATAGGGGGCATTTTTGCATTGAAGTCAATGGGACGTAATTTTGCATTGAAGTCACTAGAGGGCATTTTTGTATTGAAGTCAATGGGACGGGATTTGGCATTGAAGTCAATGGGATGAGGTTTTGGATTGAAATCAATGGGATGGAATTTTGCATTAAAGTCAATAGGACACGATTTGGCATTGAAGACAATGGGACGCGATTTGGCATTGAAGTCGCTAGGGGGCATTTTTGCATTAAAGTCAATGTGACATGATTTGGCATTGAAGTCAATAGGGGGCGTTTTTACATTAATGTCAATGGGATGGGATTTTGCATTGAAGTCACTAGGGGGCATTTTTGCATTGAAGTCTACGAAACACGATTTTGCATTGAAGTCAATGGGACGCAGCATGCCATTATCAGCACCTTTTTTTTTTTTCCTATCAGCAAAACGCAGATAACCCTATTTTTAGCCTTTCATTTTCAGCGACCGATATATCGGTGCATCCCTAGTACCAATCATTTGTGCAGTGTTCATTTGGCAAGGGGGAGCTGGGTGCTGATAGGAGGAGAGAACAGAGTGACAGAGAGAAGCACACATCGGTCTGCTGCTTCTCCTTTCACAGTCCAGTCGCAGGTCGTGGGCGGGGCAAGACCTGTCATCCAGTCTCCTCCCCTGCAAGTGTGTGACCAGGGAAAGTCATTCCAAGCATGAGATGTATCTAAAAGGTTACAATGTAGCTCTTCACAGAGCTGAACCCCGATGTTCTCCAGGAGTGATCGCCGGGGGTCATCATTTATAGCGATCGTTCGATCTCAGCCCCGGCGACGTGTCATCACCTGGAAGGGGGCGGAGCTACGAAATACACAGAACAAGTCATTCCCCTCCCCCGATCCTTGCCATTGATGATTTCGTTCCATCTCAGGGACCCCGAGATTATTATTGGATTTTGTTGTATCGTCCCCCCGATTCACGGAACTCACCCCGAGATTTATTCTTTGGTATTCTTTGATATTATTGAGTGAAAAATATCCGAAATCCGACAGACAACTAGAGACACCGAGCGGGTTTGATGTGTCATCTCTCGCTATTGTCAGTGAAAAGGGCGCTTCAGGTACAACAATGACATTTCATCGTGTCTGGGAGAGAACGCCATCGGTGACACGCCGCGCATGCCGAACATCCTGTCCTCTGTCAGTTATTGGGACAGAAAAAAAACGGACGGCTTAAAGCTCTGTCTACAGCCAAACCAGATAATATAACAGATACAGAGATATATACAGGTATATATATATATATATATACACAGTATGCAGGAGATAGTATAATCATACAGGTACGTCACCCCTCTACTGTCATATACAGGTACATCATCCCTCTACTGTCATATACAGGTACGTCACCTCTCTACTGTCATATACAGGTACGTCACCTCTCTACTGTCATATACAGGTACATCACCTCTCTACTGTCATATACAGGTACGTCACCTCTCTACTGTCATATACAGGTACGTCACCTCTCTACTGTCATATACAGGTACGTCACCTCTCTACTGTCATATACAGGTACGTCCCCCCCCTCCTGTCATATACAGGTACGTCACCTCTCTACTGTCATATACAGGTACGTCACCTCTCTACTGTCATATACAGGTACATTACCTCTCTACTGTCATATACAGGTACATCACCTCTCTACTGTCATATACAGGTACGTCACCTCTCTACTGTCATATACAGGTACGTCACCTCTCTACTGTCATATACAGGTACATCACCTCTCTACTGTCATATACAGGTACGTCACCTCTCTACTGTCATATACAGGTACATCACCTCTCTACTGTCATATACAGGTACGTCACCTCTCTACTGTCATATACAGGTACGTCACCCCTCTACTGTCATATACAGGTACGTCACCTCTCTACTGTCATATACAGGTACGTCACCTCTCTACTGTCATATACAGGTACGTCACCTCTCTACTGTCATATACAGGTACATCACCTCTCTACTGTCATATACAGGTACGTCACCTCTCTACTGTCATATACAGGTACGTCACCTCTCTACTGTCATATACAGGTACGTCACCTCTCTACTGTCATATACAGGTACGTCACCTCTCTACTGTCATATACAGGTACGTCACCTCTCTACTGTCATATACAGGTACGTCACCTCTCTACTGTCATATACAGGTACGTCACCTCTCTACTGTCATATACAGGTACGTCACCCCTCTACTGTCATATACAGGTACGTCACCCCTCTACTGTCATATACAGGTACGTCACCTCTCTACTGTCATATACAGGTACGTCACCTTTCTACTGTCATATACAGGTACATCACCTCTCTACTGTCATATACAGGTACGTCACCTCTCTACTGTCATATACAGGTACATCACCTCTCTACTGTCATATACAGGTACATCACCTCTCTACTGTCATATACAGGTACGTCACCTCTCTACTGTCATATACAGGTACGTCACCCCTCTACTGTCATATACAGGTACATCACCTCTCTACTGTCATATACAGGTACATCACCTCTCTACTGTCATATACAGGTACATCACCTCTCTACTGTCATATACAGGTACGTCACCCCTCTACTGTCATATACAGGTACATCACCTCTCTACTGTCATATACAGGTACGTCACCTCTCTACTGTCATATACAGGTACGTCACCCCTCTACTGTCATATACAGGTACGTCACCTCTCTACTGTCATATACAGGTACGTCACCTCTCTACTGTCATATACAGGTACGTCACCTCTCTACTGTCATATACAGGTACATCACCTCTCTACTGTCATATACAGGTACGTCACCCCTCTACTGTCATAAACAGGTACGTCACCCCTCTACTGTCATATACAGGTACGTCACCTCTCTACTGTCATATACAGGTACGTCACCTCTCTACTGTCATATACAGGTACGTCACCTCTCTACTGTCATATACAGGTACGTCACCTCTCTACTGTCATATACAAGTACATTCCCTCTCTACTGTCATATACAGGTACGTCACCTCGCTACTGTCATATACAAGTACATCACCTCTCTACTGTCATATACAGGTACATCACCTCTCTACTGTCATATACAGGTACGTCACCTCTCTACTGTCATATACAAGTACATCACCTCTCTACTGTCATATACAGGTACGTCACCTCTCTACTGTCATATACAGGTACGTCACCTCTCTACTGTCATATACAGGTACGTCACCCCTCTACTGTCATATACAGGTACGTCACCCCTCTACTGTCATATACAGGTACGTCACCCCTCTACTGTCATATACAGGCACGTCACCCCTCTACTGTCATATACAGGTACGTCACCTCTCTACTGTCATAAACAGGTACGTCACCTCTCTACTGTCATATACAGGTACATCACCCCTCTACTGTCATATACAGGTACGTCACCTCTCTACTGTCATATACAGGTACGTCACCTCTCTACTGTCATATACAGGTACGTCACCTCTCTACTGTCATATACAGGTACATCACCTCTCTACTGTCATATACAGGTACGTCCCCTCTCTACCGTCATATACAGGTATGTCACCTCTCTACTGTCATATACAGGTACGTCACCTCTCTACTGTCATATACAGGTACATCACCTCTCTACTGTCATATACAGGTACGTCCCCTCAATACCGTCATATACAGGTATGTCACCTCTCTACTGTCATATACAGGTACGTCACCTCTCTACTGTCATATACAGGTACGTCACCTCTCTACTTTCATGTACAGGTACGTCACCTCTCTACTGTCATATACAGGTACGTCACCTCTCTACTGTCATATACAGGTACGTCACCTCTCTACTTTCATGTACAGGTACGTCACCTCTCTACTGTCATATACAGGTACGTCACCTCTCTACTGTCATATACAGGTACGTCACCTCTCTACTGTCATATACAGGTACGTCACCTCTCTACTGTCATATACAGGTACGTCACCTCTCTACTGTCATATAACGATACGTTTAAGATAACTAAACATTTTGATTGATGGAATAGAGACACAGAATTTCTGAACGACCTTTGATTTTGCTGTGAAAATGTAAATGTGAAAAGAAAATGTCTTTTGTTGCCATAACAATAGATATAAAAAAATAATAATAATAATAATCCACATTTGCATGACAGTGTTAGAAAAGTGACAATAATAATTATATACATAATAATCATAATAATAATATCACAGGATACAGGCATCGGATTATTTGTGCTTCCTGGTAAATAAAATGAAACAAAGTAATTATTTTCACTCATAAATCTAATCTGTCAGGAAGGAGGGGGGGAGGGGGAGGCTCAGCCCAGAGACACAATTAGCAGAATATCAGCTGTCAGATGACCAGGAACTTTACTAATTGGCTCCTGACCAATAATTAAGGACCAATGGTGACCCTGATTAGACGAGGAACGCACAAAACTAGTAGCTAAATTGTGTTAGAGAAATTAACTTTGTTTCTTATGCTGGCCATACACTATACGAAAAATCCGCCGAAAATCGGTCATTTAGACCGTTCGTTCGTTTTTCCGGCCAGTTAATGGGCACAAAATCGATAATCGTTGGGGATGTTTTTGAGCCGAAAAAAACTAAGGACAAGGTTGGAAATTTAATGCCGAAGGAACGATAAATTGAAAGGTTAATGTGTTTCCCGTCCGAACTGTCTGCACTAGGTATATGTAAAAAAACGAACAAAAAAATGATTTATTTATGTCCACTGAACGATTTATCGGTCATTACATGGTGGCATGATCGTTTGTGGTCACGGCCGAACGTTCGTTTTTCGAAAATGGGTTCGGTCGATTTTTCGTATAGTGTATGGCCAGCATTAGACCCTGTGTCAGGTTTTTATTGCTGTCTGTGTTCCCATTGGGGAGATTCACCCTCTCTTTTTGTACAATGTCCCCATAGGGAGATTCACCCTCACAATATGCCCCATGTCCCCATTGGGAGATTCACCCTCTCTTTTTGTACAATGTCCTCATTGGGAGATTCACCCTCTCAATATGCCCCGTGTCCCCATTGGGAGATTCACCTTCTCTATCTGACTTCTGTCACTGAGACAGGCAGTGGGAAGAAATCCAGCTGTTTAGATGTGTCCCCAGAGTATGGGGTGAGGGGAAATCTTCCATTGGGGACACCTGTGTGAGAGAGGAGTTCCCTTCACGCGGGAGACGTTTCTTCTCCGTTCCTGTGGCATGCAGAGGCACAAAGCACCAGAATGGATAAGTGTGAACGGGCCCGAAGCCCTGCTTCACACCGGTGTGATTTGTCTTGCGATTTGACAACTCGCACGACAAAGTTGCGCCCCCTTTGCCGGCATTGGAACCAGTCAAATCGTTGCGACTCAAGTCGCAGCGACTTTAAAAAAAGGCTCCTGCACTACTTTCTTGCAATTTCATTGCGACTTGCGTGGACTTCTGAAGGTCGCAAGCTGCAATGAAACGGCACGCGGAAAATCGCACCGATCAGCGGCTTTGAAACCGCGCTGAAGTAGCGTGCTTTCAAAGCCGCACTGGTGTGAACCGGGGCTTAATCCTGGAGGATTAGTTCACACCTACAGGTGCGGCCAAGCGCAGGCACGCTTCCATGCGTCTTTTGCACGTTCCCGCTTGTCGCGTGCAGGGGCGGCCCATTCATTTCGATGGTCTGCTCTACGCACAAGAAACGCAGAAGAGAAGCCCACGTCTCTTTTCTAAAAAAAAAAAAAAACACACACATGGCACCATGCAATTTGCTGCAGATGTCATTAACAATTAACGGCACCGCTCCGCATCTGCTAAAGGGCAGCGTGTTAGGAAAGCGTGCGATTTTTCGCACGTTCCCGGCGCACCTGAGCCTAGCCTTACAGGCAGCAAAACAGTTAAAAAAAAAACAAAAACATTTCAGTAATTTAGAGTCAAACACTTTCCCTCCAATTCCCCCGTCACGCCTCCCCTCCCCCGATCACGCCGCGCCCCGGACATTCAGCTTATTAGAAATTTATGTCATTCCATTTTTAAAAGACTTAAGTGTGTTACATGGTAGGCGAAGGTTGAGGAAAAAAAAAAAAATAGACACAAACTCCATCAAGTGCGTGCGATTATCCGACATTAAATTTGCATCGCATCAGAAAAACGTTACATAATCACAGCGCGGGAATGTATAGAAATTACCTCGGGTGCAGTTCTTCATGGCGAAGGCGTCCACAGCGGCGGCGGCGGCCGTCCCTCCTCCGTCATCGACGTAGTCCAAGGAGATCCGGAACGGCTTCCCCTTGTGTCGCACCGGTCCTCCCATGACGACCCATCTGAATTCGGTGGAGATCAGGAAACAAAAGCAGAGAAAGACGGAGATGAGTATCCACACGGCTCTCCCGCTTCGCCCGCACCCACAAGCCCTCGCCCGCCGCCGTGCCACCATGTTTGGTTTTTTTTTGGAATGAATCCACCTGACTTCTAGTCTATAGAAGCGGAGACGTATTCTAGGCTAAGAGGAAACAAAGCTTGTGCTGGGAAGTTTGTTTTGCCGGAATGGGACCTCATAGGCTACCGGCCCCGGGGGGCAGCGCTGGTGACGCCGCTAATTTCATCAACGAAATTTGTGACACAAGGAGACTCATCAGAACTCTAATTCCAGAACACAGCGCCCATTCTTCCCCGACACACACCCAGCGCCCGCCGGAGTCAGGGGAGCTCAGCTGCCTGAGGGACGCTCCCAACGCGTGGATTTACGTCCTTCTTTGTAAATAGAGGATGTGTTCAGTGTGGGGGGGGGAATCACACGTTCAGTGTGGGGGGGGGGGATCACACGCCTGCGTTCCCAAGACTGGGCGCTGCAAGAAGAAGACTACCGGAGACGACTTCATCCCGACCGTCCTCAACTCCCAATAGTCATAAAGATTACAAAGAAGAGAACGGCAACCTACAGATCCCATACACAGAGAGACCAGAAGACGTCTAGAAGATCCGGGGCAGAAAATATCAAACAGACATTTTTTTTTGGGGGGGGGGGGGGATGTTAATTGAAGGCAGAATATGAGAAACTGTTAAACCCGATCACTTAACCCTTTCGCTTGCAGAGACGTTTTTGCGTCTTTTTTTGCACGCGTTTAAAAAAAAAAAAAATTTAGGTTTGAAGATTACACAAAACCCCCAAACATGATATATTATTTTGAAAGCAGACGCCCTAGGGCAGTGATGGAGAACCTCGGCACCCACCCCCCAGATGTTTTGGAACTACATTTCCCATGATGCTCAACTACGCTGCAGAGTGCATGAGAATCATGGGAAATGTAGTTCCAAAACATCTGGGGGGTGCCAAGGTTCGCCATCGCTGCCCTAAGCATGGGTAGGAAACCTTAACTAGTTGCCACCTGCCGTCAAATGATGGTAAGGCGGTGTGGCTCTCATTCTGGGACGCGAAAAAAGCGAGAAGAAGGGAGCAGAAATGCCCACGGAAAGATGTGCCACAGGGGTATCGCCCAAAACAAGGAGGATGAGGATTTTTGGGTGATACCCCTGTGGCACGGGGGGGCGCTGCACCCGACATGACACTTCCTCACTCCGTCTTTTGCTCTTTCTGTGGGCATTTCTGCTCCCTTCTTCTCGCTTTGAGCAAATGATCTCCGGTGCTTTAAACGTCTAACACATGAGGTCAGTACTGATGTCAATACAGGTATATCTGGATAGATTTATTTACTTTGTAAATTTATAGTAGGGTGTGTATAATCCGACTTTACACGTAGTCCCTCTTTACACTTCGGTGCGCAGGAATGGCGGGTCAGCAAGCCCAGACCGCCATCTACCAGTCACCTGTCCACAATCTACTGGTAGATCTAGAGGTTGCTGACCCCCCCGGCCCTAGAGAATAAAATAGTGGTAGTTTACATTTTTTTTTTTATGTCACACCATGTTACCACTAATGCCGCGTACACACGACCGGACTTTTCGACAGCAAAGGTCCGACAGAACGAATCCGTCGGACAATTCGATCGTGTGTGGGCTTCATCGGACCTTTGCTGTGGAAAAATCTGACGGACTTTAGAAACAGAACATGTTTCAAATCTTTCCGTCGGACTCGAGTCCGGTCGAAAAGTCGGCCCAAAAACGACGCAAGGGCAGCTATTGGCTACTGGCTATGAACTTCCTTATTCTAGTCCGGTCGTACGTCATCACGTACGAATCCGTTGGACTTTGGTGGGATCGTGTGTAGGCAAGTCCGTTTCGTTGGAACTCCGTCGAAAAATCCTTCGGAGTTCAGTCCGTCGAAAAGTCCGCTCGTGTGTACGCGGCATAAGGTCTAGGAAAAACTCAAAATTTCAGTAAAAAAAAAAAACACCATTTTAGGGCTAACAAATGCGGTAAACTACCCAAATTTTCGCTAAAATATACAAAGACGAGGTTGCACCGAGTAAATACAGTGACTGAAATAAGTATTTGATCCCCTATCAATCAGCAAGATTTCTGGCTCCCAGGTGTCTTCTATACAGGTAATGAGCTGAGATTAGGAGCACTCTTAAGGCCTAGCTTCACATTGGTATGATTTGGCATGCGATTTGAAATTGCATGCCAAATTGACGGCGAAGGCAACCGTCCGAATCGGCCAACTTTGCCGCACCACGCGGTTTCCCAAAAGTAATTCCTGTACTACTTTTGGTGACTTTGGGGGGCGATTTGTATAGACATCTGTGCAGGAACCCACACAGATGTCTGTCAAATAGCCGCTGAAGTCGGACTGCATTGCCAGGGTTGAAATCGTGTGAGTTCAGCTGAACTCGCACAATTTCTAACACGCAGCAATGTAAACCTGGGCAAAGGGAGTGCTCCTAATCTCAGCTTGTTACCTGTATAAAAGACACCTGTCCACAGAAGCAATCTATCAGATCCCAATCTCTCCACCATGGCCAAGACCAAAGAGCTGTCCAAGGATGTCGGGGAGAAGATTGTAGACCTACACAAGGCTGGAATGGGCTACAAGACCATCGCCAAGCAGCTTGGTGAGAGGGTGACAACAGTTGGTGAGATTTTTTGCAAATAGAAGAAACACAAAATAACTGTCAATCTCCCTCAGTCTGGGGCTCCATACAAGATCTCACCTCGTAGAGTTTCAATGGTCATGAGAACGGTGAGGAATCAGCCCAGAACTACACAGGAGAATCTTGTCAATGATCTCAGCTGGGACCATAGTCACCAAGAAAACAATCGGTAACACACTACACCGCGAAGGACTGAAATCCTGCAGCACCCGCAAGGTCCCCCTACTCAGGAAATCACATGTACAGGACCGTCTGAAGTTTGCTAATGAACATCTGAATGATTCGGAGGAGAACTGGGGGAAAGTGTTGTGGTCAGAAGAGACCAAAATCAAGCTCTTTGGCATCAACTCAACTGTTTGGAGGAGGAGAAATGCTGACTATGACTCCAAGAACACCATCACAACCATCGAACATGGAGGTGGAAACATTATGCTTTGGGGGTGTTTTTCTGCTAAGGGGACAGGACAACTTCACCACATCAAAAGGACGATGGACGGGGCCCCATGTACCATCAAATCTTGGATAAGCACCTCCTTCCCTCAGCAAGGGCATTGAAAATGGGTCGTGGATGGGTCTTCCACCATGACAATGACCCAAAACACACGGCCAAGGCAACAAAGCAGTGGCTCGAGAAGAAGCACATTAAGGTCCTGGAGTGGCCTAGCCAGTCTCCAGACCTTAATCCCATAGAAAATATGTGGAGGGAGCTGAAGGTTCGAGTTACCAAACGTCAGCCTGGAAACCTTAATGACTCGGAGAGGATCTGCAAAGAGGACAAAATCCCCCCTGAGATGTGTGCAAACCATGAGGCCAACTCCAAGAAACGTCTGACCTCTGTGATCGCCAACAAGGGTTTCGCCACCAACTACTAAGTCATGTTTTGCGAAGGGGTTCAAATACGTATTTCACTCATTAAAATGTAAATCAATTTATAGCTTTTTTGAAATGCGTTTTTCTGGATATTTTTGTTGTTATCCTGTCTCTCTCACTGTTATAATAAACCGATCATTAAAATTATAGACCGATCGTTTCTTTGTCAGTGGGGCAAACGTACAAAATCAGCAGGGGGTCAAATACTTTTTCCCTCACTGTACAGCCGTGGGCCAAATGTTTTGAGAATGACACAGATATTAATTTTCACAAAGTCTTCTGCCTCAGTGTTTTTAGATCTCTTTGGCAGATGTTACTATGGGATACTGAGTTATAATGACAAGCATTTGACGTGAAGTTTATGCAAAAAGAGGCAAACCCTTCTTTTTCCAAGACCCCTGCGATTCTCCCCGGCATGTTGTCAATCAACTTCTGAGCCACATCCTGACTGATGGAAAATATTATTGAAAAAAAAAAAAAAATTACCACCAAAAGAAAGCTCTGTTTGTGTGAAAAAAAAAAAATGATATAAATGTCATATGGTTACAGTGTTGCATGGGGGGGGATGGGTAAAATCTTCCGGAGCTCAACTGGTTAAGAAGAAGCAGTCGATCTGATATTCATCAAACATTCTCTGCGGGTGAATCTTCTTGCGTGCGGTTTTGAAGGACGGCGACTGATTCACCGCCGCCAGTGAATATTTGATAAAAGCCGCGTTGGCTACTTTATGAATCTGCCCTTTAGAGTTTAATGCAGACGATCCACTTCTGTGAGTGCGGAGAGAGAAGCCCGCAACTAATGAGATAATCTTCTCCTCGCTTCTTATAAAAGCTTCTGATATGAAATGATGGAGCTAAAAAGGTGGAAATGGCGATGGCGGTGGCGGTGGCGATGGCGGTGGGGGGGTTGTGCATTAGAGTTTTGTTCCCAGAGAACACGGAAAATATATTGTTAGTGAGCCGTCAATAACGCCATACACCTATAGGGAGTGATCTCCCGATGAACAATCGCCGTCATCAATTCCAGAGCCGTCCCATGAGAAATGTTCCGTTATTTACCGACATCCTAACTCTTTATATAGACGCCAATTTATTTCCTAAATGTTTGAAGCGTCAGCAACAGTCCGATGAAGGAGAGAAACGTGGCGGGATTTAACCACTTCAGCTCCGGAAGATTTCACCCCCCCCCCTTCCCGGCCAGGCCATTTTTTGCGATACGGCGCTGCGTCGCTTTAACTGACAATTGCGCAGTCATGCGACGTTGTACCCAAACAAAATTTATGTCCTTTTTTCGCCGCTATTACTAGTAAAAAAAAATTAAAAATAATAATAATAAAAATTACAGCTATCCCCTAATTTGTAGATGCTATAACTTTTCCGCAAACCAATATATATATATATATATATATATATATATATATATATATATATATATATATATATAAAAAAAAATTTTCCCAAAAATATGCATAAAAATACATATCGGCCTAAACTAAGGAAAAAATTAGTTGAAAAAAAAAATAAAAAATTGGGATATTTATTATAGCTAAATCTACAAAATATTGTGACGTTGTATCGAAACAAAACTTCTATCCTTTTTTCCCACCATTACTAGTAAAAAAATAATAATAATAATAAAAATCACATAAATCTATCCCCTAGTTTGTAGATGCTATAACTTTTCCGCAAACCAATATATATATATATATATATATATATATATATATATATATATATATATATATATATATATATATATATATATATATATAAATATAATATATATATATATATATATATATATATATATAAATATAAATATATATATATATATATATATATATATATATATATATATATATATATATATATATATATATATATATATATATATATAAATATATATATATATATATAAATATATATATATATATATAAATATATATATATATATATATATATATATATATATATATATATATATATATATATATATATATAATTTTTTATTTTATTTTTTTACCAAAAATATGCATAAAAATACATATCGGCCTAAACTGAGGAAAAAATTAGTTGAAAGAAAAAATAAAAAATTGGGATATTTATTATAGCTAAATCTACAAAATATTGTGACGTTGTACCGAAACAGAACTTCTATCCTTTTTTCGCCGCCATTACTAGTAAAAAAATAATAATAAATAATAAAAATCACATAAATCTATCCCCCAGTTTGTAGATGCTATAACTTTTGCGCAAACCAATCAATATATATATATATATTTTTTAATCAAAATACGCATAAAAATACATATCGGCCTAAACTGAGGAAAAAATATGTTAAAAAAAAAATGGGATATTTATTATAGTAAAATCTACAAAATATCGCGTGACGTTGTACCGAAAAACAAAATTTATGTCCTTTTTTTTCCTTTTCTTTTGGTGGTATTTGATCGCCTTTGCGGTTTTTATTTTTTGTGCTATAAACAAAAAAAGAGCGACAATTTTGAAAAAAAATTATATATATTTTGTAGATTTTGCTGTAATAAATATCCCAAAATTAAAAAAAAAAAAAAAAAAAAAAAAAAATTTCCTCAGTTTAGGCTGATATGTATTCTTCTACATACTTTTACAACATTTAAAATTCTTCTCAACCTTTTTAAATCTGCAGTTTTTATTAACCACTTACAGACCGGAAGATTTTCCCCCCTTAATGACCAGGCCATTTTTTTTGCGATACGGCACTGCTTCGATTTAACTGACAATTGCGCGGTTGTGTGACGTTGCACCCAAACAAAATTGACGTTCCTTTTTTCCCCACAAATAGAGCTCTTTTTTTTTTGGGTGGTATTTGATCACCTCTGCGCTTTTTATTTTTTGCGCTATAAACAAAAAAAGACCGACAATTTAAAAAAAAAAAAACAATATTTTGTAGATTTTGCTATAATAAATATCCCAAATTTAAAAACAAAAAAATATTTTTTTTCCTCAGTTTGGGCCGATATGTATTCTTCTACATATTTTTGGTTAAAAAAAACAAAAAAAAAAAAAAAAATCACAATAAGCGTATATTGATTGGTTTGCGCAAAAGTTATAGCGTCTACAAATTGTGCGGTCGTGCAATACTGTACCCAAATGACATTTATATCATTTTTTTTTTTTTTTTAAATAAAGCTTTATTAAAGAGCAGTGCAGTACAGTGAAAAAAAAAAATCCAAAGGTATTATTATTATTCAGGATTTATATAGCGCCAACAGTTTACGCAGCGCTTTACAATATAAAAGGGAGACAATACAGTTATAATGCAATACAATAGGATTGAGAGGGCCCTGCTCAGAAGAGCTTACAATCTAATAAAGGTATACTGACAAATCCCATGCAAATAAGGGATTGAAATTAGAAAAGTACAAAGATATTAAACAGAGATTCAAAGCCACTTACAAATGCCATTGAAACAGTAGGGAAGGCTGTGTCTTATGTTCCCTGTGTGCCCCCCCATCTCCAGGGAAAGTTTTAAGGATAACCCGGTACCCCTACTGTCCCCACTCCCAGGGACCTGCCACCGCCCCTGAGGTAAAGATAGGGACCACCAGAGAGGCCATCAGACCCCTCCAGCAGTTCCCATCCATCTGGTAGAAATCCGTTTTGAATCCATAACTCGAACTCACTATTCAAAGTCTGATGGCGACTTAAGACGTTCTACTATATTGTAAATCAGAAAGTTAAATAAAACTGATACACTGCTAATGTGATATATTATTTTTTTTTTACACAAATAGAGATTTCTTTTGGTGGTATTTGATCACCACTGGGCTTTTTTTATTATATAAACAATAGAATGCAAAAACTTTTCAAAAAAAAAAAAAAAGCAACATTTTCTACTTTCTGTTATAAAACATATTAGACATGTGCAGAACGAAAAAATTAGTTTTTTTATTGCGTTATTTACATAAACGTGTTTAGCTAAATTTAATTTAATTTGTTTAATTCATTTACAGAATTAATTTTGTTTATTCAAATCGATTCAAATTTTTTAAAATTAACATTCGAATTCGAATTCTCTATTTGAAATGTCAAAGATGGTTATATTCTTTCTATTCCATTCTATTCTATTTTTTTTTCTATTCTATTTTTTTTTTTTTCTATTCTGCTCTTTCCTGTTATATTCTGTTCTATTCAAATATAAATTTATTCTATTTGAAATTCAAATTTATTCTATTCAAAATTCGAATTTTGGAGTTTTTTATATATTGTTTCTATTTTATTCTATTATTTTCTATTGTTTATTCTATTCATTTCTATTATTTTATTTTCTATTCTATTGTTTTTTATTCTTTTCTACTCTATTCGAATGTATTCTATTTGAAATTCACATTTCAGAAGATGGTTATATTCTATTCTATTTTTTATTCTATTTTATTTCTTTATTTTCTATTCTTTTTTTCTTTTTATTATTATGTTCTTTTATTTTCTATTCTATTTTTATATGTTTTACTCTGTTCTTTTATTTTGTATTCTGTTCTGTTTTACTCTATTATACTATATTATTTTACTTTCTATTCTATTCTTTTCTGTTCTATTCCCTTATTTTTTATTCTATTTTATTCGCTTTGGAAATTCGAATTTGATTTGAAAACTATTCGAACTCATTTTGAAAACTATTCGAATTTCGTCCGAATTTCGGATTTGTTTAAATTTGTTACTATTGTAATTCAGAAATTTGGGTACAGCCGAATGCCGAAAAAATTTGTTTGAATTTCAATTTGGAAACTAAACAAACCGCACGTGTCTAAAACAAATCCAATAAAATCGAATTTCATCATAAATTTTAGGCCAAAATGTATTCTGCTACATGTCTTTGGTAAAAACCAAATTGCGATTTTGGGGGCACTGGTATAGTTCTGATTGTGATCGAGATACTGATCCATACAGACACCATACTAGGAATGGCGGTGATCAGCAACTTATATGGTGGGACTGTGATAGAGTGGCGGGCAATCTGGTGCTAACTGACACTGTCTGGGAGGGACGCTAACTGACATTGACGCTGATAGGGATGTCAAGCGACTGTAGCTGCAGGCATCATCCCGGTATAACCCCTTCAACCACGATGTACAGGTACGGTGCTGAGGCCGAAGTGCCTCTGCTGGAAGTCTGTTCCAAGTATCTACTATTCTTTCAGCAAAATAATAATAATTTCTTAACTTTAGTTCTGAACTTTTCTCCTGGTGTGTTTTATAGGACCATCCAACTGCAACCCAAAACGTACCTCTGTACTTCTATCTTCCCGCCCGACACCACACAACCTTTTATTCTGGGTCCTCTTTATCCTCAGCATTACGACTCCAACCAAATTCATTCCTATAGGGAGATCCACCATACTTCTCGGGGTGACTGTTGGCCACCATGAGTACAGCTCCCCCTAGGAATGAATGGGGACCACATTGTGCATGCGCAGAATAAAGAGGACCTGTTGGTGGGTTGATCCCCCTGACTAGGCTCCGTGGGTGAAGTGAAACGCGTTGGGGGCGTGGCCTGGTTGGAGCCCCGTCCTGAGGCTGTGGGGTTTTGGAGAGATGTGCGACTTCCAGGACTTTTCCCCCTTTTCCAACCTGTTGGGGAGATTTTTATGAATAAGGCTGTGTTCCACATAAGGCCCTGCAATGAACAATATTGGACTGGTGGACAAGGTTAGTACTGGACCAAATGGTCCTCGTGCCAAACGTACACGTGCCCTTTAAGGTCTTAGTCCATTTACTACAGATGGGAACCAGCCCCTTACCATTAACACTGAAAGAAGACACACACTATATTACCAAAAGTATTGGGACGCCTGCCTTTACACACACATGAAATTTAATGGCATCCCAGTCTTAGTCCGGAGGGTTCAATATTGAGTTGGCTCCGCCCTTTGCAGCTATAACAGCTTCAACTCTTCTGGGAAGGCCGTCCACAAGGTTTAGGAGGGTGTCTATGGGAAGGTTTGACCATTCTTCCAGAAGAGCATTTGTGAGGTCAGGCACTGATGTTGGATGAGAAGGCCTGGCTCGCAGTCTCCGCTCGAATTCATCCCAAAGGTGTTCTATCGGGGTTGAGGTCAGGACTCTGTGCAGGCCAGTCAAGTCCCTCCACCCCAAACTTGCTCATCCATGTCTTTATAGACCTTGCTTTGTGCACTGGTCCAAGTCATTTGGTGGAGGGTGGATTATGGTGTGGTGGTTGTTTTTCAGGGGTTGGGCTTGGCCCCTTAGTTCCAGTGAAGGGAACTCTTAAGGCGTCAGCATACCAAGACATTTTGGACAATTTCATGCTCCCAACTTTGTGGGAATAGTTTGGGGACGGCCCCTTCCTGTTCCAACATGACTGCGCACCAGTGCACAAAGCAAGGTCCATAAAGACATGGATGAGCGAGTTTGGGGTGGAGGAACTTGACTGTCCTGCACAGAGTCCTGATCTCAACCCGATAGAACACCTTTGGGATGAATTAGAGCGGAGACTGCGAGCCAGGCCTTCTCGTCCAACATCAGTGTCTGACCTCACAAATGCTATTCTGGAAGAATAGTCAAACATTCCCATAGACACACTCCTAAACTTTGTGGACGGCCTTCCCAGAAGAGTTGAAGCTGTTATAGCTGCAAGGGGTGGGGCCAAATCAATATTGAACCCTACGGACTAAGACTGGGATGTCATTAAAGTTCATGTGCGTGTAAAGGCAGGTGTCCCAATACTTTTGGTAATATAGTGTATAAAAAAAAAAAAAAGAATAAGTGCCAGTTGCAAACCGGAGGCTGTGATGTTACCTCGAGTCCTCTAGTGCAGAGTCAGCACATTCTCCGACCTTGCATAAAAATGACGGAAAAGACATTAAGAACTTTGAGTTGAATGGAAATCCAGGAACATTCTCTTTCTGTTCTTTTTTCTTTAGGATCTGCACATCCCCCCCCACAGAGAGAGCCCCCCCCCACAGAGAGAGCCCCCCCCCACAGAGAGAGGCCCCCCCCCCACAGAGAGAGCCCCCCCCCACAGAGAGAGGCCCCCCCCCACAGAGAGAGGCCCCCCCCCACAGAGAGAGCCCCCCCCCCACAGAGAGAGGCTCCCCCCCACAGAGAGAGCCCCCCCCACAGAGAGAGGCTCACCCCCACAGAGAGAGGCTCCCCCCCCCACAGAGAGAGCCCCCCCCACAGAGAGCACAGAGAGAGGCTCCCCCCCCACAGAGAGCACAGAGAGAGCCCCCCCACAGAGAGAGCCCCCCCCACAGAGAGAGCCCACCCCCACAGAGAGAGCCCCCCCCCCACAGAGAGAGGCTCCCCCCATAGAGAGAGCCCCCCCCACAGAGAGCACATAGAGAGGCTCCCCCCCCCACAGAGAGCACAGAGAGAGCCCCCCCCACAGAGAGCACAGAGAGAGGCTCCCCCCCCACAGAGAGCACAGAGAGAGCCCCCCCCACAGAGAGCACAGAGAGAGGCTCCCCCCCCACAGAGAGCACAGAGAGAGCCCCCCCCCCACAGAGAGCACAGAGAGAGGCTCCCCCCCACAGAGAGCACAGAGAGAGGCTCCCCCCCCACAGAGAGCACAGAGAGAGCCCCCCCCCCCCACAGAGAGCACAGAGAGAGCCCCCCCCCCCCCACAGAGAGCACAGAGAGAGGCTCCCCCCCACAGAGAGCACAGAGAGAGGCTCCCCCCCCCCCCCACAGAGAGCACAGAGAGAGCCCCCCCCCACAGAGAGCACAGAGAGAGGCTCCCCCCCCACAGAGAGCACAGAGAGAGGCTCCCCCCCCACAGAGAGCACAGAGAGAGCCCCCCCCCACAGAGAGCACAGAGAGAGCCCCCCCCCCCACAGAGAGCACAGAGAGAGGCTCCCCCCCCACAGAGAGCACAGAGAGAGGCTCCCCCCCTCACAGAGAGAGGCTCCCCCCCACAGAGAGAGCCCCCCCCACAGAGAGAGGCCCCCCCCCTTAGAGAGAGGCTCCCCCCCCACAGAGAGAGGCCCCCCCCACAGAGAGAGGCCCCCCCTCACAGAGAGAGGCCCCCCCACAGAGAGCACAGAGAGAGGCCCCCCCCCCACAGAGAGCAGCTCCCGCCACCACAGAGAGCACAGAGAGAGGCTCCCCCCCCCACAGAGAGAGGCTCCCCCCCACAGAGAGAGCCCCCCCCCACAGAGAGCACAGAGAGAGGCTCCCCCCCCCACAGAGAGAGGCTCCCCCCCCACAGAGAGAGGCCCCCCCACAGAGAGAGGCTCCCCCCCACAGAGAGCACAGAGAGAGACTCCCCCCCCCACAGAGAGCACAGAGAGAGCCCCCCCACAGAGAGCACAGAGAGAGCCCCCCCCACAGAGAGCACAGAGAGAGGCTCCCCCCCCACAGAGAGCACAGAGAGAGCCCCCCCCACAGAGAGCACAGAGAGAGGCTCCCCCCCCACAGAGAGCACAGAGAGAGCCCCCCCCCACAGAGAGCACAGAGAGAGGCTCCCCCCCACAGAGAGCACAGAGAGAGGCTCCCCCCCCACAGAGAGCAAAGAGAGAGCCCCCCCCACAGAGAGCACAGAGAGAGCCCCCCCCCCACAGAGAGCACAGAGAGAGGCCCCCCCCCTTAGAGAGAGGCTCCCCCCCCCACAGAGAGAGGCCCCCCCCACAGAGAGAGGCCCCCCCTCACAGAGAGAGGCCCCCCCACAGAGAGCACAGAGAGAGGCCCCCCCCCACAGAGAGCAGCTCCCGCCACCACAGAGAGCACAGAGAGAGGCTCCCCCCCCCACAGAGAGAGGCTCCCCCCCACAGAGAGAGCCCCCCCCCACAGAGAGCACAGAGAGAGGCTCCCCCCCCCCCCACAGAGAGAGGCTCCCCCCCCACAGAGAGAGGCCCCCCCACAGAGAGAGGCTCCCCCCCACAGAGAGCACAGAGAGAGACTCCCCCCCCCCCACAGAGAGCACAGAGAGAGCCCCCCCACAGAGAGCACAGAGAGAGGCTCCCCCCCCACAGAGAGCACAGAGAGAGCCCCCCCCCACAGAGAGCACAGAGAGGCTCCCCCCCCACAGAGAGCACAGAGAGAGCCCCCCCCCCACAGAGAGCACAGAGAGAGGCTCCCCCCACAGAGAGCACAGAGAGAGCCCCCCCCCCCCACAGAGAGCACAGAGAGAGCCCCCCCCCCACAGAGAGCACAGAGAGAGGCTCCCCCCCCACAGAGAGCACAGAGAGAGCCCCCCCCCCACAGAGAGCACAGAGAGAGGCTCCCCCCCTCACAAAGAGAGGCTCCCCCCCCCACAGAGAGCACAGAGAGAGGCTCCCCCCCTCACAGAGAGAGGCTCCCCCCCACAGAGAGAGCCCCCCCCACAGAGAGAGGCCCCCCCCACAGAGAGAGGCTCCCCCCCACAGAGAGAGGCCCCCCCCACAGAGAGAGGCCCCCCCTCACAGAGAGAGGCCCCCCCACAGAGAGCACAGAGAGAGACTCCCCCCCCCACAGAGAGCACAGAGAGAGGCCCCCCCCCCCCACAGAGAGCACAGAGAGAGGCTCCCGCCACCACAGAGAGCACAGAGAGAGGCTCCCCCCCCACAGAGAGAGGCTCCCCCCCACAGAGAGAGCCCCCCCCCACAGAGAGCACAGAGAGAGGCTCCCCCCCCCCCACAGAGAGAGGCTCCCCACCCCACAGAGAGAGGCTCCCCCCCACAGAGAGCACAGAGAGAGACTCCCCCCCCACAGAGAGCACAGAGAGAGCCCCCCCCCACAGAGAGCACAGAGAGGCTCCCCCCCCACAGAGAGCACAGAGAGGCTCCCCCCCCCACAGAGAGCACAGAGAGAGCCCCCCCCCCCCCACAGAGAGCACAGAGAGAGGCTCCCCCCACAGAGAGCACAGAGAGAGGCTCCCCCCCCACAGAGAGCACAGAGAGAGCCCCCCCCCCCACAGAGAGCACAGAGAGAGGCTCCCCCCCTCACAGAGAGAGGCTCCCCCCCACAGAGAGAGCCCCCCCCACAGAGAGAGCCCCCCCCACAGAGAGAGGCCCCCCCACAGAGAGAGGCTCCCCCCCCACAGAGAGAGGCCCCCCCTCACAGAGAGAGGCCCCCCCACAGAGAGCACAGAGAGAGGCTCCCGCCACCACAGAGAGCACAGAGAGAGGCTCCCCCCCCCCCCACAGAGAGAGGCTCCCCCCCACAGAGAGAGCCCCCCCCCACAGAGAGCACAGAGAGAGGCTCCCCCCCCCCACAGAGAGCACAGAGAGAGACTCCCCCCCCCCCACAGAGAGCACAGAGAGAGACTCCCCCCCCCACAGAGAGCACAGAGAGAGGCTCCCCCCCCCACAGAGAGAGGCTCCCCCCCCCACAGAGAGCACAGAGAGAGACTCCCCCCCCCCACAGAGAGCACAGAGAGAGGCTCCCCCCCCCACAGAGAGAGGCTCCCCCCCACAGAGAGAGCCCCCCCCCACAGAGAGCACAGAGAGAGGCTCCCCCCCCCACAGAGAGAGGCTCCCCCCCACAGAGAGAGCCCCCCCCCCACAGAGAGCACAGAGAGAGACTCCCCCCCCCCACAGAGAGCACAGAGAGAGTCTCCCCCCACCCCCCACAGCGAGAGCCCCCCATACACCCCCCCCCCCCCACAGAGGGAGGACACTAATCTCCACGCCGTTTTTCCATGTAAGGAGAACACGTTTCTCCGGCCCTCCTGGGGGCCAATCACATCCCAGCAATGGCGTCATCACCACACAGGCAGAGTTCAGACAAATAACTCCCCAGGGGCGACATTTCCCTGTACGGTGCAACAAATCCAACCAATCTGTATTAACCACTTCAGCCCCAGGAGGATTTACCCCCCTTAATGACCAGGCCATTTTTTGTGATACAGCACTGCGTCGCTTTAACTGACAATTGCGCGGTTGTGCGACGCTGTACCCGAACAAAATTGATGCCTTTTTTTTCTCCACAAATAGAGCTTTCTTTTGGTGGTATTTCATCACCTCTGCAGATTTTTATTTTTTGCGCTATAAACAAAAAAAGAGCGACAATTTTGAAAGAAAAAAAAAACATTTTTTTTTTAAATTTTCTGCTATAATACATATTGAGAAATATATATATATATATATATATATATATATATATATATATATATATATATATAAATTCTTCATCGGTTTAGGCCAATTTGTATTCTTTATTATTATTTTTTTATTATTATTTATTTATTATACATATTTTTGGTAAAAAATAATACAAAAAAAAAACAATATTTTTCATTTTCTGCTATAATACATATTAAAAAAAAAATATATAAAAATACACATTTCTTCTTCGGTTTAGGCTAATTTGTATTCTTTTACATATTTTTGGTAAAAAATAAAAAAGAATACAAATTGGCCTAAACCGAAGAATTTATTTGTTTTTTTATATATTTTTTTCAATATGTATTTTTTTTTTATTTATTTTTTTTTACATTTTTTTGGTTAACAAATTGGCCTAAACTGATGAAGAAATCTGTATTTTTATATATTTTTTTCAATATGTATTATAGCAGAAAATAAAAAAAAATATATATTTTTTTTGTATTATTTTTACCAAAAATATGTATATTAAATAAATGAATAATAAAAAAAAAATATTGCAAAAAACGTATATTGATTGGTTTGTGCAAAAGTTATTGCATCTACAAACTACGTGATAGATTTATGGACTTTTAATTTTTTGTTTTTACATTTTTACTGGTAATGGGGGCCATCAGTAATTTTTAGAGGGACTGCGACATGGCGGTGGGCAAATCTGACCCCAATTGACACTTTTTGGGGACCAGTGACACCAATATAGTGCTAAAAAAAAAATGCACCGATCAATGTATAAATGACCCTGGCAGGGAAGGGATTAACACTAGGGGGCGATCAAAGGGTTAAGTGTGTTCCCTGGGTGTGTTCTAACTGTGTGTGGGGGATGGGCTCACTGGGACAAAACAGAGATCGCTGTTCCTGATCACTAGGTATATGTGCAGTGAGCGGTCCGGAAGTGGTTAAAGGGGAAATAAACTGCATCTGAGCACCAAAAACCAAAGAAAGCTATTTAATTCATTTTTAATATCCAAAGCAAACTCCTCCATCCATCCATCCATCCATGTCTCATCCATCCATCCATGTCTCCATCCATCCTTCCATGTCTCCATCCATCCATCCATGTCTCCATCCATCCATCCATGTCTCCATCTATCCATCCATGTCTCCATCCATCCATCCATGTCTCCATCCATCCATCCATTCATCCATCCATCCATCCATGTCTCCATCCATCCATGTCTCCATCTATCCATCCATCCATCCATCCATGTCTCCATCCATCCATCCATGTCTCCACCATCCATGTCTCCATCCATCCATCCATCCATCCATCCATCCATCCATGTCTCCATCCATCCATCCATGTCTCCATCCATCCATCCATGTCTCCATCCATCCATGTCTCCATCTATCCATCCATGTCTCCATCCATCCATCCATGTCTCCATGCTTTATGTTGCTGAGAAATCACTTTGAACCCCCCACCTTAGGATTTCTAGCCGCCACTTCCCCCTTACATTTTTTTTTTCAGTTACTTCCTGGTTTCTGGCCTAGGCAAATCATGTAACTCATCCAAGGAGTCTACAGGAGGGGAGGAGGGGCTTTCTTAGCTAAGCCACGCCCTACAGCCTGCATAATTATTTCCTTATAGTGAAGCGCTGCATGACATTTACATATTTATATAAAAAAAACTTTTTTTCTTTTAAACTTATGAATCCACTTTTATATATTCAAAAGATCGATTGATATCCCAGTGAAACCCGTCCATATGTGTATAATATCTATTATTGAAAAAAATAGTTCATTTATCACAGTGTATAAAACAATCCACCGCTGTGCTTATCCGCAAGGCTGGTGCAAGGATTTCTGACACCCTAGGGCGGTGAAAACCTCATTTTGCCGCCTACCCTCTTTGGCTCCACCCCCTTTGCCCTGCTCATGTATACCCCACATTTTTAATGAAGTGCCCATCAATGCAGCCTCACCAGCACCCATCAATGCAGCCTCACCAGCGCCCATCAATGCAGCCTCAGCAGCGCCCATCAATGCAGCCTCAGCAGCGCCCATCAATGCAGCCTCAGCAGGGCCCATCAATGCAGCCTCACCAGCGCCCATCAATGCAGCCTCACCAGCACCCATCAATGCAGCCTCACCAGCGCCCATCAATGCAGCCTCACCAGCGCCCATCAAATGCAGCCTACCAGCGTCCATCAATGCAGCCTCACCAGCGCCCATCAATTTAGCCTCACCAGCGCCCATCAATGCAGCCTCACCAGTGCCCATCAATGCAGCCTCACCAGTGCCTATCAATTCATCCTCACCAGCGCCCATCAATACAGCCTCACCAGTGCCTATCAATGCAGCCTCACCAGTGCCTATCAATGCAGCCTACCAGCGCTCATCAATGCAGCCTCACCAGTGCCCATCAATGCAGCCTCACCAGCGCCCATCAATACAGCCTCACCAGTGCCTATCAATGCAGCCTCACCAGTGCCCATCAAACGCAGCCTACCAGCGTCCATCAATGTAGCCTCACCAGTGCCCATCAATGCAGCCTCACCAGTGCCCATCAATGCAGCCTACCAGCGCCCATCAATGCAGCCTCACCAGTGCCCATCAATGAATGTTTGCTTGCTTCCATTCGTTTGGGAGTCAGGACACAGACACAGTCCTCCGCCGCCGCTGTCCCTCTGACACTATGTGTGAACGGAGCGGCGGCTGCCTGCTGATGCTGAGGCTTAGTTGCTTGCTGCAGAGAGAAGAGAGTAGCAATACCAGTGGCCAGGTGCCCTAGACAGCAGTGCGCCCTAGACAGCTGCCTAGTTTGCCTAGTGGTAGCACCGGCCCTGCTTATCCATACTAACTGAGATCAATACTTGTGTATCCTTCACCAGCCAAATTGTCATCTCACCTCACAGATTAGTAAAAAAACTCATATAATGGTCACTCCTTTCCCTCCCCTCCACGATCTCTCTCCTCCACGCCACAACAGCTGATCCTCCTACGCTCTCCGAGCAGTGTGCTCACCCTGACAGCTTCACAGAGATTAAATCAAGGCAGTATCTCCTTTCTTCACTGCTTACAGCTCAGCTCTGCTTCTCTCTCAAATCGATCGCTCACATGTAATAACAAACATAAACTCCATAGTGCTCTCTGCTTGTTACTTTATTAAAAACAGCCCAAAATTAGGCACACTTACAAGATCCGAGGATAAGAAAAGCCCTCCGATTGGGCTTCATCTAGCCCAATCAGAGGGCGACACGCGTATAGAGGGGAGGAGCCGAGCCCGTGACGTCACACAGTCGCCGTGAGTCCATGGTAGTGGTGAACGAGTGGACGCATGCTCTTCTGCTGTTTATATCCTCGGATCTTGTAAGTGTGCCTAATTTTGGGGCTGTTTTTAATAAAGTAACAAGCAGAGAGCACTATGGAGTTTATGTTTGTTATTACATGTGAGCGATCGATTTGAGAGAGAAGCGGAGCTGAGCTGTAAGCGGTGATTAGGTAAGGGGTTATTTTATTTATTCATTTATCATTTATGATTATTTATGTATTTTATTTATTATTATTCTTTTTTTTTTTTTAATCATTATAATGGTTGGGGTTAATTTATTAATGTATCATTTTTTTTATTCATATGATTATTTATGTATTTTATTTATTATTATTCTTTTTTTTTTTTTAATTATTCATTATAATGGTTGGGGTTACTTTAATAATGTATCATTTATTTATTAATATGATTATTTATGTTTTTTATAATTATTCATTATAATGGTTGGGGTTAATTTATTAATGTATCATTTATTTATTAATATGATTATTTATGTATTTTATTTATTATTCTTTTTTTTTTTAATTATTCATTATAATGGTTGGTGTTAATTTATTAACGTATCATTTATTTATTAATATGATTATTTATGTATTTTATTTATTATTATTCTTTTTTTTTTTTTTAATTATTCATTATAATGGTTGGGGTTACTTTAATAATGTATCATTTATTTATTAATATGATTATTTATGTTTTTTATAAATTATTCATTATAATGGTTGGGGTTAATTTATTAATGTATCATTTATTTATTAATATGATTATTTATGTATTTTATTTATTATTCTTTTTTTTTTAATTATTCATTATAATGGTTGGGGTTAATTTATTAATGTATCATTTATTTAATAATATGAATATTTATGTATTTTATTTTATTATCTTTTTAACATTTTTATTAATTATATTGGTTGGTGTTAATTTATTATTGTATCTTTTTTCATTTTTTTTATGCCTATGGTTATTTATGTATTTTATTTATTTTTTTTATTAATTATAATTATTTATTTTTATTTAATTATTGCATTTGAGCAGGAAAAAAAAAAAACGCTCAAAAAGCCACACACGTCAAAACTAGGAATGAGCCGAACACCCCCCTGTTCGGTTCGCACCAGAACATGCGAACAGGAAAAAAATTCGTTCGAACACGCGAACGCCGTTAAAGTCTATGGGACACGAACATGAATAATCAAAAGTGCTAATTTTAAAGGCTAATATGCAAGTTATTGTCATAAAAAGTGTTTGGGGACCCGGGTCCTGCCCCAGGGGACATGGATCAATGCAAAAAAAAGTTTTAAAAACGGACGTTTTTTCAGGAGCAGTGATTTTATTAATGCTTAAAGTCAAACAATAAAAGTGTAATATCCCTTTAAAATTTCGTACCTGGGGGGTGTCTATAGTATGCCTGTAAAGGGGCGCATGTTTCCTGTGTTTAGAACAGTCTGACAGCAAAATGACATTTGGAAGGAAAAAACTCATTTAAAACTAGCCGCGGCTATTGCATTGCCGACAATACACATAGAAGTTCATTGATAAAAACGGCATGGGAATTCCCCACAGGGGAACCCCGAACCAAAATAAAAAAAAAAAAAATGATGTGGGGGTTCCCCCTAAATTCCATACAAGGCCCTTCAGGTCTGGTATGGATATTAAGAGGAAACCCCAGCCAAAATTGAAAAAAAAAATTGACGTGGGGTTCCCCCTAAATTCCATACCAGACCCTTCAGGTCTGGTATGGATTTTAAGGGGAACCCCGCGCCAAAAAAAAAAAAAAAAAACGGCGTGGGGTCCCCCTAAAAATCCATACCAGACCCTTATCCGAGCACGCAACCTGGCAGGCCGCAGGAAAAGAGGGGGGGACGAGAGTGCGGCCCCCCCCCCCCTCCTGAACCGTACCAGGCCACATGCCCTCAACATTGGGAGGGTGCTTTGGGGTAGCCCCCCAAAACACCTTGTCCCCATGTTGATGAGGACAAGGGCCTCATCCTCACAACCCTGGCCGGTGGTTGTGAGGGTCTGCGGGCGGGGGGCTTATCGGAATCTGGAAGCCCCCTTTAACAAGGGGACCCCCAGATCCCGGCCCCCCCCTGTGTGAAATGGTAAAGGGGTACTTACCCCTACCATTTCACTAAAAAACTGTCAAAAATGTTAAAAATGACAAGAGACAGTTTTTGACAATTCCTTTATTTAAATGCTTCTTCTTTCTTCTTCTTCCTTCATCTTCTTCTGGTTCTTCTGGCTCTTCTGGTTCTTCCTCCGGCGTTCTCGTCCAGCATCTTCTCCGCGGCGTCTTCTATCTTCTTCTCCTCGGGCCGCTCCGCACCCATGGCATGAGGGGAGGCTCCCGCTCTTCTCTTCATCTTCTTCTCTTCTTCATCTTCTTCTTCTTCTTCTTCTTCTTCTTCTTCCTTCTTCTCTTCTTCCTGTCTTCTCCGGGCCGCTCCGCAGCCATGCTGGCATGGTGGGAGGCTCCCGCTGTGTGACGGCGTCTCTTCGTCTGACGGTTCTTAAATAACGGGGGGCGGGGCCATCCGGTGACCCCGCCCCCCTCTGACGCACGGTGACTTGAGGGACTTCCCTGTGACGTCACGGGGAATGCCACAGGGAAGTCCCGTCATGTCACCGTGCGTCAGAGGGGGGCGGGGCCACCGGGTGGCCCCGCCCCCCGTTATTTAAGAACCGTCAGACGAAGAGACGCCGTCACACAGCGGGAGCCTCCCTCCATGCCAGCATGGCTGCGGAGCGGCCCGCAGAAGACAGGAAGAAGAGAAGAAGAGAAGAAGAGAAGAAGGAAGAAGAAGAAGAAGATGAAGAAGAAGATGAAGAAGAGAAGAAGATGAAGAGAAGAGCGGGAGCCTCCCCTCATGCCATGGGTGCGGAGCGGCCCGAGGAGAAGAAGATAGAAGACGCCGCGGAGAAGATGCTGGACGAGAACGCCGGAGGAAGAACCAGAAGAGCCAGAAGAACCAGAAGAAGATGAAGGAAGAAAGAAGAAAGAAGAAGCATTTAAATAAAGGAATTGTCAAAAACTGTCTCTTGTCATTTTTAACATTTTTGACAGTTTTTTAGTGAAATGGTAGGGGTAAGTACCCCCTTACCATTTCACACAGGGGGGGGGCCGGGATCTGGGGGTCCCCTTGTTAAAGGGGGCTTCCAGATTCCGATAAGCCCCCCGCCCGCAGACCCTCACAACCACCGGCCAGGGTTGTGAGGATGAGGCCCTTGTCCTCATCAACATGGGGACAAGGTGTTTTGGGGGGCTACCCCAAAGCACCCTCCCAATGTTGAGGGCATGTGGCCTGGTACGGTTCAGGAGGGGGGGGGGGCCGCACTCTCGTCCCCCCCTCTTTTCCTGCGGCCTGCCAGGTTGCGTGCTCGGATAAGGGTCTGGTATGGATTTTTAGGGGGACCCCACGCCGTTTTTTTTTTTTTTTTTTTGGCGCGGGGTTCCCCTTAAAATCCATACCAGACCTGAAGGGTCTGGTATGGAATTTAGGGGGAACCCCACGTCAATTTTTTTTTTCAATTTTGGCTGGGGTTCCCCTTAATATCCATACCAGACCTGAAGGGCCTTGTATGGAATTTAGGGGGACCCCCACATCATTTTTTTTTTTTTATTTTGGTTCGGGGTTCCCCTGTGGGGAATTCCCATGCCGTTTTTATCAATGAACTTCTATGTGTATTGTCGGCAATGCAATAGCCGCGGTAGTTTTAAATGAGTTTTTTCCTTCCAAATGTCATTTTGCTGTCAGACTGTTCTAAACACAGGAAACATGCGCCCCTTTACAGGCATACTATAGACACTAGGGATGAGCTTCGTGTTCGAGTCGAACCCATGTTCGACTCGAACATCGGCTGTTCGACCGTCCGTCGAATTGCGAACGATATGGGCCGTTCGCGCCAAATTCGTGTGGCGCGTCACGGCCCATAATTCACTGCGGCATCGCAGTGCATTGCTGGCTGATGATTGGCCAAGCATGCACTATGACCCGCATGCTTGGCCAATCACAGCGCCGTCAGTAGAGAGAGCTGTAATTGGCCAAAGCCAGGGTGGCTTTGGCCAATTATGGCTCAGGGATTTAGTACACACCCCACACTATATAAGGCCGCCTGCACGGCGGCCCTGTGTAGTGTGTGTTCCGGTGTGCTGAGCGATAGAGAGAGAGAGAGACAGTGTCATTTGATTTGAGTTAGATAGATTAGGCAGAACAGTCAGTCAGTTAGCTGCACTTACAGTGTATTGTGTATATATATGCATCCCAGGTGTTGCATATATATATATACACTGTATTCAGTTTAGCTAGATCCGTTCCTTTTATCTTCTATCTAGACTATTTACATTCAGTGCAGTGTGTCCTGCTCACAGTGTTCAGCTAGATCCGTTCCTGCTATTTACATTCAGTACAGTGCTTCCTGCTCACAGTGTTCAGCTAGATCCGTTCCTGCTATTTACATTCAGTGCAGTGCGTGCTGCTCACAGTGTTCAGCTAGATCCGTTCCTGCTATTTACATTCAGTGCAGTGCGTCCTGCTCACAGTGTTCAGCTAGATCCGTTCCTGCTATTTACATTCAGTGCAGTGCGTCCTGCTCACAGTGTTCAGCTAGATCCGTTCCTGGTATTTACATTTAGCGCAGTGCGTCCTGCTCACAGTGTTCAGCTAGATCCGTTCCTGCTATTTACATTCAGTGCAGTGCGTCCTGCTCACAGTGTTCAGCTAGATCCGTTCCTGCTATTTACATTCAGTGCAGTGCGTGCTGCTCACAGTGTTCAGCTAGATCCGTTCCTGCTATTTACATTCAGTGCAGTGCGTCCTGCTCACAGTGTTCAGCTAGATCCGTTCCTGCTATTTACATTCAGTGCAGTGCGTCCTGCTCACAGTGTTTAGCTACATCCGTTCCTGCTGTTTACATTCAGTGCAGTGCGTCCTGCTCACAGTGTTCAGCTAGATCCGTTCCTGCTATTTACATTCAGTGCAGTGCGTCCTGCTCACAGTGTTCAGCTAGATCCGTTCCTGCTATTTACATTCAGTGCAGTGCGTCCTGCTCACAGTGTTCAGCTAGATCCGTTCCTGCTATATACATTTAGTGCAGTACGTCCTGCTCACAGTGTTCAGCTAGATCCGTTCCTGTTATCTTCCTACTGACAGGCAGGCTTGTCTGGTTACAGTATATAAAGCTACCTGAAGAAAATTACAGGTGTTCTTTTTGATCCTATTAGTACCACGGTCAGGCAGCTAGACTATTTACATTTAGTACAGTGTGTCCTGCTCACAGTGTTCAGCTAGATCCGTTCCTGTTATTTACATTCAGTGCAGTGCGTCCTGCTCACAGTGTTCAGCTAGATCCGTTCCTGCTATTTACATTCAGTGCAGTGCGTCCTGCTCACAGTGTTCAGCTAGATCCGTTCCTGCTATTTACATTCAGTGCAGTGCGTCCTGCTCACAGTGTTCAGCTAGATCCGTTCCTGCTATATACATTTAGTGCAGTACGTCCTGCTCACAGTGTTCAGCTAGATCCGTTCCTGTTATCTTCCTACTGACAGGCAGGCTTGTCTGGTTACAGTATATAAAGCTACCTGAAGAAAATTACAGGTGTTCTTTTTGATCCTATTAGTACCACGGTCAGGCAGCTAGACTATTTACATTTAGTACAGTGTGTCCTGCTCACAGTGTTCAGCTAGATCCGTTCCTGTTATTTACATTCAGTGCAGTGCGTCCTGCTCACAGTGTTCAGCTAGATCCGTTCCTGCTATTTACATTCAGTACAGTGCTTCCTGCTCACAGTGTTCAGCTAGATCCGTTCCTGCTATTTACAATTAGTGCAGTGCGTGCTGCTCACAGTGTTCAGCTAGATCCGTTCCTGCTATTTACATTCAGTGCAGTGCGTCCTGCTCACAGTGTTCAGCTAGATCCGTTCCTGCTATTTACATTCAGTGCAGTGCGTCCTGCTCACAGTGTTCAGCTAGATCCGTTCCTGGTATTTACATTTAGCGCAGTGCGTCCTGCTCACAGTGTTCAGCTAGATCCGTTCCTGCTATTTACATTCAGTGCAGTGCGTCCTGCTCACAGTGTTCAGCTAGATCCGTTCCTGCTATTTACATTCAGTGCAGTGCGTGCTGCTCACAGTGTTCAGCTAGATCCGTTCCTGCTATTTACAATTAGTGCAGTGCGTGCTGCTCACAGTGTTCAGCTAGATCCGTTCCTGCTATTTACATTCAGTGCAGTGCGTCCTGCTCACAGTGTTCAGCTAGATCCGTTCCTGCTATTTACATTCAGTGCAGTGCGTCCTGCTCACAGTGTTCAGCTAGATCCGTTCCTGCTATTTACATTCAGTGCAGTGCGTCCTGCTCACAGTGTTCAGCTAGATCCGTTCCTGCTATATACATTTAGTGCAGTACGTCCTGCTCACAGTGTTCAGCTAGATCCGTTCCTGTTATCTTCCTACTGACAGGCAGGCTTGTCTGGTTACAGTATATAAAGCTACCTGAAGAAAATTACAGGTGTTCTATCCCAGCTTAGTGCAGCTACAGGCCATTAGTATGTCTGGAAGGCCAAGAAGGAGAGGCAGACAGTCACAAGCCAATAAGAGAGGGCAAGCAGGCTCTGTGTCTAGTGCTGGTCGTGGAGACGGTGCATCCTCATCAGCACGTGGCCATGGGACACGCTTGGCCTTTTTTTCGGCAGCTGGCCGTGTTGAGCCGCAACATGCGGAAGACTTGGTCGAGTGGATGACCAAGCCGTCCTCATCCTCCTCATCCTCTCTCACCCATGCCCAGGGTGCTTTGTCTGGCAAAGCAGCGGCCTCTTCCCTCAGCTCAATGTCATCAGTGACTCCTTCCCTAGCCCCACCATGTCCTCCTGAGGATTCCCTCGAACTGTTTGACCACAGTGTTGGGTACATGCTCCAGGAGGATGCCCAGCGTTTGGAAGGCTCTGATGATGATACTGAGCTCAATGAAGGCAGTAACATGAGCACGGACAGAGGGGGTGCCCAAGAAGGACAGCAATCTGGCAGTCATGCTCCCCCTGCTGCAGCATACTGCCAGGTTTGCTCCAGTGATGAGGAGGGAGGGGATGATGAGGTCACTGACTCAACGTGGGTGCCTGATAGGAGAGAGGAGGAGGAGGAGGAGGAGGAGGAGGAGGAGGTGGCACATCACCAACTAGGCAGGATGCCCTCCAGGGGCCAGCCTAAGGGCAGCACATTGACTGCATCACACCCCAAAGCTCCACATGTGCAGGGCGCTGCAGTCTCTGCGCGTTATTCAAAAAGTTCTTTGGTGTGGGCCTTTTTTGAGACGAGTGCATCAGATCGCACCGCTGCTATTTGCAATATATGTCTCAAGCGTATCTCGCGTGGCCAAAACATCTCCCGCTTGGGTACCACATGCTTGACCAGACATATGTTGACCTGCCATGCAGTTCGTTGGCAAGCGTATCTAAAAGACCCACACCAAAGAACAAAGACGATCTCTCCTTGCTCCTCATCAGCTGAGATTTCCAACCCCACTAGACCTTCAGTCCTCTCTGCGACCTGCAGTGAGAGGAATGAAGGTGTAGAATTAGGTGTGTCACAGCCAAGTACTTATGGGCAATCTGCTTTTGGTACACCGACGTCAGATTGTACCAGGCAAATTTCCCTGCCCCAGCTGCTGCACCGCCGAAAGAAGTTTGCTCCCAGCCATCCACATGCCCAGCGGTTGAATGCTAGCTTGGCAAAATTGCTAGCACTTCAACTGCTGCCTTTTCAGTTGGTAGACTCTGCCCCCTTCCGTGAGTTTGTGGAATGTGCGGTTCCTCAGTGGCAGGTACCCAAACGCCACTTTTTCTCACGGAAGGCGATTCCGGCTCTCTACCGGCATGTGGAAGGCAATGTCCATGCCTCGCTGGACAGGGCGGTCAGCGGTAAGGTGCATATTACCGCTGACTCATGGTCCAGCAGGCATGGACAGGGACGTTACTTAAGTTTCACGGCGCATTGGGTGACTCTGCTGGCAGCTGGGAAGGATGCAGGACAAGGTGCAGTAGTGTTGGAGGTTGTTCCGCCACCACGCCTCCAAAATGCTGATTGTGACACACCTCTCTCCTCCACCCCCTCCTCTTCTTCTTCCTCCATGGCCTCTTCCTCGGAACCAGCGGTGCTCCGTAGGCGTTCAAGGGGCTACGCAAGTACGCAGGCCAAAAGATGCCATGCGGTGCTTGAGCTGGTGTGCTTGGGGGACAGGAGCCACACTGGGGCAGAGGTTCTGTCAGCTCTGCAGGGGCAGGTTCAGAGGTGGTTGACGCCACGCCAACTTAAGGCAGGAATGGTGGTTTGCGACAATGGCACCAACCTCCTCTCTGCCCTCCGACAGGGACAACTGACCCATGTGCCCTGTTTGGCTCACGTCCTTAACTTGGTGGTGCAGCGGTTCTTGGGCAGGTACCCGGGCTTACAGGATGTCCTGAGGCAGGCCAGGAAAGTCTGTGTGCATTTCCGCCGGTCATATAATGCCAGTGCTCGGCTGACGGACCTCCAAAAGGAGTTTAACCTGCCCAAGAACCGCCTAATCTGTGACATGCCCACCAGGTGGAACTCGACGTTGGCCATGCTGCAGCGGCTGCACACGCAGCAGAGGGCCATCAATGAGTACCTGTGCGACTATGGCACCAGGACAGGGTCAGGGGACCTTGGTTTTTTTTCCCCACGCCAGTGGGCCATGATCAGGGATGCATGCACTGTCCTGTCACCATTCGAGGAGGCCACGAGGATGGTGAGCACTGACAGTGCATGCATCAGTGACACTGTCCCCCTTGTCCACCTGTTGGAGCACACGCTGCGTGGAATAATGGACAGGGCACTTGAGGCAGAACAGAGGCAGGAAGAGGAGGACTTCCTTAGCTCTCAAGGCCCCCTTTATCCAGACAGTGTTCCTGCGTGCCCGCCGATCACACAGGAAGAGGACGAGGAGGAGGAGGAGGAGGAGGAGGAAGATTGTGTCAGTATGGAGGTGGAGCCTGGCACTCAGCATCAGCAGTCTTTAAGGGATCAGTCCCAAGGAACACATGGACTTGTACGTGGCTGGGAGGAGGTGGCTGCGGACGTTGTTGTCCTTAGTGACCCAGAGGACTCCGGACCGAATGCCTCAGCAAACCTACGCTGCATGGCCTCCCTGATCCTGCAAAGCCTGCGTAAGGATCCTCGTATTCGTGGTATCAAGGAGAAGGACCAATACTGGCTGGCAACCCTCCTTGATCCACGTTACAAGGGTAAGGTTGCGGACCTTATCTTGCCATCGCAGAGGGAGCAGAGGATGAAACATCTTCGGGAGGCCTTGCAGAAAGGTCTGTGCAACGCGTTCCCAGAGACTGGGAGGTTACAAACTCCTGTTTCTGGACAACGTGTTGCTGAGGCTTCGGTCAGTCAAAGAAGGAGCGGTGGAGAAGGTGGCCGTCTGACCGATGCGTTCAGACAATTTTTTGGTCCGCAGCCCCAAGGTATGATCGGTTCCAGCAACCATCGCCAGCGTCTGTTTTACATGGTGCAGGAATACCTAGGGGCAAGATCAGACTTGGACACCTTTCCCACCGAAAATCCTCTGGGTTACTGGGTCTTGAGGATGGATCACTGGCCAGAGCTTGCACAGTATGCAATTGAGCTACTGGCCTGTCCTGCATCCAGCGTTCTTTCGGAACGCACATTCAGTGCTGCTGGAGGCGTGGTAACCGATCACAGGGTGCGTCTGTCCACCGACTCGGTCGATCGGCTGACCTTCATAAAAATGAATCAGTCTTGGATCACCACCAGCTACCAAGCACCTGATGCAGATGTAACCGAATAATTTTTTTTGAAATCTCAGATCCCTTCAAAGACTGCCTATGCTGATGCTGAGTGACTATCCCTGAGTAATTATCCTCTTCCTCCTCAATCATCACGCTGATAGCTTGTAAGAACATTTTTGGTTCTGGGCGCCACCACCAGTGCCTAAGGCACAATTTTTCAGCCCCTGTTTAACAGGGGCGTGTAATTACAATTTTTGATGCAATACTTTGCAGCAGGGCTTGTTCCTGCATTCCAACTAGAGTGTCTGTGAGGGGTTGCAGTGTTGTGGCACCAGCACCAGTGCCTAAGACCCAATTTTTCAGCCCCTGTCTAACAGGGGCGTGTAATTACAATTTTTGATGCAATACTTTGCAGCAGGGCTTGTTCCTGCGTTTCAACTAGAGTGTCTGTGAGGGGTTGCAGTGTTGTGGCACCAGCACCAGTGCCTAAGACCCAATTTTTCAGCCCCTGTCTAACAGGGGCGTGTAATTACAATTTTTGATGCAATACTTTGCAGCAGGGCTTGTTCCTGCGTTTCAACTAGAGTGTCTGTGAGGGGTTGCAGTGTTGTGGCACCAGCACCAGTGCCTAAGACCCAATTTTTCAGCCCCTGTCTAACAGGGGCGTGTAATTACAATTTTTGATGCAATACTTTGCAGCAGGGCTTGTTCCTGCGTTTCAACTAGAGTGTCTGTGAGGGGTTGCAGTGTTGTGGCACCAGCACCAGTGCCTAAGACCCAATTTTTCTGCCCCTGTCTAACAGGGGCGTGTAATTACAATTTTTGATGCAATACTTTGCAGCAGGGCTCGTTCCTGCGTTCCAACTAGAGTGTCTGTGAGGGGTTGCAGTGTTGTGGCACCAGCACCAGTGCCTAAGGCCTAATTTTTCAGCTCCTGTTCAACAGGGGCATGTAATTACAATTCTTGATCTAATATTTCACAGCAGGGCCCTGTGAGGGCTTACAGTGTTTTGGCCACAGCAACACCTAAGGCCCAAATTTCTGCTGAGTATATAGGGCAGGACCCTACTTTCAAACATCTAACTTACAAACGACTCCTACTTGCAAACGGAAGGAGACAACAGGAAGTGAGATGAAATCTACCCCTAAGGAAGGGAAATTCTCTCCTGTAAGAGTTAATATGGGAAAACAATTTTTCCTTTCCACTGATGCTTTCCAATCCTTGTTCCACAAAAAAACACAAATTTTCAAAAAACATTTTTCATTGGGACAAAAAAGTGAGGTGAAATCTTCTGAAGAGGAGGAAAGACGCAAAACAAATGTCACAGGGGTGATAACCCTTCCCTATGTTTTCCAAAAAGCTTAGAAAAGATTTTTGGCTGGAGCTAAACACATTAAAAATGTTCAAAATTACAAACAGATTCTACTTAACAACAAACCTACAGTCCCTGTCTTGTTTGCACCGCCTGTATACTGCTGTTCAGAGTATATAGGGACCTTTCCTTATTTTAATTTGGGTGCGGGGTTCCCCTTAATATCCATACAAGACCCAAAGGGCCTGGTAATGGACTGGGGGGTACCCATGCCGTTTGTCTCACTGATTTTCATCCATATTGCCATGACCCGACATGACATTAAACCCGCAAGCAGTTTTAAATGAGATTTTTTCCTTTAAAAATGACATTTGGTGCAGGGACTGTTCTAAACATGGGAAACACGCGTCACTTTACAGGCATACTATAGACACCCCCCAGGTACGATATTTAAAGGAATATTTCACTTTTTTTTTTTTACTTTAAGCATCATTAAAATCACTGCTCCCGAAAAAACGGCCGTTTTTAAAAGTTTTTTTTGCATTGATACATGTCCCCTGGGGTAGGACCCGGGTCCCCAAACCCTTTTTAGGACAATACCATGCAAATTAGCCTTTAAAATGAGCACTTTTGATTTCGAACGTTCGAGTCCCATAGACGTCAATGGGGTTCTAACGTTCGTGCGAACTTGCGGTCCGTTCGCGGGTTCTGGTGCGAACCGAACCGGGGGGTGTTCGGCTCATCCCTAATAGACACCCCCCAGGTACGAAATTTAAAGGGATATTACACTTTTATTGTTTGACTTTAAGCATTAATAAAATCACTGCTCCTGAAAAAACGTCCGTTTTTAAAACTTTTTTTTGCATTGATCCATGTCCCCCTGGGGCAGGACCCGGGTCCCCAAACACTTTTTATGACAATAACTTGCATATAAGCCTTTAAAATTAGCACTTTTGATTTCTCCCATAGACTTTTAAAGGGTGTTCCGCGGCATTCGAATTTGCCGCGAACACCCCAAATTGTTCGCTGTTCGGCGAACTTGCGAACAGCCAATGTTCGAGTAGAACTGAGTTCGACTCGAACTCGAAGCTCATCCCTAGTCAAAACGGGCTAAAACGCTGAAAAGCGCATTTCCATGGAACAAAACAATGCACCAATCTGCCCGATTCTGGATACAAAAAAAAAATAAATAAATCTCCAGAACTTTTTGAGGCTTCGGACGATGTGTGGCGGTCTGGCGGAGATGTGAATCATCTCCATAGAGGATAATTGATTTTTTTTTCTCCTCCGGCGTTTTGCAGCTTCCTGTGAATGGAGCTTATAACCGCCTTATAAAGTATATATACATTATATATACACATGTACGGATCCTCTCTGTCAATGTAAAGCGGGTCATCCCTGTAAAGCAGGACACGGGTATCACGTGGCTTCTTATGTATCAACATGTTCTAAGAACGGGGAGTTGTTGCTGAGCCACCAACAGACCTAAAACTGAAGTCTAATTGGTGGCCGCAGACAAGAGACCCCCATTGATACATAACCCCCCCCCCCCCCCCAGCTTCTTGTGAGCCAGCTGTTTGTAGACGGCTCCATAGCTGCAGCACCGTATGCTTTGCCCTCCGGGCGAGTCCTGCGATCGATACTTTTGTACCGCGATGGAAGTTCCTGCCTTTGGCGAGGCCGGCAGTCAATGCCGAAGCCTCACATCGGGACGGGGAGGACAGAGGAGGAGGACGGGGAGGACAGAGGAGGAGGACGGGGAGGACAGAGGAGGAGGAGGAGGACGGGGAGGACAGAGAGGAGGAGGACGGGGAGGACGGGGAGGACAGAGGAGGAGGACGGGGAGGACAGAGGAGGAGGAGGAGGACGGGGAGGACAGAGGAGGAGGACAGAGGAGGAGGACGGGGAGGACAGAGGAGGAGGACGGGGAGGACAGAGGAGGAGGACGGGGAGGACAGAGGGAGGAGGACGGGGAGGGACAGAGGAGGAGGACGGGGAGGACGGGGAGGACAGAGGACGGGGAGGACGGGGAGGACAGAGGAGGAGGACGGGGAGGACAGAGGAGGAGGATGGGGAGGACAGAGGAGGAGGACGGGGAGATGAACATTTCACATTCTTTGTCTTCAAGTCACGATAGGAAGACTCAATGCTGTTCACAGCTGTCCACCATGGCCGCGCCCCCCCCCCCCCACCCTGCCCCCGCCCTCGCCCTGCCGGAGCCCACAGATTCCTCTAATTAATGGCTAATTACCCAATGAACTGCCCTGCATTGTGCCCAGTGGCCACACGGCGGAGAGAACCAGGGGGGCATTAATAGGGCATTAGGAAGATTAACCCCTTTGTGCCCCACGGACCGGAGCAATCCTTACATTGTATCTATGGGGCTTATTGACTCCGCAATAACCATAACATTTCTATTGATACTTAAATATTAGTAATATATTGGGGGGGGGGGGAGGGGCTTTCTGCTGACAGCACCGTCTTCCATAAAGTATGTCATCTTTATATTCTAAAGACAAGTGAAAGTAAAAAAAACACACACGTTTTTGTTGCCCTGTGTTCTAGCAAGAATATAGACGCATGTGCTGTATGTTACGGCCTTCGGCTCAGGCAAAAGGAATGGAGCCAACAAAACCACAGCGGGCCACGCCCAGTGTACAAGCTCCTCCCTTCGGTCTGCAAATGAATGAAACCGAGTCGTTGCAAAAGTAACAATGTTACTTTGTATCTCTCTATCTCTCGTCTGATCAATGTTTATAAACAATGTTACTTTGTATCTCTCTATCTCTCGTCTGATCAATGTTTATAAACAATATTTCTTTGTATCTCTCTATCTCCCGTCTGATCAATGTTTATAAACAATGTTACTTTGTATCTATCTCCCGTCTGATCAATGTTTATAAACAATGTTACTTTGTATCTCTCTATCTCTCGTCTGATCAATGTTTATAAACAATGTTACTTTGTATCTCTCTATCTCTCGTCTGATCAATGTTTATAACAATGTTACTTTGTATCTATCTCCCGTCTGATCAATGTTTATAAACAATGTTACTTTGTATCTCTCTATCTCCCGTCTGATCGATGTTTATAAACAATGTTTCTTTGTATCTCTCTATCTCCCGTCTGATCAATGTTTATAAACAATGTTACTTTGTATCTCTCTATCTCCCGTCTGATCAATGTTTATAAACAATGTTTCTTTGTATCTCTCTATCTCCTGTCTGATCAATGTTTATAAACAATGTTACTTTGTATCTCTCTATCTCCTGTCTGATCAATGTTTATAAACTATGTTACTTTGTATCTCTCTATCTCCCGTCTGATCAATGTTTATAAAACTATGTTACTTTGTATCTCTCTATCTCCCGTCTGATCAATGTTTATAAACAATGTTTCTTTGTATCTCTCTATCTCCCGTCTGATCAATGTTATAAAAACAATGTTACTTTGTATCTCTCTATCTCCCGTCTGATCAATGTTTATAAACAATGTTACTTTGTATCTCTCTATCTCCCGTCTGATCAATGTTTACAAACAATGTTACTTTATATCTCTCTATCTCCTGTCTGATCAATGTTTATAAACAATGTTACTTTGTATCTCTCTATCTCCCGTCTGATCAATGTTTATAAACAATGTTACTTTGTATCTCTCTATCTCCCATAAGATCAATGTTTATAAACAATATGGGAAATTTACTAAAACTGGTGCAGACATAATCTGAGGCAGTTGTGTATAGTGACCAATCAGCTTCTAACTTCAGCTTTTTCAATCAAGCTGTGATAATAACACTAGAAGCTGATTGGTCACTATGCAAAACTGCCTCAGGTTCTTTTTGCACCAGTTTTAGTAAATCACCTCCAGTGTTACTTTGTATCTCTTTATTTCCTGTCTGATCAATGTTTATAAACATTGTTACTTTGTATCTCTCTATCTCCCGTTTGATCGATGTTTATAACTATTAGAGGGTCGCTCCAATGCTAAAGAACCCCCCCCCCCCCCCCGACAGATCAGAAATGATTATACCGGCTTCAAAACTCCCTAAGGCCTCATTCACAATTGTGCGACTTGTCCTGCGGTTTGGGACTGTAAAGTCACATGACAAGTCGCCCCCCCCCTATGATTTCCAATGAGTACCGATCATATCTGTGCGACTTCAAGCGAGTCCCGGCACTACTTTGGTCCGACTTTAATGCGACTCGAGGCCCATAGACCTCAATATTATACAGGAATTGCTTCAAGTCGTGCGACTTTCGGGTCACGGAGTGTGAAAGAGGCCGACAGCAACTTTGCTCGGCTGCAGTAATATTTCCTAAAATATTCACCAAAAAAGAAAAAGAAACAGAAAATCGAATAATTCTCCGAACTGTTATTTCATGTAAAAATGTGCGGGAAGATGTATCCTTCAGTGCAGACTAATAAATCAGGAGGAAACGTTTTCATCTACTTCTTATCTCCGCACACAAAAATGGTCCAAAAAACCGGGTGAGAAAAAAAGTGGAAGTGTAACATCTTGATAAGAAGGGGGGGGGGGGGGGGGGAGGGGGGGCCATGAAATCTGTGCACTGAGATTATATACACATTCACAGATTTGTTTATTCCACCCACTCAGCTTCTGCTGCTAATAAATGTGACATTTACCTGAAAAAAAAAAAATCTATTCTTTTGGAGGATTTTTTCTTTTTGGAGGGGGGGGGGGGGGGATGGGGGGATTTAAGGCAAATTTGTTTAGTTCGTTGCATAAATCATTTTTTTTTTTTTTACAGTCTATTAACAATCCTGCAAGAAGAGTGAGCAGCACGCTGGAGAGGACAGTGCAGAGCGCAGGACCCCCCGATCATCGCTCCCCCCCCCCGGATCATCACTCCCCCCCGCTCATCGCTCCCCCCCGATCATCGCTCCCCCCGATCATCACTCCCCCCCGATCATCCACTCCCCCCTGATCATCGCTCCCCCCGATCATCACTCCCCCCCCGATCATCGCTCCCCCCCCCGATCATCGCTCCCCCCCCCCCCCCGGATCATCACTCCCCCCCGCTCATCGCTCCCCCCCCGATCATCGCTCCCCTCCGATCATCACTCCCCCCGATCATCACTCCCCCCCGATCATCGCTCCCCCCCGATCATCACTCCCCCCCCCGATCATCGCTCCCCCCCGATCATCGCTCCCCCCGATCATCACTCCCCCCCGATCATCGCTCCCCCCGATCATCGCTCCCCCGATCATCGCTCCCCCCGATCATCACTCCCTCCCCGATCATCACTCCCCCCGATCATCACTCCCCCCCCCTGATCATCGCTCCCCCATCATCATTCCCCCCCCGGATCATCCACTCCCCCCCCCCATCATCGCTCCCCCCGATCATCACTCCCCCCGATCATCGCTCCCCCCCGATCATCGCTCCCCCCCCCCGGATCATCACTCCCCCCCCCATCATCGCTCCCCCCGATCATCACTCCCCCCCGATCATCGCTCCCTCCCCGATCATCACTCCCCCCCCCGATCATCGCTCCCCCCCGATCATCACTCCCTCCCCGATCATCACTCCCCCCGATCATCACTCCCCCCCCCTGATCATCGCTCCCCCATCATCATTCCCCCCCGATCATCGCTCCCCCCGATCATCGCTCCCCCCGATCATCACTCCCCCCGATCATCACTCCCCCCCGATCATCACTCCCCCCCGCTCATCACTCCCCTCCCCGATCATCACTCCCCCCGATCATCACTCCCCCCCCCTGATCATCGCTCCCTCCATCATCATTCCCCCGATCATCGCTCCCCCCCCGATCATCGCTCCCCCGATCATCACTCACCCCCCGATCATCGCTCCCCCCGATCATCACTCACCCCCCGATCATCGCTCCCCCCCGATCATCACTCCCCCCTGATCATCGCTCCCCCCCCAATCATCACTCCCCCCCGATCATCGCTCCCCCCCCGATCATCGCTCCCCCGATCATCACTCCCCCCCCGATCATCGCTCCCCCCCGATCATCGCTCCCCCCCCGATCATCACTCCCCCCTGATCATCGCTCCCCCGATCATCGCTCCCCCCGATCATCACTCCCCCCCGATCATCGCTCCCCCCCCGATCATCACTCCCCCCCGCCGATCATCGCTCCCCCCGATCATCCACTTCCCCCCGATCATCACTTCCCCCCGATCATCGCTCCCCCCCGATCATCGCTCCCCCGATCATCGCTCCCCCCGATCATCACTTCCCCCCGATCATCACTTCCCCCCGATCATCGCTCCCCCCCCGATCATCGCTCCCCCCCGATCATCGCTCCCCCCCGATCATCGCTCCCCCCGATCATCACTCCCCCCCGATCATCGCTCCCCCCCCCGATCATCACTCCCCCCCCCCGATCATCACTCCTCCCCGATCATTGCTCGCTCCCCCCCCCACTCATCGCTACAATCAACTGTGCTGCTGGATTTTAACCCTTATTTCAGCAAATAGGACTGTTGAAAAGTACACGAAAAACTCTCAATCAGTACGATTTATAAAGCGGTATTAAATAAAAAATAAAAAAAATGTGTTCCAGGCGACTTACCGATCCTTAGATGTGGTGACTGCTTTTAGTTTTCCTATTTTTATTCCCCTTTAATTTCACACGGTGATCCTGCCAGTACCAAACGTCCAAAGTGTCTCCAATCTGATGGAGGAGCAATAGAGAAACCTTTGCACGGACGCTCTGTCAGTTTAGCGCGGGGGGGGGGGGGGGGGAGTGTCAAATTTATCAGATTAGATGGACTGCAAGCTGTGACCCTGGGGGGGGGGGGGGGCTGAATGTCGCCCTTTGCTTGCTTTTATCTGACCCTTGGGGCGCTATCCTTACCACTGACACTAATGATGGGGCACTATAAACTGACACCAACAATGGGACACTATTCCTCCCACCATAGGCATGCGCACAGGGGTGTATCAGGTGTGCCTGGGCACATTCTAATCACCCTGTGCTGAAGAGATTCCCCCTACTGCTTGGCTGCAGAGGTAGGGGCGGGGGGGGGGGGGGATCTCTGTCCTCACTCTCTTTCTCTTCTTCAAAAGTGAGACATTGGGGGGGTCTGTTTAGACACCAAATCTCCCCAATGGGGCTCCTAAAAAATGTAAAAAAAATAAAGAATTATGGTAAAAAACAAAACAATAAAAAAATACAATTATTAAAAATGGGGCACTATTCCTCCCACTGATACCAAATGAGGGGGCACTATTCCTCCCACTGATACCAATGATGGGGCACTATTCCTCCCACTGATACCAATGAGGGGCACTATTCCTCCCACTGATACCAATGATGGGGCACTATTCCTCCACTGATACCAATGATGGGGCACTATTCCTCCCACTGATACCAATGATGGGGCACTATTTCCTCCACTGACACCAATGATGGGGCACTATTCCTCCCACTGATACCAATGATGGGGCACTATTCCTCCCACTTATACCAATGATAGGGCACTATTCCTCCCACTGACACCAATGATGGGGCACTATTCCTCCCACTGACACCAATGATGGGGCACTATTCCTCCCACTGACACCAATGATGGGGCACTATTCCTCCCACTGACACCAATGATGGGGCACTATTCCTCCCACTGATACCAATGATGGGCACTATTCCTCCTACTGATACCAATGATGGGGCACTATTCCTCCCACTGATACCAATGATGGGGCACTATTCCTCCCACTGACACTAATGATGGGTCACTATTCCTCCCACTGATACCAATGATGGGGCACTATTCCTCCCACTGATACCAATGATGGGGCACTATTCTTCCCACTGATACCAATGATGGGGCACTATTCCTCCCACTGACACCAATGATGGGGCACTATTCCTCCCACTGATACCAATGATGGGGCACTATTCCTCCCACTGACACCAATGATGGGGCACTATTCCTCCCACTGACACCAATGATGGGGCACTATTCCTCCCCTTGGTATTTACAGGCACTAGGGGGAGGAATTGTTTGCACTGTTTACTCCCACTGATGCCAGAACAATTTCTACCCCCGCTCTTCACAGTCCGGCCCCCCCTGAAGTCTGAAGGACATTAAACTGGCCCTTCATTTAGAAGGTTTGGTGGCCCCTGGACTTGAATAAAGCTGAACTCCGGCTCCCACTTTATAAGCAGTTACATTATTTTTTTTTTCCTCCGCTTTTGGGAAAAATTAATAAATACCGATCATTGTAAGCACCCCTGTCATTGGTAAATGGTTTGTCTCAACCCTCTAACTGACACTTTGTCTGGACAGCTTGGTCTGGTAAAGGAAGTTAAAAAAAAAAAAACAACTGGCAGGATCACCAGATGTGAGTATTTGATGAAACTTTACTTTTTTATTTATTTTTTTAAAATTTTTTTTTAGTTGTCTGTTTTTCTTTCTGTGGTAAAAAAAAGTAAAATGAGTCTAACGAGGATAACGAGGATCCTCATACACCAACAGGACAGATCCAGGATAGCTGAAAGCCGCTTTGGTTGCTTTTTATCTTTGTGATTATTTTTAATAAAGTTGACTTTTGGATCGCACTATTGGCAGCTTATCGTTCTGTATTTGGCTGCTCTGAGGATTTTTTGTGAGTCTCGGCGGTGGAGAGGCTGACAACTCGCCAGGTCTGAGGAGGATGGAGCCATCAGAGAAACGGGAAGGAAGGAGCTTGACGCTTGGAGTGTCGGATGCCATACAGTGGTATGAGTTACACAATCAGGGCCGGGACAAGGGGTGGGCTGGAGGGGTGGCTGACTTGGGCACAATCAGGGCTGGGACAAGGGGTGGGCAGGAGGGGCAGCTGCCCTGGGCACAATCAGGGCTGGGACAAGGGGTTGGCTGGAGGGGTGGCTGCCCTGGGCACAATCAGGGCCGGGACAAGGGGTGGGCAGGAGGGGTGGCTGACTTGGGCACAATCAGGGCCGGGACAAGGGGTGGGCAGGAGGGGTGGCTGCCTTGGGCACAATCAGGGCCGGGACAAGGGGTGGACAGGAGGGGTGGCTGCCTTGGGCACAATCAGGGCCGGGACAAGGGGTGGGCAGGAGGGGTGGCTACCTTGGGCACAATCAGGGCTGGGACAAGGGGTGGGCAGGAGGGGTGGCTGCCTTGGGCACAATCAGGGCTGGGACAAGGGGTGGGCTGGAAGGGCGGCTGCCCTGGGCACAATCAGGGCCGGGACAAGGGGTGGGCAGAAGGGGAGGCTGCCCTGGGCACAATCAGGGCAGAGACAAGGGGTGGGCAGGAAGGGTGGCTGACTTGGACACAATCAGGGCTAGGACAAGGGGTGGGCAGGAGGGGCGGCTGCCCTGGGCACAATCAGGGCTGGGACAAGGGGTGGGCTGGAGGGGTGGCTGCCCTGGGCACAATCAGGGCCGGGACAAGGGGTGGGCAGGGAGGGGTGGCTGCCCTGGGCACAGTCAGGGCAGAGACAAGGGGTGGGCAGGAGGGCGGCTGCCCTGGGCACAAATTACATTGAGGTAAAGCTCGGACAAGGGGTGGGCAAGAGGGACAGACGCCCCGGGCGCAGCGGAAGGGGCTGCACCCCCTTAACGCACTCAAGCTTCAGATCAGTGGCCAGCTACCACAGGCCTGCTCTGACAGCCCCGGCCTTCACACTATACTCCATGCCCACTCTGCCCACACAAAAAGAAAAACACTGCAAATTTGCAACTACCTAGAAAGCAAGCAATTGGTCACTCATGTGCAATGCGCACTCCATGCCAGATGACAGGGATAAAGAATGGGCCTATTGTGCAGCATGCATTAGGAGTGTGGGGGGGGTGCAGTTATCCATCCGTGGCCCTAGGTGCAGAGCCAGCCTTTCCCGCTACTGTCTAGGTCCCATCTTACAAACAGTGGTCTCTCTGCACAGGGCCAACATGCTCCCTTGCTGAGTCCTCCAATCAGCAAAGCTTGTGATCCCTGCTGACTGGGGAGCTCTAATTCACTGAGGGGGTGGGCATGTCGGACCCCAGCAGAGAGGCCACTGCTTCCACACAGAGCGCAGGGGTCCTTCTTTTGCAGCATGCTGGCTGGGGACAGGCTTCTCTACTCAGGCTGTGGTTGCTTCCTAAGACTTTGCATTTTGTTTTGATGCCCCTGAAAGGTCTTTGGTGAAATTTTGAACCAGGGCCGTCTTTAATATTAATTGAACCCTGGGAAAACATTTTCTTGGACCCTTTCTATATCCACTGATCAACTATTTACAGGCAGTGTGGGCTCAAGGGAAAGCTGCCTTGGGCCCTGCAACAATGACTGGGCCCGGGGCAGCTGCCCCTTTTCCCCTGTGTTAAAGACAGCCCTGATTTTAACTAAAAGCATAACTGGATTGTAACCACTTCCCGTCCCATCGACGTATCAGCATGTCACTGGATGGGAAGGATTCTATCTGGTCTCATCAGATGCCGTCGCCTTTACCGACTGAAGAGTCTGCTCGGGTGAGGACACCGCTGGATTCCTGGACAGGCATATATATATATATTAATAAGATTTATAATAATCGGAAGGTGGAAACATTCATCATATTAACTACAGTACTTAACACCTTCTAGTCCCGGCCAATTCCGACATTCCTCTCCTACACAATAATAGTAAATATATACACAGTCAGGTCCATAAATATTGGGACATGGACACAATTCTTTTTGGCTCTATTCACCACCACAATGGATTTGAAATGAAATGAACAAGATGTGCTTTAACTGCAGACTTTCAGCTTTAATTTGAGGGGATTTACATCCAAATCAGGTGAACGGTGTAGGAATTACAACAGTTTGTACTGTATATGTGCCTCCCACTTTTTAAGGGACCAAAAGTAATGGGACAGATTAACAATCATCCATCAAACTTTCACTTTTTAATACTTGGTTGCAAATCCTTTGCAGTCAATTACAGCCTGAAGTCTGGAACACATAGACATCACCAGACGCTGGTTTCATCCCTGGTGATGCTCTGCCAGGCCTCTACTGCAACTGTCTTCAGTTCCTGCTTGTTCTTGGGGCATTTTCCCTTCAGTTTTGTCTTCAGCAAGTGAAATACATGCTCAATCAGATTCAGGTCAGGTGATTGACTTGGCCATTGCAGAACATTCCACTTCTTTCCCTTAAAAAACTCTTTGGTTGCTTTTGCAGTATGCTTCGGGTCATTGTCCATCTGCACTGTGAAGCGCCATCCAATGAGTTCTGAAGTATTTTGCTGAATATGAGCAGATAATATTGTCCGAAACACTTCAGAATTCATCCTGCTGCTTTTGTCAGCAGTCACATCATCAATAAATACAAGAGAACCAGTTCCATTGGCAGCCATACATGCCCACACCATGACACTACCACCACCATGCTTCACTGATGAGGTGGTATGCTTTGGATCATGAGCAGTTCCTTTCCTTCTCCATACTCTTCTCTTCCCATCACTCTGGTACAAGTTGATCTTGGTCTCATCTGTCCATAGGATGTTGTTCCGGAACTGTGAAGGCTTTTTTACATGTTGTTTGGCAAACTCTAATCTGGCCTTCCTGTTTTTGAGGCTCACCGATGGTTTACATCTTGTAGTGAACCCTCTGTATTCACTCTGGTGAAGTCTTCTCTTGATTGTTGACTTTGACACACATACACCTACCTCCTGGAGAGTGTTAAAGCACATCTTGTTCATTTCATTTCAAATCCATCATGGTGATGTATAGAGCCAAAAAGATTAGAATTGTGTTGATGTCCCATATATATATATAATTATTAGACAGGATTTATATACATACAGTATCTCACAAAAGTGAGTACACCCCTCACATTTTTGAAAATATTTTATTCTCTTTTCATGTGACAACACTGAAGAAATGACACTTTACTACAATGTAAAGTAGTGAGTGTACAGCTTGTATAACAGTGTAAATTTCTGTCCCCTCAAAATAACTCAACACACAGCCATTAATGTCTAAACCGCTGGCAACAAAAGTCAGTACACCCCTAAGTGAAAATGTCCAAATTGGGCCCAAAGTGTCAATATTTTGTGTGGCCACCATTATTTTCCAGCACTGCCTTAACCCTCTTGGGCATGGAGGTCACCAGAGCTTCGCAGGTTGTCACTGGAGTCCTCTTCCCCTCCTCCATGATGACATCACAGAGCTGGTGGATGTTAGAGACCTTGTGCTCCTCCACCTTCCGTTTGAGGATGTCCCACAGATGATCAATAGGGTTTAGGTCTGGAGACATGCTTGGCCAGTCCATCACCTTTACCCTCAGCTTCTTAAGCAAGGCAGTGGTGGTCTTGGAGGTGTGTTTGGGGTGGTTATCATGTTGGAATACTGCCCTGCGGCCCAGTCTCTGAAGGGAGGGGATCATGCTCTGCTTCAGTATGTCACAGTACATGTTGGCATTCATGGTTCCCTCAATGATCTGTAGCTCCCCAGTGCCGGCAGCACTCATGCAGCCCCAGACCATGACACTCCCACCACCATGCTTGACTGTAGACAAGACACACTTGTCTTTGTCCTCCTCACCTGGTTGCCCCCACACACGCTTGACACCTTCTGAACCAAATAAGTTTATCTTGGTCTCATCAGACCACAGAGGGTTTTCGGGCTTTCTTGTGCATCATCTTTAGAAGAGGCTTCCTTCTGGGATGACAGCCATGCAGACCAATTTGATGCAGTGTGCGGCGTATAGTCTGAGCACTGACAGGCTGACCCCCCCACCCCTACAACCTCTGCAATGCTGGCAGCACTCATACGTCTATTTCCCAAAGACAACCTCTGGATATGAGGCTGAGCACGTGACCTCAACTTCTTTGGTGGACCATGGCGAGGCCTGTTCTAAGTGGAACCTGTCCTGTTATACCGCTGTATGGTCTTGGCCACCGTGCTGCAGCTCAGTTTCAGGGTCTTGGAAATCTTCCTATAGCCTAGACCATCTTTATGTAGAACGACAATTCTTTTTTTTCAGATTCTCAGAGAGTTCTTTGCCATGAGGTGCCATGTTGAACTTCCATGTGACCAGTATGAGAGAGTGAGAGCGATAACACCAAATTTAACACACCTGCTCCCCATTCACACCTGAGACCTTGTAACACTAATGAGTCACATGACACGGGGGAGGGAAAATGGCTAATTGGGCCCAATTTGGACATTTTCACTTAGGGGTGTACTGACTTTTGTTGCCAGCGGTTTAGACATTATTGGCTGTGTGTTGAGTTATTTTGAGGCGACAGCAAATTTACACTGTTATACAAGCTGTACACTCACTACTTTACATTGTAGACAAGTGTCATTTCTTCAGTGTTGTCACATGAAAAGAGAATAAAATTTTACAAGGGGTGTACTCTCACTTTTGTGAGATACTGTATATATATATATATATAAAATATTATTATTATTATTATTATTATACAGGATTTGTTATTATTATTATTATACAGGATTTATATACATATATATAAAAATGTTTTGGGGGTTCTAAGTAGTTTTCTAGCAAAAAAAGTTTTTTTACATGTAGGAGAGGAATGTCGGACTGGAAGGTGTTAAATAGTTAATATGATGTTTCCACCTTCCGATTATTATAAATCTCATACAAGCTAAGCCGCTCTTTCAAAGCATTAAAATACAAGAAGGAAAACCAAATGTTTAGATTCGGTGACGCATATTGGAGGAAACTTTGCTCTCAGTGACTCCGGCTGTTCTCATTCTTCAAAGCGATCTCCTGCCGCTACGTGGGAGGGCGGACTTGTTTTCAGCTCAGTTGAAAATTATACTTTGTTTCAAATATTCCTTATAGGAAAAGAGGAAGAAACGTTGTCACCGTCCCACAAGGACTTTTCATGTCCAAGGAGGATAGCCGGCACCAGCGGCCCGTTCATAAGGGGCACGGGGCGCCTCCCCCCCCCCAATCCATGCGCTCAGCCCCTAATCTACATGCAGGGCGCCGGACGCATTGATTTCAATGTTTTTTTTGTTTTTTTTAAGCACGTGATTGGAGCCGGAGGCTCTAATTGGCTTCAAAAAAGGGTGGGCTCAGGGCACAGTACACTGCGCCTCGAACCCACCCAATTGTCTGACATTAGTGAATTAACATTCACTATTGACATCCTGATTCTCCTCCCAGCCAATCATAAAGCTTGTCCTGAAACCCGATTGGCCAGGAAGACTTAGGTGCCGATAGTTTGCCGCCCCCCCCCCCCCAAAATATTGAGCCTTGGCCGCCACCGATAACTGGTAATCTGCAGAACTTTGTAGCAGAATACTACAGTAAGTATTAAGCCGGTCTCACTCTGGGTACTTGTCAAGCGACAAGAAACGTATCCACTTGCCTCCAAATCAGGTACATTTACGTCATTTAACTTCAAGTGGTTATAGCGGGACGATGATCGCAGCTACAGGCATCATCATGGTATTATTTTTTTCAGGAGGCAATTGGCTTTTATGTAAAAACCGTCCTAACAGTTAATTATCCGCTGGATGGCTTTTACAAGCTGCCCGCCAGCGCCTCTCTGATCTCTACCGTCCCACCGCCCGGGGAGCCCGGAAATGGTGGTTGTATTGGCTTACCATTGAGCTCGTCAAGAACCAGAAGGTCTCCGATGAGCTCTATGGTACAGCAAACCAGAAGCGACGAGTATTGTCACCACTTCTGACTTCCCCGGATGTAAACAGCGCCATTTTTAAATTGTGAAAGTATCTGATCACGCCGGTCTTGGTGTGATCAGATGATTTTAAGGGCAGAGGAGACATCTGGGGTCTAATAGACTTCAGATGTCTCCATAAAGGGGACCTGTCACATGCCTATTGCTGTCACAAGAAGTGTTTACATTCCTTGTTGCAGCAATAAAAGTGATAAAGAAAAACAAATTAAATAGTAAAATAAATAAAATAAGTGTGGTGTGAGGACTAATTTGGAAAAGGAACAATGACTGATTTATAAAAAAAAAAGGGCAAGTTTATCATAACTAGATAAAAGTAGAGTTTCTGTTATCTAGAATCAGGGATCTAGTCATCCTGCATAGAATTAAAGTCTGTCGATCAACATGAACTATTTGTAATCCTTATGCTTACATTTACCCCCCAACCCCCACCCCACCCCCCACCACCACCACCACCGACCAGGCCATTTTTTGTGATACAGCATTAGGTTGCTTTAACTGACAAGTGCGCTGTCCTGCAACACTGTACCCAAATAAGATTTATTTCATTTTTTCCCCACAATTAGAGCTTTCTTTTGGTGGTATTTGATCACCTCTGCGTTTTTAAATTTTTGCGCTATAAACAACAAAAAAAGATCAACAATTTTGAAAAACAATGTTTTACTTTCTGCTAAAACATATCAAATAAGCAATTTTGAAAAAAAATATGTCCTAATAAATTTAGGCCAATATGTATTCTGATACATATTTTTGGTAAAAAAAAAAATCCCAATAATACTCAGCACCCCTAGTTCCTTGTACCCCTAGCTCCAAGTTGCCCTGGTTCTCAGCACCCCTAGTTCCTTGTACCCCTAGCTCCAAGTTGCCCTGGTTCTCAGCACCCCTAGTTCCTTGTACCCCTAGTTCCATGTAGCCCTGGTTCCCAGCACCCCTAGTTCCTAGCATTCCAAGTTCCCAATACCCCTTGCTTCCAGCACCCCTAGTTCCTAGTATCCCTAGTTCCAATAACCCATAGTTTTTGACATCCATAGTTCCCAGTTTCCCCAGAAACCAGCACTCCTAGAATCTTGTACCCCTAGTTCCAAGTAGCCCTGGTTCCCAGCACCCCTAGTTCCTAGTATCCCTAGTTCCCAATACCTCTTGCTTCCAGCACCCCTAGTTCCTAGTATCCCTAGGTCCAAGCACTCATATATTCTTTGACATCCATAGTTCCCATTTTTTCTAGATCCCAGTACCCCTAGAATCTTGTACCCCTAGTACCAAGTAGCCTTGGTTCCCAGCACCCCTAGTTCCTAGTATCCCTAGTTCCAAGCACCCATCGTTTTCGACATCTGTAGTTCCCATTTTCTCTAGATCACAGCACCCCTAGAATCTTGTACCCTTAGTACCAAGTAGCCCTGGTTCCCAGCACCCCTAGTTCCTAGTATTCCTAGTTCCCAATACCCCTTGTTTCCAGCACCCCTACTTCTGAGTATCCCTAGATCCCAGCACCCCTAGAATCTTGTACCCCTAGTACCAAGTAGCCCTGGTTCCCAGCACCCCTAGTTACTATTATCCCTAGTTCCAAGCACCCATCATTTTCGACATCTGTAGTTCTCAGTTTCTCCAGATCCCAGCACCCCTAGAATCCTGTACCCCCAGTTTCAAATAATCCTGGTTCCCAGCACCCCTAGTTCCTGACACCCCTAGTTCGCAGTAACCCTAGCTCCTAGTATCCCTAGTTCCCCGCTATTCCTCTTCTTTATATGATGATTATACACTATTTGGTGGGGAATGTTGGGGATCACATACTTATGGGCATCCATAGGAAATGTCTCACTGGATGAATCTACCCACACTCACTTCTCCCCCTCCCCCCCCCCCCCAGTCTTGTATGTTTTATCCATTTCCTCTCTACACCTAGTTGTAGGGTTCCCATATTGGCGCTCACACTCATATCTGGAAACTGGGACTTTCGTTGGTTGGGTTGGGAATCTCCCATCCCCTCTAACACAGTCTTGATAGTCAATGGTCCTCTCTGTGGTTTGCTTCCCTCACATTCACACCCATTGCCTTACAGCAGGCATCGCTAGATGGCGGACCACGGTCTGGATTGAACCCAGTGACCGTCCTATCCAGACCGCCTGGGCCACACAAATTAGCATCCATGGTGTTCTCTGCTGCTGTTCCCCTCCAGGGGGCAGTCCTAATGACCATTCACCCGCTTGTTACCAATAAAAGTTGGGCAGCTTCCCTCTCCATCCCGACCCGCTGCACCCTCTACCCTCTACCCTCCTGTGTAAGACTGTGAAGGGAGGGGGGGGGGGCTGTGATGGGAAAGGGGTTTAATGTAAAGGGGGCTGAGGACACTGATATAAAAGAAGGGGCTGTGATGTGAAGGGGGACTGTGATGTATAGTGGGGGGGATGGTCTGAGGTCAAGGACACTGATATGAAAAGAGGGCTGTGAAGTGAAGTGGGGTTGTTATGTAAAGGGAGGGGGAGCTGAGGACTCTAATATAAAGGGGGGGGACTGAAATGTAAAAGAGGGCGAGATGTGAAGGGGGGTTTAAGGAAATTGATATAAAAGGGGTGGAGGTTGTTGTAAAGGGGTAGTTGTGATGTGAAGAGGGACTGTGACTAAAGTGGATCATATACAATGTGTGTCTGTATGTGGGTGGGTGCAGTTTGCTGTCTCCAGTGTAGGTGGCGCTCCACCGCAGCGGCAATGCAGAGGGAAAGGAAGTCACAAGGAACGGGGTTCCTCTATGGTTTCCTGAGTCACTGGGGCAGCGATCCGATTGGATGATGGCCAGCTATGTAAATCTGGTGGCCATCTTGGGTGTGGCAGAGTCTATTCAAGATGAAGGTGAGTTGGGCAGTGTAGGGAAAGGTACCCCATTTGTTAGGGACAGTACCAGCAGTAGGGAAAGGTTCCTGATGAGGAGGGAAAGTTTAGGGCCACATCTCTGCTGGATAACTGCCTGATTGGGCATCAAACAGCCAGACCGCACTCTGCTCCCTCTCAACAAACACTTTCGGTTCGGCTGGAACCTGCTTCCCCACGTCATTGGAAACTGTGAGTGTGCCCGGCTGGGTAGCTGTCTCACCTGGGTTGATGTCAGAACTGTTGCTGTATTACTTCAATACAAGTTTTTTTATTGCACCTGACTGTGTAAATTATTGCCGCCGCATCACGCTGCACCCCACCTACATGTAGCCTCCTTTAGGGGTGCATGTGACAGGGATGAAAATGCTAGAGAACAATTTGGAGACAGTTGTCACCCCATTACAGGAAGTGCCTGAATGAGGACTTTTGTGGCAGGATCATCAGAGAGCATTTGAACCACTTGCTGACCAGCCGCCGTTATTATACGGCGGCAGGTCGGCTCGCTCCCGCAAGTCGCCGTAGGTGTATGTCGGCTTCTTTAAGAGCCGTAGCAGGCACGCTCGTGGCATGTGGCCGGCGGCCCCGATGTCTGCCGGCCACCCACGATTGGAGATCCCCCTTCTAACAGGGGAGGAGAGAGAGATCTGCTGTTCCTAGTGATCAGGAACAGCGATCTCTCTCCTCCTCTAGTCAGTCCCCTCCCCCCCCACAGTTCGAAACACCCCCCCTAGGGAACACTTAACCCCTTGATCGCCCCCTAGTGTTAACCCCTTCCCTGCCAGGGACATTTACAAAGTAATCAGTGCATTTTTATAGCACTGACCGCTGTATAAATGTCAATGGTCCCAAAAGAGTGTCTGCCGCAATGACGCAGTCTGGCTAAAAGTCGCAGATCGCCGCCATTACTAGTAAAAAAAAAAATTAAGAAAATAAAAACAAAAATGCCATAAATCTATCCCCTATTTTGTAGACGCTGTAACCTTTGCGCAAACCAATCAATATACGCTTATTGCGAATTTTTAATTTTTTTACCAAAAATATGTAGAAGAATACACATTGGCCTAAACTGATAAAGAAATGTATTTATTTTTATTTTTTGGATACTTATTATAGCAAAAAGTAAAATATATTTCTTTTCTTTTTTTTCTTCTTTTTATTTCTTAGGAAAAAATAAATTTTTTACTTTTTGGGATATTTATTATAGCAAAATCTACAAAATATTGTGTTTTTTTTTTTTTTTTTTAAATTGTCGCTCTTTTTTTGTATATAGCGCAAAAAATAAAAACCGCAGAGGTGATCAAATACCACCAAAAGAAAGAGTTATTTGCGGGGAAAATTTTTTGTTTAGGTACAGCATCGCACGACCGCACACTTTTCAGTTAAAGCGACGCAGTGCCGTATCGCAAAAAATGGCCCGGTCATTAAGGGGGGAAAATTTTCCGGTCTGTAAGTGGTTAATAAAAGCTGCAGATTTAAAAAGATGGAGAAGTATTTTTGAATGATGTAAAAGCTTCCGTGAGATTTTAAGGATTGGGTTTAGGGGGTGCGTCAGAGCGCCTGCACTATCCTCGCGGTTTTTTTAATGGGCCGCCCTACGCGGGAGAACCACACAAAAGAAGCCCCTGACTCTTTTCCAAAAACGCACCACGTGGCGCTGCAATTCAAAAAAGTCTGGAAAACGCGCAATTTTGCACACTTTTTTGTAAGGTCTGAACCTCGCCTTACAAAATGTGCCCCGCAGATCTCCAGGTGTCGGCTGCTTTCAGCGCTGCGAATTGCAGGGCGAGCCTTCAGACTTCAATGACAAGGTGAGTGGAATTTTTTCCACGATTCTGAGCCGCCATCATCGCGGTGCGTCTTCTGAAGGCAGCGCAGCGACACAAATAGGCTCTGGTAGCGCTACATTACCATAAAGAAAGTCACCTCCGCCAGGCAGGAACGTGCCGGGAGAAGGAGAGCCATTACCTTCAGACAAACGACGCCTAATATCCGCCTCTATTTGAGATTTACTAATAGCGTCCTGAAAAGGTCACTTATTTCCTTTATGAAGAAGGGAAATGCAATTATTGGAGTCAACGCCGACCGTGAAAGCAGGAAAAAAAATCCGGAAAATCGGAGCAGCACATTGCACAGATTTAATACCCACAGGGGATGAAGAGGGATTGGAAACAATGGCGTCAGATCCTATTATCCCACCCCTCAGGACAAGATTAGAAGGTGACACACATATTTTTCCTCTACAGTGCGTTGCGTTAATGTGTACTTTAAGGTTCACGCACATAATGGGGTCTACGTATAGAAAACTTGCTGCTTGGATGTCACCAGCATTAACACAGCCCTCATGAGTAACTGCCATAATGTGTCCAATATTTTCATTTCCTGTTAATTTTTGTTTGAAAACTCCAATAAAAACCTGTTTAAAAAAAAAAAAATTTCATTTCCTATGAGCATCAGCGCTATCTAGTGGCCATAATGCAGCATTTTCTTAATTGCGTTTTTTTTTTTCAGGAAAAAAATGCATTATGGCCACTAGGTGGCGCTGACTACCATAGACAATACACATATTAGACACATTACAGTGATTACTGGTGAGAGCCGTGCAAATGTCTCACCAATCATCAATGTAATGAGCTCATCGCTGTACTGCTTATCCTATCACTGTCCAATCACAGGCTGGGGGCGGATCCATTACAGTCTGGGCTCAGAGAACGTGGGTTGAAGGATGCTGTTCGTAATTCAACCTGAAAGACTGAGGACACCTTTCGGTGGAAAAAAAGTACTGCATGGGACAACTCTACAGTTTTTTTTTTCTATGGCTGAACTCCATAAAAACATAAATCTGCTGTATTCCTTTATAGTCAAAAAGGATGTAAAAGTAGCAGTGGCATCATCACTGGGCTGTACAGAGAGCAGAGCAGTGGGAGGGGAATAGCAGGCTCCACCCACTAACATAAAACTACAGGAGGGGGCAGAGACAAGACCGGTCTCCCTGTACAAAGAGAGAGCAGAGCTGTGGGAGGGGCCCAACAGGCTCCACCCACTACAAAAAACTACAGGAGGGGGTGGAGACAAGACCAGTCACCGTGTACAAGGAGAGAGAGCAAAGCTGTGGGAGGAGCCCAACAAGCTCCACCCTCTACAGAGAACTACAGAAGGGGGTGGAGGCAAAACCAGTCATCCTACACAAGAAAGAAAGAGCAGAGTTGTAGGAGGAGTCCAGCAGGCTCAACCCACTACAAAAAACGACAGGAGGGGGCGGAGACAAGACCCGTCACCCTGCATAAGGAGCGAGAGCAGAGCTTTGGCAGAGGCCCAACAGGCTCCACCCACTAGAGAAAACTACAGGAGGGGCGGAGACAAGACCAGTCATCTTGAACAAGGAGAGGGAGCAGAGTTGTGGGAGGGGCCCAGCAGACTCCACCCACTACAGAAAAGTACAGGAAGGGGCGGAGATATGACCAGTCACCCTGCACAAGGAGACTGAGCAGAGATGTGGGAGGAGATCAACAGGCTCCACCCACTACAGAGAACTAAAGAAGGGGGTGGAGAAAAAACTAGTCATCCTGCACAAGAAGAAAGAGCAGAGTTGTGGGAGGGGCCCAGCAGACTCCACCCACTACAGAGAACTAAAGAGGGGGGTGGAGAAAAAACTAGTCATCCTGCACAAGAAGAAAGAGTTGTAGGAGGGGCCCAGCAAGCTCCACCCACTACAAAAAAAAACTAAAGGAGGGGGCGGAGACAAGACCAGTCACCCTGCACAAGGAGAGAGAGCAGAGCTGTGGGAGGGGCCAAGCAGACTCCACCCACTTCATAAAAGTACAGGAGGGGGGAGGAGACAAGACCAGTCACCCTGCACAAGGAGAGAGAGCAGAACTGTGGGAGGGGCCCAGCAGACTCCACCCACTTCAGAAAAGTACACGAGGGGGGAGGAGACAAGACCAGTCACCCTGCTCAAGGAGAGAGATCAGCAGTGATTGGTCTTTATTACAGGAAGTCTCACACTGGATTACTGCACAGATCTGGAAAGAAATACACAAATCACACCGAGATTGAAGGAGAAGAAATATGACCGATGGATTTAGAAGACATTTACATTTTCCGTTGTTCAGCTTTCATTTTATCCTTTAATGGCTTCCTATTATTAATATTACGATTATTATTATTTTTTGTATTTTTTTTTTTCCTCTTAGACCTCTTTCAGGCTTTTAAAAAAAATAATGACTAAATACAAAAATAAAATGCATTAAACTTCAGAATGCTTCTAATCCTGAGCAATTACCTGGCCGGAAGCCGGCAATGTAAGAGAATAGTCATTACTTCTTCTCATGAAAGGAGCCGGCCGCGCTGCTCTGTGTACCGGGAAGGCGGACGGCCGAGTTAATTTGTCCTTTCTGAAGAAGCGATTGATTTCTGAGGCTCGGATTGGATTGCACATTGCTCAGCTAAACGCTTCTTTTCTTTCTGCCAATACGAGTCTGAATGGCGGACTGGCCTTGTCGGGGAGTGCCGGTGAAGACTTCGGTGACATGACATAGACTCCCCCCCCCCTCCCCCCCCGGTAAGGACGGTCGGTGCGTCTGCTGCTTCTTGTCAGCTGAATGTTTAACAGAAATCATTTATTTTATGACCTGCGATAAATATTCACATCTACACTGGATACATTGTAAAAAAAAAAAAAAAAAGATACAATACATCAACACACAAACACAGCGAACCCAGGAGAGGATTATTTATCATTATTTATTATTTATCTGGTTGTTTGTTTTTTAACCCTTTTTCTGCTAGAAAACCTTTTCCATTTTTCACACACATATCGCTACAATGGCCATTTGGCCTGAAAATGACTTAAAGCGGTATAAAATTATCAGCATTTGTTAACCACTTGCTTACCGGACACCTAAACCCCTTTCCAGTTTTCAGCTTTCAGCGCTCTCACAATTTGAATGACAATTGCGCGGTCATGCTACACTGTACCCAAATTACATTTTTATCATTTTTTTCCCCACAAATAGAGCTTTTTTTGTGGTATTTGATCACCTCTGCATTTTTTTTTTTTTTTTTACAATTTTGTTAAAAAAAAGAAAAAAGACAGAAAATTTTGAAAACAAAATGGTTTTATATTTTGTTATAAAAGTTTGCAAACAGGTCATTTTTCTCCTTCATTGATGTACGCTGATGAGGCGGCACTGATGGGCACAAATATGTGGCACTGATGGGTACTGATAAGGCTGCACTGATAGGCGGCACTGGTGGTGGGCACTGAGAGTCGGCACAGTTGGGTGTCACTGATGGGTGGCACTGGTGGGTGGCACTGATGGGCGGCACTGAAGGGCATGGATAGGTGGCACTGATGGGTGGCAGTAATGGGCACTGGTAGGTGACACTGATAGGCAGCACTGCTAGATGGCACTGATTGGCATCACTGGTGGGCATTGATAGGTGGCACTGATATTCACTGGTGGACATCGATTGATGGCACTGTGGGCACTGGCAGGCGGTACTGGTTGGCACAGATGAGGCGGCTGTGCCTCTTCCTCTTCGGGACCAATGTCTTTTCAACAGAACCCGGTGATCGGCTTTTTTTTCTCCTCACGCTATCAGCGGGAGGAGAAAAAAAAAAGATTACTGAGCTTCTGTTTACATCACATGATCAGCTGTCATTGGCTGACAGCTGATCACGTGGTAAGAGGCCGAGATTGGCCCCTTACTCTGATCTATGATCACCCGAGTCTCATTGAGACTCGGTGATCACAGAGCGCGCGGGGAACGTGCAAAGGGGAGGACGTCTATTGATGGCCTCCCGGCAATGTAGGTCCGCCCTGTAGCCGTCATTCGGCTATAGCACGGACCAGAAGAGGCTAACAAAGTGGTAAAACAAATGTTAAAAAGGGGTCAGGGGTCAGGGGTCCTGCATCCTGATAGGTGTGCAATATGAAAAATCCTCCTACAAGCTTTAACCAGACACTGATAGAAATCACAAGACTGCTATATACCTCTGATGAGAAAAGGTATTTAGCATTTGATATTTACTAAAATGACATTTCCATGTTCTGTGTACTGTGAGAGACCAGATATAGTGAATGCAGGGTCCTGGGGAGACCCGATATAGTGAATGCAGAGTCCTGGGGAGAGCAGATATAGTGACTCCAGGGTCCTGGGGAGACCAGATATAGTGACTGCAGGGTCCTGGGGAGACCAGATATAGTGACTGCAGGATCCTGGGGAGACCCGATATAGTGAATGCAGAGTCCTGGGGAGACCCGATATAGTGACTGCAGAATCCTGGGGAGACCCGATATAGTGAATGCAGAGTCCTGGGGAGACCCGATATAGTGACTGCAGGGTCCTGGGGAGACCTGATATAGTGACTGCAGGGTCCTGGGGAGAGCAGATATAGTGAATGCAGAGTCCTGGGGAGATCAGATATAGTGACTGCAGGGTCCTGGGGAGACCAGATATAGTGACTGCAGGGTCCTGGGGAGATCAGATATAGTGACTGCAGGGTCCTGGGGAGATCAGATATAGTGACTGCAGAGTCCTGGGGAGATCAGATATAGTGAATGCAGAGTCCTGGGGAGAGCAGATATAGTGACTGCAGAGTCCTGGGGAGAGCAGATATAGTGACTGAAGATTCCTGGGGAGAGCAGATATAGTGAATGCAGAGTCCTGGGGAGAGCAGATATAGTGAATGCAGAGTCCTGGGGAGATCAGATATAGTGACTGCAGGGTCCTGGGGAGATCAGATATAGTGACTGCAGAGTCCTGGGGAGATCAGATATAGTGAATGCAGAGTCCTGGGGAGAGCAGATATAGTGACTGCAGAGTCCTGGGGAGAGCAGATATAGTGACTGCTGGGTCCTGGGGAGACCAGATATAGTGACTGCTGGGTCCTGGGGAGATCAGATATAGTGAATGCAGAGTCCTGGGTTTAGTAACACTTTAATGCCTAAGCACAATTTTGCAACTTTGACATGTGTTAGTAAAACTGTAAAATATCGTCACAACTACTTTGTGCATCCAAGTGGATTATACTACGTTTTTTTTAGGACAAATTGGGCTTTGATTTGTTGGTAAATGGTGATGGATATCTCCTGATTTTTTTTTTTATTTATTATCAAAGGAATACTGGCCCAAAATAGTAAAAAAAATATATATATATATATATATATATATATACATGTTACAACCAAAAACATAAATGTATTTTGTTGGGATTTTATGTAATAGAGACCTCCAAACTACGACCCTCCCTTTGTTCAGGAACTACAATTCCCATCATGCCTGGTCATGTCTGTGAATGTCAGATTTTTACAAAGCCTCATGGGAAGTGTAGTTCCGCAACAGCTGGAGGGCCGCAGTTTGGGGATCCAGTGTGATAGACCAACACAAAGTGGCACATAATTGTGAAGTGGAAGGAAAATGATAAATGAGACAAATAAATATGTGAAAAGTGTGGGGGGTACATTTGTATGGCGCCCCCCGGAGTCAATACTTTGTAGAACCCCCTTTCTCTGCAATTACAGCTGCAAGTCTTTTTGGGGATGTCTCTACCAGCTTTGCACATCTAGAGAGGACATTTTTGCCCATTCTTCTTCTTTGCAGAATATCTCAAGCTCTGTCAGATTGGATGGAGAGCGTCTGTGAAAAGCAATTTTCAGGTCTTGCCACAGATTCTCAATGTGATTTAGGTCTGGACTGTGACTGGGCCATTCTAACACATGAATATGCTTTGATCTAAACCATTCCATTGTAGCTCTGGCTGGATGTTTCGGGTCGTTGTCCTGCTGGAAGGTGAACCTCCGCCCCGGTCTCAAGTCTTTTGTAGACTCTAAAGGTTTTCTTCTAAGATTGTCCTGTATTTGGCTCCACCCATCTTCCCATCAACTCTGACCAGCTTCCTTGTCCCTGCTGAAGAAAATCATCCCCACCACATGAAGCTGCCACCACCATGTTTCACGGTGGAGATGGTGTGTTCAGGGTGATGTGCAGTGTTAGTTTTCCCCACACATAGTGTTTTGCTTTTAGGCCAAAAAGTTGAATTTTGGTCTCATCTGACCAGAGGACCTTCTTCCACATGTTTGCTGTGTCCTCCACATGGCTTCTCACAAACTACAAACAGGACTTCTTATGACTTTCTTTCACCAATGTCTTTCTTCTTGTCACTCTTCCATAAAGGGCAGATTTGTGGAGAACACGACTAATAGTTGTCCTGTGGACAGATTCTCCCACCTGAGCTGTGGATCTCTGCAGCTCCTCCAGAGTTACCATGGACCTCTTGGCTGCTCCTCTGATGAATGCTGTCCTTGCCTGGCTGGTCAGTTTAGGTGGACGGCCATGTCTTGTTGGGTTTGTAGTTGTGCCATACTCTTTCCATTTTCCGATGATGGATTGAACAGAGCTCCGGGAGATGTTCAAAGCTTGGGAGATTTTTTTATAACCTGACCTTGCTTTATACTTCTCCACAACTTTACCTGACCTGTCTGGTGTGTTTCTTGGCCTTCATGATGCTGTTTGTTCACTAAGGTTCTCTAACAAACCTCTGAGGGCTTCACAGAACATCTGTATTTATACTGAGATTAAATGACACACAGGTGGACTCTATTTACTAATTTGATGACTTCTGAAGGCAATTGGTTCCACTAGATTTTAGTTAGGGGTATCAGAGTAAAGGGAGCTGAATACAAATGTACCCCACACTTTGTACATATTTCTTTATAAAAACATTTGAAAACCATTTATCATTTTCCTTCCACTTCACAATTATGTGCCGCTTTGTGTTGGTCCATAACATAAAATCCTAATAAAATACATTTACGATTTTGGTTGTAACATGACAAAATGTGGAAAATTTTAAGGGGTATGAATACTTTTTCAAGACACTGTATGTGTATCTAAAAACACACTGACACTGATATTAATCAAAGCGGAGCTCCACCCAAAAATGGAACTTCCGCTTTAAGGGAAGGTGACCCCCTGACATGCCACATTTGGCATGTCATTCTTTTTTTTGGGGGGGGGGGGGGGGGCGGAAACCCTCTTTTCTGTATTACCAACAATACAGACCTGATCACGGATGTGGAAATACGGGGCAATTTAGGTAACAGCGATCACAGGTCAATTGGCTTCAGTATAAATCACACAAATAGGAAACATAAGGGGAATACAGAGCCAACTTCCCTAAACTACGAACCTTGCTAGAAGATATAAATTGGGATAAAATCTTAGAAACAAAGAACACGGAGGAGAGATGGGTTTGCTTTAAGAGCATATTAAATAAGGGCATTAGCCAATGCAACCCATTGGGAAATACATTTTAAAGGGCAAACGAAAGTCCTGGATGGCTTAACTCTAATGTAAAAATGCATAAAAAGCAAAGGAGAAGGCCTTCAAAGGGATCATCATCAGCATTCAGACTTTGCAAAGAATGCAACAAGAAATGTAAGGGTGCAATTAGGGCGGCTAAGATAGAACATGAAAGACACATAGCGGAGGAGAGCAAAAAAAATGATAATAAATAACCCTAACCCCAACTTCTAATCCTAACCCTAACCTTCATACTAACCCCTTACCCTAATGAAGAAAAATTATAATGAATAATAAAAATAAAAAAAGGAATAAAAGCTAACGGCAAAGCTAAAAAAACGTCGAACTACCTAGCAACAAATATATATATATATATATATTTTTTTTTTTTAAGGGGTAAGGTTTAATGTTAAGGGTTAATTATTTATTTATTGTTACTTAGTTTTAATTTATTGAATTTATTTATTTTTTATTTATGATTTTTATGTATTTGTGTATTTATTTTACATTTATTTGTTTATTATTATTATTATTATTATTATTATTATTATTATTATTATTATTAATAATAATATTATTATTATTCGTATAATAATAAATAAAATAAAAGATAAAATAATTTTAAAAAACACTAACCCTAACTCCTAATCCTAACCCTAACCTTCATACTAACCTCTTACCCTAATGAAGAAAAATTATAATGAATAATAAAAATAAAAAAAGAAATAAAAGCTAACAGAAAAGCTAAAAAAAGCCGAACTACCTAGCAACAAATATATTTTTTTAAGGGGTAAGGTTTAATGTTAAGGGTTAATTATTTATTTATTGTTACTTAGTTTTAATTTATTGAATTTATTTATTTTTTATTTATGATTTTTATGTATTTGTGTATTTATTTTACATTTATTTGTTTATTATTATTATTATTATTATTATTATTATTATTATTATTATTATTAATAATATTATTATTATTCGTATACGAAAATAGAAACTAGGGAGAGAGCCTCGGCTGCCTCCTAAAGAATGGGATTTTTTAGTGGACCATATCATCTGTATAATAAGGTAAGCAGAAACTCAAAAATTGATAAAATTTACATTTTATTGATTACAAAACACATATTATCAAACATAATAAAATCATGAGTTACAAACAGTCTAATAGAGATACTTAATACTGATTATCATTAGTTTGCGAGTTTCTGGAAAGATGCTTAGATGTGCGATAAGCCAACATGTTTCGCAGATTTCCTGCTTCTTCAAGGGTGTCGCTTACATCTGTCGGTATCTCCAAAGGTGGTTATCAATGCCTAAAATGGGGCATGCATAGCCCGACTCACATCAAAAAGGCTCAGCCTATTAGCAGCCGATCGCGATTGTTACCCCAAAGCAGTCAGAGCCTACAGGGTTGGAGAGTGGGATGTCGGATCACGTACTGACCAGCCTAATAAATAGGTATATCCTCTGGTTTTATAAGTACAGAATAGGTTCTAGTCCAATACCCTCCGGATAAGGTCCGCTGCAACCGCTGTTATGAAGCTGGCGTCATGACAGCGGTTGCAGCAGACCTTATCCGGAGGGTATTGGACTAGAACCTATTCTGTACTTATAAAACCAGAGGATATACCTATTTATTAGGCTGGTTAGTACGTGATCCGACATCCCACTTTCCAACCCCGTAGGCTCTGACTGCTTTGGGGTAACAATCGCAATCGGCTGCTAATAGGCTGAGCCTTTTTGATGTGAGTCGGGCTATGCATGCCCCATTTTAATCATTGATAACCACCTTTGGAGATACCGACAGATGTAAGCGACGCCCTTGAAGAAGCAGGAAATCTGCGAAACATGTTGGCTTAACTACCTAGTAACAAATGATGCAACAGACAATAGTTTTCTCTATTGGCTAATAAAAAAACCGCCAAAGCTCAAAAATACTGTATAAAAGTCGCACATAAAAACGTGCCAAAATCACACATAAAAACACTGGAAAATCGCTCAACGACGCTGTGAATGCAGCCTGACACGTTGCGGCGGTTTTGGCGAGTTATAATAACAAATCAGTTTGTAGTCTATAGATCCGCAGATCACATTTCACAGTCTGCACGCTGCGTCCTGTCGCTCGTGTTTACAGACGTTTCACTTTTCTTTTCTTTCTTCTCGGCGGACGTCTTTTGCGTCTCCGGCCGTGCGGAGCTCAGTACATTCACGCCTCTCTGGAAGGGACATTTAGACTCTCACAGCCGGGATCGCTGGTAACACGCAGGGAGATATTGCCGCCTATTGTGAAAAAATGATCCGAGCGCCGAGTGAGACTTCTTAGGATGACGCTGCAGAATCATTCTGTATTCTCAGAGCTCGTCCTTCCTGGAAGCGAGCCGCACTCAGTATTAGACATGTGCAATCTGTTTCCTTCCGAATTTCGACAAATTCGTTAATTAGGAAAGAATTAACAAAAAAGAGTTTAACAAACTTTTTCCGAATATTCGTAAATTGCAATATTTGAAAAATTCGTAAATTCGAAAATTTGTAAATTTGTAAATTCGAAAATTCGTAAATTCGAAATCCGAAAACCCGAAAATTTAAAAATCTGAAAGAATAACTAATAATAACTAATTATAAATTATAGGTATTGGAATTTTCTGTCAAATTTGGCTGTTAGTGAACGTAACGAATACAAATTTATCCGAAGTTACGAATTATCCGAAATAACGAATGCCGCATCTAAACGGGTGAAACGTAACAAATTAATAATAATAAAAAACAATAATGATAATAAAAACGTTTTATTATTATTATTATTTATTATTAATGTGTTACGTTTCTTTCGTTTAGATGCGACATTCGTTATTTCGGATTATTTATAACTTCGGATCAATTCGTATTTGTTACGTTCACTAACAGCCAAATTTGACAAGAAATTCCAATACCTATAATTTATAATTAGTTATTATTACTTAGCTATTCTTTCAATTTTTTGGATTTTCTTTCTTATTTTCGTTTTTTCAAATTTACGAATTGCGATCATAACGAAAGGACCCGAAAAACGATAAAAAAAAAGGAATGAAACAAAAACAAACAAATTTTTCGGCAGTGAACATGTCTATTTGGTATTAAAGGGAATCTGCTACTGTACATATGGGGTAGATATTGGGGGGGGGTAGAATTTCTGTAAACTAAGGCCCCTTTCTCACTGGGGCGGTTTGCAGGCATTATTGTGCTAAAAATAGCGCCTGAAAACCGCCCCTAAACAGCCTCCGCTGTTTGTTCAGTGTGAAAGCCCGAGGGCTTTCACACTGAAGCGGTGCGCTGGCAGGAGAAGAAAAAATCTCCTGCAAGCCGCATCTTTGGAGCAATAAAGGAGCGGTGTATTCACCGCTCCTTTACCGCTCCTGCCCATTGAAATCAATGGGACAGCGCGGCTATACCGCGGTAATACCGTGGCTATAGCCGCGCTATACAAGGGGTTTTAACCCTTTTTCGGCCACCAGCGGGGGGTAAAAACCGCACCGCTAGCGGCCGAATACCGCGGTAAAACAGCGCTAAAAATAGCGCTGTTTTACCGCCGACGCCCCCTACCGCCCCAGTGTGAAAGGGGCCTTAAGCTGAAGTGTAATCTGCATCACTGACATTTTTATATAAAGCTTTTTCCATTTTCATTTTGTACCTTATTTCAGACACAGTGATGTCATCACTGAGTCTCTGTACTTCTCTAGGCAATGCAGACAGATCATGGCTGGTGAGAGGGGCCAACTGGGTGCTGTACACAGCTTCCTGAAACCATCAGAGCACCCGGCCTCAGTCCTCCTTTCAAGGGCCCTTAACCCTGATGCAAGCAGTGGGCTGGCTCTGGGGAGCAGTTATGTAAATATCAAAATGCCTTGGTGGGTGGGTATCAGTGGGCGTTCCTAGGCGGGCTGTTTTTGCCTGCGGGTTGCCCTTAGGTCACACCCACATGTAATGCTGAGCCTTTATTAATGAAAGAATCGGAATCCAATGAATGAATGGGGGGCGGGGCGGGGACACTCAGGTTGGGGGAGGAAAGGCTAGATGGTGCTGGACGTCCTCTTGCCAGGAAATGGGGTGGAGCATCACCTCCACACCGGTACATCCACCTGAACACTGGTACATCCACCTCCACATAGGTACACCCACCTCAACACCGGTACACCCACCTTAACACTGGTACACCCACCTCAACACTGGTACATCCACCTCAACACCAGTACATCCACCTCAACACCAGTACATCCACCTCAACACTGGTACATCCACCTCCACAAAGGTACACCCACCTCAACATCGGTACACCCACCTTAACACCGGTACATCCACCTCAAAACTGGTACACCCACCTCCACAAAGGTACATCCACCTCAGCATCGGTACGTCCACCTCAACACTGGTACATCCACCTCCACACTGGTACATCCACCTCAACACTGGTACATCCACCTCAACACTGGTACATCCACCTCAGCATCGGTACATCCACCTCAACACTGGTACATCCACCTCAACACCAGTACATCCACCTCAACACTGGTACATCCACCTCCACAAAGGTACACCCACCTCAACATCGGTACACCCACCTTAACACCGGTACATCCACCTCAAAACTGGTACACCCACCTCAACACTGGTACATCCACCTCAACACAGGTACATCCACCTCAACACTGGTACATCCACCTCCACACAGGTACACCCACCTCAACACCGGTACATTCACCTCCACACAGGTACACCCACCTCAACACCGGTACATTCACCTCCACAACGGTAAGCTTACTGAGAACACCGGTACATCCATTTCCACAAAAAAGATAGAAGGCAACACTCTGTCCTGGATTATTCAGTAGCGATGTCAGACGTTAGTGTAATGTAGTGGGAGTTATACTTGTGCTGGAGGAGGCCCCCCTCCCCTTATTCATCCACAATCCCCATTACAGGAGACCCCCTCTTACGCAGTTAATGATCCCATTACAGGAGGAGACCTCCTCTTATGCAGCCATTGAGACCTTTACAGGAGACCCCCTCTTATGCAACCACTGACCCCAATACAGGAGACCCCCCTCTTATGCAGCCATTGAGACCTTTACAGGAGACCCCCCTCTTACGCAGCCACTGAGCCTACTACAGGGGACCCCCCTCCCATATTCTGCCACAGATACCACCACAGAAGACCCCTCTCCTTCATGAAACCACAGACCCCATTACAAGAGATCCTCCTCCCCTTATTCAGCCACAGACCCCCATTACAGAGACCCCCTTCTTATATAGCTACAGACCCCATTACAGGAGACCCCTTTTTATGTAGCTACTGACCAAACTACAGCACACCCCCCCCCCATTTATGCAGTCCCAGAGCCCATTATTGTAGACCCCTCCCTTAGATAACCAAAGACCCCCCCTCCATTATGCAGCCACAGTTCCCATCAAAGGTTCTGTAAAGCTGAAGATCGGCATTAATTCCCTTTTATAAACTCCAATTTATAGTTGCTGTCGGTGTGGCAGTTGGTTATTCTGAGCCCGGGCCCCATATATTGGCTGCCTGTCTCTTCAGGTTTGTAGAGGAAAGGCGTCCAGAAATAAAGCTCATGCCGGGAGACGGAGAATCAATAACTTGTTATCAGAGCAACATAAACATGAGCTGCTCTTATGTACTAAACGCATCACTTCTACGGATCAGGAGAGTTATGCCGGCCACACGCATCCCTGTCAGTCTACCATTCTACTAAAAAATATTTGTATTATTATTATCATCATCATCATTATTATATAGTTTATTATTAGTATTAATAATAATGTATTACTTCACACACTCCAGGCACATATATAAAGACACCCCAACATACACCATATAACCAAAAGTACTGGGACGCCTGCCTTTACACATGAACTTTAATGGCATCCCAGTCTTAGTCCGTAGGGTTCAATATTGAGTTGGCTCCACCCTTTGCAGCTCTAACAGCTTCAACTCTTCTGGGAAGGCCGTCCACAAGGTTTAGGAGGGTGTCTATGGGAATGTTTGACCATTCTTCCAGAAGCGCATGTGCACGAGCAGGCTTGGCTCTCAGTCTTCGTTCTAATTCATCCCAAAGGTGTTCTATCGGGTTGAGGTCAGGACTCTGTGCAGGCCAGTCAAATTCCCCCACCCCAAAATCGCCCATCCACACTATATTTCCAAAAGTATTGGGCCACCCCTCCCAAATCATTTGGTGGAGGGGGGATTATGGTGTGGGGTTGGGCTTGGCCCCTTAGTTCCAGTGAAGGGAACTCTTAAGACTTCAGCATACCGAGACATTTTGTACAATTTCAGGCTCCCAACTTTGTGGGAACAGTTTGGGGACGGCCCCTTCCTGTTCCAACATGACTGCGCACCAAAGCACAAAGCAAAGTCCATAAAGACATGGATGAGCGAGTTTGGGGTGGAGGAACTTGACTGGCCTGCACAGAGTCCTGACCTCAAACTGATAGAATACCTATGAGATGAATTAGAGCACAGACTGCGAGTCAGACCTTCTCGTCCAACATTAGAGTGGACACAGTCTATCTGACAGCTTTTAAAGGAATTCTGGTTAGGAGGTCTCTTCCAAATACATTGGTAATTATGTGAGATATCCATACCTTGTATACAATTATTTATATACTATATTTAAAAAAAAAAATGTGATATGCTAAATGCAATCTCTTTGCAGCAAACCAATCCTCTGAAGAAGACCCCAATCGCATGGGTCGAAACGCGTCAGCCATTGTCATACATTAGACATTCTGTCATGTAATGTTATGTATAATTTTGTGTTTGCACCTTTTGTACTTGGAATGGTTTTATTCTCCCACCAGAGCTCATATATTAACTGCCATGAGTATTCTGTACGCTAATTTTTCAATAAAGAATGCATTTTTAACCTATCTACCTTGCTGCTAAAAAAAAAAAAACCCTCTGGGGGGGAGTGGACACAGTCTTTGATTTCAGAAATATGTTTACAGTTAGAATTGGACTGGAATGCGATGTAGAATTCGATCCGAATTTAAATTCGAATTTCGGAAATTCGGGATGAATTTTGTTCCGTAATTCGGATATATACGAAACTCCGAACAACGGAAAATTTGTCAGAGTATTTATTCGGAAAGAAAAGATTCGCACATGTCTACTTCCAACTGTCCCTGATTTGGAACACAGTCCCTCTTTCCTCCTCATTTTGGTCTGATCTCTATAGTTGTATATAAAATGCATTTTTTATCTTTCAAAAAGTTTTTCCCAGTGCTGAACCTTTCCTCTAATTTCTAAATTGCTGCCTTAGTAAATTTCAAAAACCAATATAAGGAATAGAAGTCATAAAAAAAAGGACTTGTAGATTTAACTAATCATTTTTTGCAAAATTCACCTTTAAGAGGGCGTGGCGGGGGGGGGTCCTATACCAACATACCTTTGCTAATAGATGTTACTTGTTGCCATCTCAAAAAGTTGAAAGGTACAGTATGTTATTATAAAATATTGAATATTAGTATTTTGTATTCTAATTTTCGGGTGGAGCTCTGGGGGTCCTTACTGTGTGTTTTCCAGATTATCCTTCTCTACATTTCTGAAAATGAACCCGTTATTCACAGAGTACAGTAGCTCAAACGTTACACACCGCTCTCCTTCTCTGCCTGCTCTCTACAGCAGTGGTTCTCAACCTCAGTCCCCGTGGCGGCCTGTGAATTTTTTTTTTTTTTGGGGGGGGGCAGCAAACAGTAAACCCCACTCCCAGTCAGTCGATTGGTCAGTATCACTTACCCCATCACCAGCGGCTTCCCCTGCTCGCGGGGCCCCTGTTCTCCTGCTCTCCACGGCAACGACTTCCGTTTCCTCCCTCCTCCTCGCCGGCCAATAAGGAGCCTTCTCTTTTCAGCCAATCTTTTCACACCAGCTTCTGATTGGCCGGATTGAGGATCAGTGTGGGTGGGCTCAGGTTGCACTCTCCGTGACCCGAGCCCACCCTATTTTGAAGCCTATTAGATTCTCTGGCTTTTAAAAAAAAACCCTGGCCTCTGCAATACATGCTCCCGATGTCCTGAAAGGGGCTGGACGCATGAATAGGGAGGGACCGTGGGTAGATTCATGCTATGCATGAATCTAATCCATTGCATATAAGGGTCGGCCTGGAGAGAGGGGGTGGTGCCCGGGCGCCCCTGCTTAGTCCTCCAGTACCCCCAAAGGGCCATGGATTTGGAACTTTCTTTTTTTTTTAACAGTAAAGTTTTTTATTTTATTAAACACTTAAGACAGTACAAACAATGCCAGCATTATTTGAGGAGGCAATACGAATTAACAGACTACAATCATATAGCAGTACATGTAGAAAATTTATACTTCTCCATTCTATATAGTAATGTTGTGAACACAGTCTTGATCAAAGTCTTAACCGGGACCTAATCCTACCCAGGTTGGAAAGTTTGATATCTTCATATAGCTTTTCCTTGATGGGATAGTATGAGGAGACCTTTAAATACATCATCAGGGTGCGATCCAAGCAGTCTGTCCCACCATCTCCCAGACTGGAGGGAGGGGGGGGGATGATATAGACACCAGGGGTCTCCCCTCAACATCTGGGGTCAACCACAAGCATCTATCCAGCTCGACCACACCTTGTCAAATTTTTGGGGACAGTTTCTGCTCTCATAGGTTAAACGGTATAGTGGCAGTGCATTATTTACCGCGGCTTCCCATGCATCTTTAGTAGGGGCTTCTTTGTCTTTCCACCTGAGGAGTATTTCTCTCCTTGCGTAGAATATGGAGTATGTTAGGCATTGTTTAATATAACGGTCTCCCTCTATATTTTCCAAGTGACTGAGTAATAGGACCAAGGGGTCCTCCGGTACCTCGGCTCCACACACCACCCCCAGCCTGTCTGCCACCGCGGCCCAGTACGGGCGCAGTTTGGGACAGGACCAGACCATATGGAAAAAAGTTCCCACTTCCAGTTCGCATCTAGTACAGGTGGGACTCTTCTCAGGGTAGATTTGTGCTAGTCGGTGGGGCGTATAATAGGCTCTGTGGATAAACTTTAATTGAATAAATCTATCCCTGGCGGCAATCATGGATGGGATAAACGTGGAGAGACATTCCTCCCATTCCTCCTCTCCAAGCGAGGGAATATCCGTCTGCCATCGGACTCTGGTTCTGTCAGTTTTTACATCGTGGGCCACAGTTAGGTATAAATATAGAAAGGATAGAGGCTTCTCCAGCGTCCCCGAAGTCAGGAGACGCTCGATTGAATCCGGCTCGAGCGTCACCTGATCAGGAAATTGGGCCCTAAGGGCATGTTGCAATTGCATGTATCTGAAAAGGAAGGAGTTTGGTAGATTATGGGCCTGTTGCATCTCTCTAAACGACTGTACTCTTCCCCTCGACATTACTTGTTTTAATTTAGTAATGCCTCGCCTAGCCCATATTGCCGGGTCCGGGACAGTGAGGAGGTGTGGGAGCATAGGATTAGCCCACAGTGGGGTGTGTGGGGAGACAGTGGCCGGTTGCAACAAAGCTGCTCTAGAGGACCTCCAGACCTGAATGGTGGTTTTCATAGGGCCTGTAACAGCAGGGGTGGCTTTAATTCCTCTATACGGGAGGTTGGAAAGCGCCGCGTAGGAGCCCACAACCGCCGCCTCCAATGTAACAGCTGGGTTTTGACGAGGCTGCGAGAACCACCACCTCACCGTCACAAGGACGGCCGCCCAGTAATATACTAAGAAATTCGGCAAGGCTAGTCCACCACCAGACAGGGGAAGGTACAATATAGCCTTAGCTACCCTTGGGGTCCTCCCCGCCCAAATGAAAGAGATCACCACGCTCTCCAATCTACGGAAAAAGGATTTAGGTATCAAAACCGGGGTTTGTCTAAAATAATATAAAAATTTCGGTAGGTAGATCATTTTCAATAAATTCCCCCTACCGACCGGGGACAGGGGAAGAGACCTCCAGGTAGAGCATTTTTGCTGCAGCTGAGGCAATAATGGATAAACATTCCTGTCTAGGTACCCCTTTAACTCACCTCCCACACGTACTCCCAAGTATGTGAACTCTCTCACCCACTTCAGTGGAGTGTTTGTGTTTATAAGTGGCAGGGAACTACAGAGGGGAAAAAGCATCGATTTATTCCAATTAATGCGGATGCCCGAGAAACGACCGAATGTATCAAAGAGGGCCAAAGCTGCATGCAGGGAGTCCGAGGCATCCGCCAGATACAGGAGGGAGTCATCCGCATACAACGAAATTTTCTCGGTGACAGCTCCCACCTGTATCCCCCTGACCGCTACGTCTGCTCTAAGTAGGATAGCTAGCGGCTCAAGTGCCATGGCAAAGAGGGCCGGGGAGAGCGGGCATCCCTGCCTCGTGCCCCTCTCGAGCGAAAATTTGTCCGAGAGGGTACCATTGGTGCGAATGCGAGCCGTGGGTCTGGCGTAGAGTAATTGGAGCCAGGTCAAAAATTTAGGTCCAAAGCCAAATCTGGCGAGGACAGCCCATAAGTAGCCCCACTCGACGGAGTCAAACGCCTTCTCCGCGTCGAGTGAGGCCACCACTCCCGAGCCCCTCCCCTCCGCAAGAGCTATATGCGTGTGAAGTCTTCGAATGTTGATGTCTGTGCCCCTGCCAGGCATAAAGCCTGTCTGGTCTGGATGAATTAGGGCCGTGATTACCGTATTTAGTCTATTGGCAAGGATTTTTGACAGAATCTTGGCGTCTACATTGAGTAGAGAGATGGGGCGATAGGACGAGCATAGGGTTGGGTCTTTACCCGCCTTGGGGATGACCACAATCACCGCCTCATACATCGAGTCGGGGATAGATTCTGCAGCCATAGACTTCGACAGTAGGGATTGAATTTTGGGGGCTAGCTGTTCTGCATACATTTTATAAAGTTCGACTGGGATGCCATCTGGGCCAGGGGTTTTGCCCGTCTGCATCATTTTAATTGCTTTGAGAATTTCCTCAACACTAATGGGAGCGTCTAATTTATTAGCATATGTAGGGGTAAGGATTGGTATGTCAATATTGTTCAGGTAGGTCGTTAGCTCCGCCGGCTCGTAGTCCGTCCTAGAGCGGTATAAGTTCTGGTAGTAGGAGGCGAATTCCCTATTAATGTCTACTGGGGAGGTGAGCACAGATCCCTCATCATCACAAATTTGTCCTATCGACATCCCCCCCGAGTGTTCTCTAGAGAGCCACGCCAGGAGGCGACCCGTCCTCTCTCCCTGCTCAAATATCCTCTGCTTTTGGTGTAGTAGTTTCTTTTGGGTCAATGAAGTTCGTACCATGAGGGTTTCTCTTAGAAGCTCCTGCAGTCTCCCATATATCTGAGGGTCTGGGGATCTAACATAGAGAGCCTCCTGTCTACCTGCCTCCATCTCGAGGCGTGTGAGCTCCTTCCTCCTGTCCCTGCGAACCCCGGAAATAATGGTCTGGAACTGTCCCCTGGTAAATGCCTTAAAGGCATCCCAAACCGAGGTCGCCGAAGCAGAGCCCTCATTCTCCATCCAGTATGCCTCCAACTCCCGTCTATACTTCGGCTCTACCTCTGTATCCGAGATCCAATACCTCGACAGGCGCCAGAGTCTATCAGACGGGACCGCCGAGGCATCCAGATCCAGGAGAAGCGGGGCGTGGTCCGAGATTCCCCGGGGGAGAATTGTAATTTCACGAACTCTAGGTAGGACAGAACCCCCCGCGTAAATCAAATCGATTCTCGAGAAGGTTCTGTGCGACGCCGAGTGACAGGTATATGCCTTCTCCCGAGGGTGTTTCCATCTCCACAGATCAAACATACCATAGGTGGCCGCCCACTCTGCAAGCCCCTGTGAGGTCGCACCAGTGGGGGTCAGTCTATCCAGACCTGCGTCTGGTACTAGATTGAAATCTCCCAAAATAACTACATTTTCCGTTGAAAATTCCGCTATTTTCGCGGTTACCTGATTCAGTATCTGGAGAGAGGCCGGGGGTGGTAAGTATAGGCCTACAATAACCCATGGAACATTGTGGAGCAGGGCATGTAACACTACATATCTACCGCCCGGGTCCAGAGCCAGGTCAAGGAGCTTGAAGGGGAGTGTCTTGAGAATTAATATGCTTACTCCTCTTGAAAAAGAAGAGTGTGTCGCATGGTAATGATACCCTACCCACGGTTTTTTAAGACTAAAGGTCTTCTTTCCCACCAAATGTGTCTCCTGGAACACGCACAAGTGGGGGTGGTAAGTTTTAACAAACTGAAAAACCAATGAGCGCTTCACCGGAGAATTTAGACCCTGAGTATTCCAGGAGATCAATCTAAGGGAGGTCATCTATGCATTTCAAAATTATGGTAGGATCTGTGGGAGAGATCAGCTCCTTGACCAGGGATCCGGGCCCAGGCAGGCCAAGCCAGGGTCCTAGGCGGCATGGATAGTTTGCAGGTAGTCTGCTTGTAGTACTGTCATAAACAAAAAACCGTAAAAACAAAATAAAGTAAATAACATAAGTGGGTCTGCAACTGCAGTCCAATTGAAGCAAACATCCCCCCCCCACCCCACCCCTCCCCCCAACATAGCAGGAGGGGCCTCATTCCCATCCAACAAAAGAAAGGGAAGGCTCAGAGCCAACATGAGGGCAATGTGCAAACGGCGCTCAGCCTTTCACCAGCAAGTTAGCTTCTTGTTAACCGGCACGGATAATTTAGTGTGATTCACCCGGGTCCCCGGGGGCGCTTACTTAGACTTCCAAAGTGGCTTACCATATGGCTACCCCTGTCATCATTATATTAAATCCTGGGTTATCACCATGCCCCCCCATTGTTACAGGAGATAACATACATAGGAAGTTCTGGCCAGACGACTCCAAAGACAGGATCCGTGTCTCCTCTCCCCTCGACCCCTCTCGAAGCAGCAACCAGGATGAGTCTGTTCAGTGTATGAGAAGGGGGTATGCAGGTGCGCCGAATCCGGAAGGGCGCTGCAATGACCAGTGGAGGGAAGGTGAGTCCCGGGTCAGATCAGTCCCCTAGTTGTAGGAGCCATCCAAAGTAGGGGGGAGAGTGTGGACAAACAGGGCCTGAGTTATGTGACAGGATCCAGGATCTCCATCAGCAAGTGGGATGTTACTACCCCCCCCCCACCGAAACCCCCGTGAGCAGGCAGAGTCAGAAGGGGGAGTGCGCTAGAGTCCCCCTGTAACATGTCACGCAATCTTCCGAGTGAGTGTCCAAACCCCCCATCAGAGGGTGCCGCTTCACAAGGTTTAGTTGTCTCTAGCCCTGCATGGCACATATGTGCCTGTATGAAGGAGTGTCGGCAAAAAGGGGTCAGTTCTGCATTCCTGTTAGCGCATGTGAGGTGTTAAGCCCAGAGTTAAGTCAGAGGGGCAGCACATAAGCCGATCATCGGTACCAGGATTCAGGGCCGGAGAGTCTCAGCCCACGCCGCCGCGTCTCTGGGCGATGTGAAGAATTGAACTCTCTCTCCATCCTGAACCCTCAGTCTGGCAGGGAAGAGCATGCTGTACTTCACACCCTTTTGTCGCAGCATGGCTCTGACTTGATCGAATGATTTGCGGCGGCGCTGAGTCTCCACCGAGTAATCCGGGAATATGAGCAGGGTTGCATCACCAAGCCTGAGCTCTCCTTGCAGCCTCGCTGCGCGGAGGATCGTGTCCCGGTCTCTGTAGTGCAGGAGCTTGAATATGAAAGTGCGTGGTGGCGCTCCCGGAGGTCCTCTAGTCGCTGGCATCCTGTGAGCTCTCTCTATAGAGAAATGGGGGGAGAAGGTAGCCTTGGGGAGCAGCTTAGGCAGGAGCCCCTCCATGAATGTGACCGGATCAGCCCCCTCAGCACCTTCCGGAAGGCCAAGGATTCTCAGGTTGCTCCTCCGATTGCGGTTCTCCGCGTCCTCGGCTCTATTTTCCAGGTGTTTAACTTTCAGCTTCAGGGCCTGGATGTCTGCATGGTGTTCCCGTTGCGTATCCTCCATATCCGACACCCGTCTCTCCGCCTCAGTTACCCGGTCCCTGAACTTGTCCATGTCTCTGCGGATAAGGGCAGTCTCCGTCTGTACATGGTCTATTTTTGTGGTTAGGGTCGCCTGGCAAGTGGTTATGGCCAGCATTAGGGCATCGAAGGCCGCGGAGCCCGCCTGTATAGCTCCATCAGGAGGGGAAGCTGTCGGCGACGCCATCTTGGATGCCTCGTGTGCTGCGGATCTCGGGACAGAGCGGGTCCTCACCGGGGTGCTATTGTACCTGTGCTGGCTCGATTTCTTGCCCGCGGGCATCGCCCAGTCCACCCACCGAGCCTCCCGGGGCGATAGAGTCCAACTTCACGTTCCTTCACACTAGGATAGCCGTTAGACATGTGCACACTGAAATATTTCGTTTCGGAATTTCGTTTTCGTCCAAAAAATAAATTTATTTAGTTACTCCCAAAATTCGTTTTTATTCATTTTGTTTTTAGTTAAAAATTGCATTCGTCCGAAAATCCAATTTAAGGTCGAATCTGTCATTGAAGGCTTATGGTGTCTGTCGAATGTTCAAAGAAGATTCGATGGAGCAGCTAAACTGTACGACGCCGTATAGTTTACCTGCTCCGTCGAATCTTCTTAGAACTTTCAACAGACACCATAAGCCAAAGTACGTGTGTACTTAGTTCTAGTTATTTTACTGCTCCTCCTCTTTGGTTACAATCAGCCAATAACATTTATCATCATCATTATTTTTATTTATCTTATCTCCCCTACGTCGAATCTTTCCTCCCCTACGTCGAATCTTTTCTCCCCTACGTCGAATCTTTCCTCCCCAACGTCGAATCTTTCCTCCCCTACGTCGAATCTTTTCTTCCCTACGTCGAATCTTTCCTCCCCTACGTCGAATCCTTTCTCCCCTACGTCGCTTTTCTCCCCTACGTCGAATCTTTTCTCTCTATGTAGAATAATCTTGGACTAATAGAGTTAAGGTTAGGCACATTCGACCACAGGTTCGATGGACACAGATTGTTATTGTCATAATCATGTCGAATCTCCTATCTATATCGAACTGTTGTAGCAACGAAAACGAAAATAAAGCATTTGTTTATGTCGGATCTTTCGTTTTTCGTATTCTGCACTTTCGTTATCGTTTGTTAAAATGATAACGAAAATACCTGAAATTCGGACGAAAATGCATTCGGACGAAAACGAATGCACATGTCTAATAGCCGTAGGATTAGTGGCCGGAGACGGGAGCTCAGCTAACACACGTCTGCTCCCAGCGCCATCTTGGACACGCCCCCCTTGGAACTTTCTTTTAGATAAAATAGCTCTCATCAATACCATGTCATTGATATTGGTTTAAAGGAGCTGTGCAAAGTAAAGGAAAACCTGAAAACATGGCCCGTTGGGGGGTACTTGAGGACTTAGGTTGAGAACCACTGCTCTACAGGGTGTATGATAGCACTGGCCCGACAGAGGTGGAAATTGGTTCAGATGAATATACCGTAAAGCGGGTGGTCCGCAACCTGTTGATTGTGGGCAGGTAGACCGTAATCCTTCTTTGTTGACCCCTGGAACTTGGATGGGAGGGGCGGCATTTACTGAAACCGATCCCCTCTATATACCTGCTTCAGCAGCTGAAATCCGGCTTATCCTCCTCTCCCGCCCTCCGGCATTTAGCTGCTGCAGAAGGGAAATACAGGGGGATCTGTACCAGTAAATGCCACCCCTGTTACCCCTTTTGTCCCTGTTTCTCTTCTTTTTGCTGCCCGGCTCCCATGTCCTCATGGCTCAGGGAGGCTGGGTGACTCATCAGGCCGCACCTCTGGTACCTCCCCCTACTTGCTGGAACCTTGGAGAAGCTTCCAGAAGAATGGGAGGGAGGTTTAAGAGGAGCTGCCAGGAGTATTGAGGAGGGCCCCAGCCAAACCCCAGCAAATGGGCTGGCAGGGGGTAGGCCCCTCTTAGATACTCAGAGTCAGGCCAGCAGGGGCAGTGTGGAGTTTGGAAGGAAGATGGAGTTGTGAACAAGCACGGTTCTTTCGTGTGAAACGCGTTAACTAATCATCCTTGCAAGTTTGTCTGGCTTATGACAATAAAGAAATTTCAACAGCATCCTTTGGATTCGAGTGTGCAATCAATTTCTTCTCTTCTTGATATTACTTACGGTGATGAGCCGGGATTAGCACCTTGGACCGGGTGTGTCCATTTTTTGCCCCTATTAAATACTCAGAGTCAGGCCAGCAGTGGCAGTGTGGAGTTTGGGAGGAAGATGGAGATGGAGTGCTGAGGAGGCTGTTGGCACTAACTGACACTGGCCGGAAGGGGAACGCTAAAGCGCTGTGTTACTTTAACCGACAAAGTTATGCAACGCTGTACCCAAATTAAATTTATATCATTTTTTTTTTCACACAAATAGTGTTTTCTTTTGGTGGTAATTGATTACCACTGTTTTTTTAAATTATTATTTATTATTTAAAAAAAAAAATATGAAGAAATTAGATTTTATTGGATATGGTTTATAACAGAAAGCAGAATTATTTTTTTTTTCTTTTAAATTGTCGGTCTTTTTTCATTTATATAATAATAATAATAATAATAAAAAGGTAGGGAGGACCCTCCCCATGCCAGCAGCTAAAATATATATATATAAGGATTGACCAAGTCAAAAAATTGGCGGACTTTGTGGGCACACAATGAGAGGGAGAATTAATTTAAAAAGTATACATTTTATTACATCATTAAAATTACAATGTATGTTTAATGATGTTGTAATAAAATGTATACTTTTTTATTAATTCTCCCTCTCATTGTGTGCCCACCAAGTCCGCCAATTTTTTGACTTGGTCAATCCTTATATATATATTTTGGATGCTGGCATGGGGAGGGTCCTCCCTACCTTTTTATTATTATTATATAAATGAAAAAAGACGGACAATTTAAAAGAAAAAAAAAATAATTCTGCTTTCTGTTATAAACCATATCCAATAAAATCTAATTTCTTCATATTTTTTTTTTTTAAATAAATATGTGAAAAAAAAATATAAATTTAATTTGGGTACAGCGTTGCATAACTTTGTCAGTTAAAGTAACGCAGCGCTTTAGCGTTCCCCTTCCGGCCAGTGTCAGTTAGCGCCAGATTGTCGCCAAACTATCATGGTATAGCGGCTATGGCTATATAAATTCCAGTATATATACGCCATAGTTTGTAGGTGCTATAACTTTCACACAAACCAATTAGGATACATGTAATTTTTTTTTTTCACCAAAGGCATGTAGCAGAATACATTGTGGCCTCAATTTATGTGTGTGGAAAAAAAAATGATATAAAATTTAATTTGGGTACAGCGTTGCATGATCGTGCAATTGCCAGTTAAAGTAGCGCAGTGCTGAACAACAAAAAAAATGGCCTGGTCATGAAGGGGGTAAAACCTTCCAGAGGTCCAATGGTTAAACAGGCGGGTTGAAAAAAAAAAGTAAAACGCAGCGAAAGAGTTAATAGGTTATACGCGGAGCATTTCTGCCGTCACAAATTCCCTGATTGCAGAACTGTTTTTGTTTTTCGCTGGAAATAAACAGGCGGCGTCCATTCTAAAAAGAGATTGTCTGAGCGCGGAACGTTACAAAGTGCTGTTTTGAAAGCACTTAGTAAAAATTAGCTTTAATGAACAGGTCCGAAGGTGCAAGCCTCCCCGGCGCTGTGCGGCAACGATAACCTCGGCTTCTGCATAATATATTCTAATGGACTATGGAGAGAGAGAGCACTTTGGGAAAGGTTAAGTCCCCTCGATGAGCCGAATTAACAGTTGTGTGCGCTGTTGATTTTAATTGCGGGAGACAGTTGCCCTCGGCGCTGCGAGCAGAAGTTACCGAGGTCTGCTGGAGAGTAAAATCTGCAAAGCCGCTTCCTAAAAGGGCAGACGCTGATCTGCTACAGATTTCACATGGAGATACAACAGAGAAAAAAAAGAGAAGTTCCAATGATAGAGATTCATTCCAATGATAGGAAGAAGAGGAATTTTGACTTACGGTATCTCACAAAAGTGAGTACACCCCTCACCTTTTTGTAAATATTTTCTTCTATCTTTTCATGTGACAACACTGAAGAAATGACACTTTGCTACAATGTAATAAATAACTCAACACACAGCCATTAATGTCTAAACCGCTGGCAACAAAAGTGAGTACACCCCTAAGTGAAAATGTCCAAATTGGGCCCAATTTAGCCATTTTCCCTCCCCGGTGTCATGTGACTCGTTAGTGTTACAAGGTCTCAGGTGTGAATGGGGAGCAGGTGTGTTAAATTTGGTGTCATCGCTCTCACTCTCTCATACTGGTCACTGGAAGTTCATCATGGCACCTTCATGGCAAAGAACTCTCCGAGGATCTGAAAAACGGGAAATGGTGGATTTTGGAGTGGGTGGCCTTTGCGAGTACCCAAGGAATGGACAACCAGGGAATTGGTATGTCTAATGGAAGCAGTAGCTTTTAGGTACACTCTAATGGCTTTGACTACGCCCAGGCAATGTAGAGAGATTTCCTTTGGGTAGGAGAAGGGCACGTGGATGGTAGAACAATGACCTAATTTAAATGGAACGCTAAAACCACCTTTGGAATTAAGGATGGTCTTTAGCGTAACACAGCCTTGGTATTGTGAAAAGGAATAGTGTCAGAAACCATGAAATCAGACCAAGACAGAAGTACAGTTAAATCTCACCTGTTTAATAATAAAAGTGAAAAGAAGAAGCGTAATCAAAACATAGCCAAAATTCAGTAACCGGACCGGATAGTCAGCCAAGCCAGAAGTCAGGGATCAATGTAGTGGAACAGCTAGCAGGATCTGGAGCCAGAAGGGATGTCAGCAAAGCCAGTCTTTAAACAGGAATGCAGGAGTTAAATTCTTGTGATGTTGACCAAGGGGAAGGCAGAGCTCCTCTGGACTGGAAAGCTTAAGTAGGCAGGGCTGACGAGCAGGATATCATCAACAGGTGAGTAACTGTGGAGAGAGATGGGAGCTGGCAATTAGCCGACAGCTGAGCAGCCAGCTCAGAGAAGGAAGGGCTGAGCCCAGCCCTGACAAATAGCTCTTTACAGGAAAGGGTCGCTAGTTCAGTGATGTGAGAATAGCCTGATGGGTTCAAAGGTTGGTTTCTGCAAGGCAGAAAGAACAAAGTTAAGGTTTCAGGGAAACACGGTGTTCTGCCAACGGGTTATGATACTAGAATAAAGGTTTTCATAAGGGAATGAGAACCCAAAGGCCTTTGGAAAAGGATGGATGAGGCAGACACTTGTCCACTCAAGTTGCTAAGAGCTAGATTCCGGTCAAGACATGTTTGTAGGAAGGCCAAGATGTGAGGCACAGAGTAATCGCTGGGACCAAATTGACTTTGCTCACACCAGGTGAAGTGAGATTTTCAGGTATGATAATAAATCTTCCTGGATGTAGCTTTTCTTTATTTTAGCAAAGTATGAATCACAGACTCAGAAATCCCTCTATCCATTGGGACCAGGGTTTCATCAGCAATGCCAGAGACAGTAGACCAGGGTGGAATAGAGAGCCTGGAGATAGTAGATCTGGCCTGCTGGGAAAAGACCAGTCGTCTTCTTCAAGAAGTCTAAGTATGTCTTTGTGCCAGGTTCTTCTTGCTCAGCCTGTTGCCAGAAGAATCACTGTCTTCCTCTCTCGTTCTATTTTGTGGAGCAGGTGAATGCTTAGTGGAAGGAAGAGATAGATCAGCCTCAACTGAGACCAGGGGATAACCTGGGAATCTGAGGCTAGAGTTAGAGGATCACTGGTTCTGGATAAAGACAGAGGTATTTTGTTGGTGTACCTGGAGGCTAGAACTTCCACATCCATATTCCCTAATTTTTGGCATTTCAGATCAAATACATCTGGATGAAAAGACCATTCCCTTTGGTCCAAGCGGTGGCAGAAAGTGATAATCCACCTGCCATTTGTCCACTCCTGAAACAGCCGGACAGTGAGTTTTTTTCCATAAAAAGGATTTGCTTCCTTTTTGGACCAAACCTTGTCCTGAAAGGAAGAGCTGAATTTATGTTTTGAAGTTGAAGCCTGGGAAGAGCATGAAGGTTCTCTACATTTAGAGGAGATAGGAGTCCCCGAGGAGAGGAGCTTTGGCACCTTTCTCTGAGGAAGCAAAACTTTCTCACCCGTGACCTCTTTTAGGAATCGGTAAAGTGCCTCTCCAAATAGACGTGTTCCTTGAAAAGGCATACATGTGAGGTGCCTCTTACAGGCAGCTTCTGCTGTCCAAGTCTTTTTCCATAGGATTATGTGCCCCCTATCACAGAGCCCTCCAATCACACAATTCCCTCTTTACATCAGGTCCCTATTATTTTGCTTTTGAGGAGTTCTGGAGGAGGCACACTTCAATTTTCTCCTGTTGCTGATTGCTGCCTGCACTGGATCAGAGTTCATGCAATGTCATGATGAGGGTGAGCCAACAAATGATGCTCTGTGTCTGGACTCCTGACCCTACAGTGTCATTGACTCTTATAGAGCTGGTGGCCAGTAGGGATGGGCCAAACACGCGAACACCGTTAAAGTCTATGGGACACGAACATGAATAATCAAAATCGCTAATTTTAAAGGCTTATATGCAAGTTATTGTCATAAAAAGTGTTTGGGGACCCGGGTCCTGCCCCAGGGGACATGGATCAATGCAAAAAAAGTTTTAAAAACGTCCGTTTTTTTGGGAGCAGTGATTTTAATAATGCTTAAAGTGAAACAATAAAAGTGTAATATTCCTTTAAATTTCGTACCTGGGGGGTGTCTATAGTATGCCTGTAAAGGGGCGCATGTTTCCTGTGTTTAGAACAGTCTGACAGCAAATAACATTTCAAAGGAAAAAAAGTCATTTAAAACTACTCGCGGCTATTAATAAATTGCCGGTCCGACAATACACATAAAAGTTCATTGATAAAAACAGCATGGGAATTCCCCACAGGGGAACCCCGAACCAAAATTTAAAAAAAAATGGCATGGGGTCTCCCCAAAAATCCATACCAGACCCTTATCCGAGCACGCAACCTGGCAGGCTGCAGGAAAAGGGGGGGGACAAGAGAACGCCCCTCCTCCTGAACCGTACCAGGCCACATGCCCTCAACATTGGGAGGGTGCTTTGGAGTAGCCCCCCAAAACACCTTGTCCCCATGTTGATGGGGACAAGGGCCTCATCCCCACAACCCTTGCCCTGTGGCTGTGGGGGTCTGCGGACGGGGGGCTTATCGGAATCTGGAAGCCCCCTTTAACAAGGGGACCCCCAGATCCTGGCCCTCCCCTCTGTGTGAAATGGTAAGGGGTAACCCCCTACCATTTCACCAAAAAAGTGTCAAAAATGTTAAAAATTACAAGAGACAGTTTTTGACAATTCCCTTATTTAAAAGTTCAGGGGGGGGCGCTCTCTCATCCCCCCCCTCTTTTCCTGCGGCCTGCCAGGTTGCGTGCTCGAATAAGGGTCTGGTATGGATTTTTGGGGAGACCCCACGCCATTTTTTTTTACATTTTGGCGCGGGGTTCCCCTTAAAATCCATACCAGACATGAAGGGCCTGGTATGGAATTTAGGGGGAACCCCCACGCCATTTTTTTTTTAAATTTTGGTTTGGGGTTCCCCTGTGGGGAAATCCCATGCCATTTTTATCAATGAACTTTTATGTGTATTGTCGGATTGGCAATTCATTAATAGCCGCGAGTGGTTTAAATTACTTTTTCCCTTTGAAATGTCATTTTGCTGTCAGACTGTTCTAAACACGGGAAACATGCGCCCCTTTACAGGCATACTATAGACACCCCCCAGGTAGGAAATTTAAAGGAATATTACACTTTTATTGTTTCACTTTAAGCATTATTAAAATCACTGCTCCCGAAAAAACTGCCATTTTTAAAACTTTTTTTTTGCATTGATCCATGTCCCCTGGGGCAGGACTCGGGTCCCCAAACACTTTTTATGACAATAACTTGCATATAAGCCTTTAAAATTAGCACTTTTGATTATTCATGTTATTGTCCCATAGACTTTAACAGTGTTCGCGTGTTCGAACAAATTTTTTGCCTGTTCGCATGTTCTGGTGCGAACCGAACAGGGGGGTGTTCGGCTCATCCCTAATCAGGGATATACAATGTAATACTGACATATAATCACACACATAGGTTGGACTTGATGGACTTGTGTCTTTTTTCGACCTCACCTACTATGTTTATTTATTTTTTTAAATATGCCTTTAGTAGCATTTTAACCACTTAAGGACCAGGCCTATTTTTTACACTTTTAAAATAACAAGTTAAAATAATTTTTTTTTTGCTTGAAAATTACTTGGAACCCCGAAAACTTTATATATATATATATATATATATATATATATATATATATATATATATATTTTTTTTTTTTTTTCCAGAAACCCTACAGAATAAAATAGCAGTCGTTGCAATACTTTGTTACACTGTATTTGCGCAGCGGTCTTACAAACACAATTTTTGGGAAAAAATACACTTTTTTAAAATGAAAAAATAAGAAATCAAAACAGTTAGCCCAATATTTTTCTATATTGTGAAAGATAATGTTATGCCGAGTAAATTGATACCCAACATGTCATGCTTCAAAATTGCGCCCGCTCGTGGAATGGCGACAAACTTCGACCCTTAAAAATCTCCATGGGCGACATTTAAAAATGTCTACAGGTTACCAGTTTTAAGTAACAGAGGAGGTATTTTGCTAGAATTATTGCTCCCGCTCTAACGATCGCAGTGATACCTCACATGTGTGGTTTGAACACCAAACTTTAAGTTATTTTTTTTCTCTTGTTTATTTTACTTTTTTATTTTTTATTTTTACACTGTCCCTTAAAAAAAAAAAATTGGATCACTTTAATTCCCATTACAAGAAATGTAATAGAAAAAAAGCATGACATGACTTCTTTAATGTGAGATCTGGGGTCAAAAAGACCTCAGATTTTACATTTACACTTTAAAGCAATAAAAATTAAAAAGTCTTTTTTTTTTTCAATAATAAAAAAAAGTCCCTTTTAAAGCCGTTGGGCGGAAGTGACTTTTTTATTTTTACACTGTCCCTTTAAAAAAAAAATTGGATCACTTTAATTCCCATTACAAGAAATGTAAACATCCTTTGTAATAGAAAGAAAGCATGACAGGACCTCTTTAATATGAGATCTGGGGTCAAAAAGACCTCAAATGTTTGTTTGTTTTTTTTTTTCAATTAAAAAAAAAAATTCCTTTTTAAAGCTGTTGGGCGGAAGTGACTTTTTTAATTTTTTTATTTTTAAACTGTCACTTTAAATAATTTTTTTTTTGGATCACTTTAATTCCTATTACAAGAAATGTAAACATCCCTTGTAATAAAAAGAACGCATGACAGGACCTCTTTAATGTGAGATCTGGGGTCAAAGAGACCTCCAATTTTACATTTACACCTAAAAGCAATAAAAAAAAGTCTCTTTTTTTTCAATTAAAAAAAAAAAGATGTTCCTTTTAAATCCGTTGGGCGGAAGTGACTTTTTTTATTTTTACACTGTCCCTTTAAATACATTTTTTTTGATCACTTTAATTCCTATTACAAGACTTGTAAACATCCCTTGTAATAGAAAGAAAGCATGACAGGACCTCTTTAATGTGAGATCTGGGGTCAAAGAGACCTCCGATTTTACATTTTTTTAAATTGCTTTTAAGTGTAAATGTCTCTCTTTTTTTTTTTTCAATATAAAAAAAAAAAAATGTCCCTTATAAATCCGTTGGGCGGAAGTGACTTAAACATTTCTACAGGTTACCAGTTTTAAGTAACAGAGGAGGTCTTTTTGCTAGAATTATTGCTCTCGCTCTAACGATCGCAGTGATACCTCACATGTGTGGTTTGAACACCAGACTGTAAATTTTTTTTTTTTATTTTTTTTTTTTACACTGTCCCTTAAAAAAAAAAAAAATTGGGATAACTTTAATTCCTACTACAAGAAATGTAAACATCCCTTGTAATAGAAAGAAAGCATGACAGGACCTCTTTAATGTGAGATCTGGGGTCAAAAAGACTTCAGGTTTTACATTTAAACTTAAAAGCAATAAAAATTTAAAAAAAGTCTCTTTTTTTTTCAATAATAAAAAACACTGTTCCTTTAAAAAAAAAATTTTTGGCTCACTTTAATTCCTATTACAAGAAATGTAAACATCCCTTGTAATAGAAAGAAAGCATGACAGGACCTCTTATATATGAGATCTGGGGTCAAAAAGACCTCAAATGTTTGTTTTTTTAATTAAAAAAAAAAAATTCCCTTTTAAAGCCGTTGGGCGGAAGTGACTTTTTTAATTTTTTTATTTTTACACTGTCACTTTAAATACATTTTTTTTTTGGATCACTTTAATTCCTTTTACAAGAAATGTAAACATCCCTTGTAATAGAAAGAACGCATGACAGGACCTCTTTAATGTGAGATCTGGGGTCAAAAAGACCTCAGATTTTACTTTTTTTTTAAATTGCTTTTAAGTGTAAATGTCTTTTTTTTTTTTTTTTTTTTCAATAAAAAAAAAAAAAATGTCCCTTATAAATCCGTTGGGCGGAAGTGACTTAAACATTTCTACAGGTTACCAGTTTTAAGTAACAGAGGAGGTCTTTTTGCTAGAATTATTGCTCTCGCTCTAACGATCGCAGTGATACCTCACATGTGTGGTTTGAACACCAGACTGTAATTTTTATTTTATTTTTTTTATTTATTTATTTATTTTTTTTACACTGTCCCTTAAAAAAAAAAATTGGGATAACTTTAATTCCTACTACAAGAAATGTAAACATCCCTTGTAATAGAAAGAAAGTATGACAGGACCTCTTTAATGTGAGATCTGGGGTCAAAAAGACCTCAGATTTTACATTTTTTTTAAATTGCTTTTATGTGTAAATGTCTCTCTTTTTTTTTTTTAATTAAAAAAAAAAATCCCTTTTAAAGCCGTTGGGCAGAATAGATTTTTTTTTCTTTTTTTTACACTGTCCCTTTAAAAAAAAAATTTGGATCACTTTAATTCCTATTACAAGAAATGTAAACATCCCTTGTAATAGAAAGAAAGCATGACAGGACCTCTTTAATATGAGATCTGGGGTCAAAAAGACCTCAGATTTTTTTTTTTTTTTTCAATAAAAAAAAAAAAAAAATGTCCTTTTTAAAGCCGTTGGGCGGAAATGACGTTTGACATCGCTTCTGTAATCCAATGGCACAGAGCCAAGTTGGGGGGGGGGGGGCCGTCATTCCCTCACTCGACTTCCTGTCCATCAGGGGAAGGGATCGGATCATCTCTGCCGCTGATGATGGCTCCGGTAAGCGGCGGAGACGACCGGGACGCGGCAGGAGGGGGATTGCCGTTAAAAGTGATCTGCCGCGGTGACCATTTTTACCTGAAAGCGGACTGCCACCGTTAAATAAAAATACCGGGGGTGTTATGGCAGCTACCCTGTTTCCCCGAAAATAAGACCTAGCGTGATTGTCGGTGATGGCTGCAATATAAGCTCTACCCCCCCCAAATAAGCCCTACCCTGTTTCCCCGAAAATAAGCCCTACCCTGAAAATAAGACCTACAAGAACTTTAAAGAGGAGTTCCACCCAGGGGGGGCCATCAAAAAAAAAAAAAGAAAAGTCAGCAGCTACAAATACTGCAGCTGCTGACTTTTAATTGGACACTTACCTGTCCCTGGGTCCAGCGATGCTGGGGATTGAAGCCCCGCTCGTCCCCCCCCTGCTCGTCGGCGCCGGCATTTCAACTGTGGGCGCCGGGCTGTGGCTTCACAGCCTGGCACCCACTGCGCATGCGCGAGCGGCGCCGCGCGCCGTGATTGGCCGCTCAATCACCTGGGACCTGTAATGGGTCCCAGATGATTGACAGGAGGGAGGGAGCAGAGCGGAGCCCTTCCTGTGCCGAGGGGGAAGTGATGTCACCAGCCCAGGCAAAGGAAGGGGCAGACTACGAGGGACCACCTAGCAACAGCCATTTAGAGGTAAGTGAAAAAAAAAATATCCAAATGTTTTTTTGTTTTTGTTTTTTTAGAATTTTTGAGGTATTTTTGTTTTTTTTGGGTGGAACCCCACTTTAACTAGGGCTTATTTGGGGGGTAGGGCTTATATTGCAGCCATCACCGACAATCACGCTAGGTCTTATTTTCGGGGGAAACAGGGTATCTGCTGCCATAACCCTGGTATTTAACATCAAAGTAGCGCCGTATATCCACGGTGGGCGGTCCGGAAGACGGTCGAATAAACAGCCCCATAGCAGAAACATTAAAAAAAAAACTGCCGTGGTCCATAAGGGTTATAAAGGAACGATAAGCGATTCTGAAAGGGTTAATAAGCAGGCTGCGGACATCTAGGGGTTAATCCAGCTGTATTTCGGATTGTGGGAGAAAACTGGCCGATACAAATAGGGAGAACTGACCAACTCCATGCAGACGCGGCGCGCTCAATGGCAGCCAAGTCTTTCCAAATGTTAATTTTGTTTTTCGGTGACATTTCTGACCATCTCATTCTCCAGCACAACCCGTCCGGCCGACCTTGGCGCTCTCTGTTTACAGTTTTATATTTTTAAAATAAGTCATGAAGTCCTCGGTTATGGAGAAGTCCCGAGGCCGGCTGAACCGGTCATCCTCCGGTCAACCCATTCAGAATTCCATAAACTTCACAGACAATTGAGCGATTACGGAGGCAAGACTGCGCAGTGCAGAGAGAGAGAGAGGGGGGCTCTCCGAGGCCGACTCCGTTCCACGGTTGGAGCCCATTAAGTAAATGAGCCGGCGCTGTAACGCTCCAATTGTCGGAGATTAGCGGAGCGCGGCACTCCGTAGACCAGCAATCAGCTGTTTACCGTCATTAAGTTACACAAATGTCAAACGTAACTTTGTAACAAGCCAATTAGACGGGAAATCGGAGTGAAATTATTGTACAGGCATTGCTGAGAACTTGCAGAGATATTTCCAAATGACTTTTTAAACATTTCTATGTTAATGAGACGTTTTTTTTATTCCGAGGAGCGGCATTAATGGCGGCCGTTATGTGAAGTCAAGCGCTCAGTGCTGCAGAAACACTCCAAGGTTAGCTCAGACTTTTTTTTAGGAAAATTTCCATCTGACTTTCCATTTTTTTTGGAGAACATCCCAGGTAAACCCAACACAAAGAGGTGGGGCTTGCTGATAATGGGTGTGGCTTGATTATAAATATGGGAGTGGTTGTATGGATCCCATTGGGAGGGGCCATAGAACTAATTCAAATTTTAAGATTTCTGTACGTTTTTTAACTAGGGTTGACCAAATGTGCCTCCATTGTCTGAACATCTGTGATGAGCAATTTAATTTGCTGAATTTTGTGGTTGTTTTTTTCAGATAGATCTGGCTCTTCCTTTCTGAGTTTTGCCCTGGGATGATGTCAGGTCAGTGTCAGTCTCTCTTAGGCCTTTAGCCTAGGCACATGGCAGGATTAAAGGACTCCCCTTCCTGAGGGGGACTCCTGAAGGTTCTGGAGAATGAGAGCATAAGGCCCATGGGAACAATCTACAACTGCCCCTCTAATATGGAGAAGTTATAGGAAGGAACTTTGCCATGGAGGATCTAGAGAAGAATGAGCCCTAGCTTGATCATATGGAGAAGTATGGCTGAGTGCAGGGCAGATCCTAGGGTCACAGACCCCTGGGTGCAGAAATAATTCTGGTGCCCCTAAATGGGCGTGGTCATCTTACTATCTCCTGCCCACTAATTGCAGCCTACCAGTGTCCACCAATAGCAGCCTGCCAGTGCTCACTAATTGCAGCCTGCCAGTACCCATCAAATGCAGCCTGCCAGTGTCCATCAAATGCAGCCTGCCAGTGCCCACCAATTGTAGCTTACCAGTGCCTGACAATTGCAGCTTACCACTGCCCACCAATTGCAGCCTACCAGTGCCCACCAATTGCAGCTTATCAGTGCCCAGCAAATGGGCAATGTAGTGGGCAGGTAGTGACGCCCTATCGCATTTCTTCGAGAAGTATGCCTGAGTGTTAAGTTATAAGAAGGAACCTTCCCATGGGGATCTAGAGAAGAATGATGCCTAGCTTGATCACATGGACAAGTGTGGCTGAGTGCGAAGTTAAAGGAAGGAATCTTCCCATGGAGGGATCTGGAGAAGAATGAGGCCTAGCTTGATAATATGAAGAAATATGGCTGAGTGGGAAGTTATAAGAAGGAACCATCCCATTGGGGGATCTAAGAGGAGAATAAAGCCAAGCTTGATCATATGGAGAAGTATGGCTGAGTGTTAAGTTATAGGAAGGAAACTTACCATTTTATTTATTTCAGTTACTTATATAGCGCCATCAATTTACGCAGCGCTTTACATATACATTGTCCATTCAAATCAGTCCCTACCCTCAAGGAGCTTACAATCTAAGGTCCCTTACTCACATTCATACATACTAGGGACCATGGTAGGATCTAGAGAAGAATGGGGCCTAGCTTGATCATATGGAGATGTATGAGCAAGTGGGAAGTTAAAGGAAGGGATCTTCCCATGGAGGAATCAAAAGGAGAAGGAGGCCTAGCTTGATCATATGGAGAAGTATGGCTGAGTATAAAGTTATAGGAAGGAACCATCCCATGGAGGAATCTAGAGAACAATGAGGCCTAGCTTAATCATATGAAGAAGTATGGCTGAGTGGGAGATAATAGGAAGGAACCATCCCATGGAGGAATCTAGAGAAGAATGAGGCCTAGCTTGATCATATGGAGAAGTATAGCAGAGTAGGAAGTTATAGGAAGGAACCATCCCATGGAGGAATCTAGAGAAGAATGAGGCCTAGCTTAATCATACATAGAAGTCAAGCTGAGTAGGAAGCTATAGGAAGGAACCTTTCCATGGTGGGATCTAGTGGAAAATGAGGCCTACCTTGATCATATGGAGAAGTATAGCTGAGCAGTAAGTTATAAGAAGGAACCTTCCCATGAAGGCATCTAAAGGAGAATGAGGCCTAGCTTGATGAATGTATCTCCTAATTCACACCCCCCTCTCCTTCCTATATTGCCCTTTGCAATAAACTTCCTTCCATTTCTAAAATGCACTAAAGTTACTGGCACTCAGTTATTCCTGGTCGGCGGCCTCTTTCATTCATTGGATTTCAGTTCTTTCAACCATGGCAACTCAGCATCACATATGAGCGTTACTTATGTAAATACAGCCTGCCCAGGAACGCCCACTCCTTCAGATTGACACCCACCCATCAAGGAATTTTGATATTTGCATAACTCCTCCCAACAGCCAGCCCACTGCTTGCATGAGGACTGGGGGCTCTTGAGAGGAGTACTGAGGCCGGGTGCTGTGATGTTTTCAGGAAGCCGTGTACAGCCCCCTGCTGGCCCCTCCCACCAGCCATAATCTGCCTGCAAGGCAAAGAGAAGCACAGAGACCCAGTGATCCAGTCACAGACATCCCAAGTCTCCCGCGAGGTGCGGGAGCCTCCTGCATTTCAGGAGTGGTTTCTGGACACCTAAAAGTGCTGCCCAATATCCTGGCTGTGGGGCTGATCCTGGATGGTCCCCTGGTTCACAGCCGGGGATGATCGGTGCAGCAGGAGGGACAGCTGTGATCACCGATCTCCCTGTATAGCTGACAGCCGCTTCTCCTTCTCTCCCTCCAGCGGCTGTCAGCTAAAAAGTTATACAGGGAGATCGGTGATCACAGCTGTCCCTCCTGCTGCACCACCGATAATCCCCGACTGTTCCCTGTATCCTCCTCCTCCAGCCCCTCTCCATGTCCCCCCCCCAATTCTCCTCCCCTCGTTCCCCGCAGCCGGTTTCCCTCCTCTCCCGCCGGCTGTGGGGATCTGTCAGGATGGCGAGCAGAGGAAGGGAAGCGGTCATTTACCGGCCTCTGCCTTTTATGAATTGGACACAGTGAGTGAGACGGCTCCTGTGTCCTGCGAAAACCAAGAAGAGTAACCTGTTCGTTACTCCGCTCAGTTTATGAATGGAGAGGAGCCGCTGTCTTCTGTCCATTCATCTTCAATGCTGAGAAAGGGACTAAGGAATCTGTGTCCTCAACCTTTTCCTCTGTCTCACAGAGGATATATCAGGGGTCTGTTTAGACCCCTGATACCTCACCAAAGCCCGCCCCCCCCCAACAGGGTTGATTTAAAAAAAAAAGCGCAAAGAAATATTTTAACAAAATGAAATTGTAAACAAAAATTGTAAAAAAAAACTAGAATTATAAAAAATATATAAAATAAAAAAAAACTACTGACACCTCCCCCCTGCCCTACCAACACTGTCCACTGGCCCAACCCCCTCCACCCAAAAAGCATTGTGAATAAAAAATAAAAAATAAAATAATTGAATTGTAAAAAAAAACAATATGTAAAAATAAAAAACACTGACACCATCCACTGCCGCATACTCTCCACCCCTTCCCCAGAAGTACTGTAAATTAAATATTTAAAAAAATGATTTAAAGAAAATAATAAACAACAAAATTGTAAAAAATAGAGAAAGTAATAAAAATAAAAAAACTACTGACACCATCCACTATAGTGACTTTATTAAAAAATGTCATTAGCATATTGATGAGGGGGAAGGGTAGGAACCAGGGAAGTCAAAATATGAGAATAAACTTCAGCTTTAAAATATGTGCTCAATAAAACTACAAGTATTTTCTAATCTACCGCAATGTGCTATATATAGCAAGCAATAAGGACTTATTTCTGTCCGTTTCCAGGCTAGTGTCAATGCCAGTGATGTCCGTCTATAGGTGGAAACAGCAAATACGGTATATACAAGAGAGTCCATATAAACCAGAGCAGTCCCTCCTTGTTCAGTTGAGAGCCTTCATTTAAGATTGGCTCTGTAACCAATTGTCCTTTTACAGCATAGCAGTTATAAATAGACAGGTAAACATGCTAAAGGAAGCTCCAGCAGCTTGGCTGAGAATGCAGGTATGATATTCTGACATGTTCTAGATCAGGGATAGGCAATTAGCGGACCTCCAGCTTTTGCAGAACTACAAGTCCCATGAGGCATAGCAAGATTCTGACAGCCACAAAGCATGACACCCAGAGGCAGAGGCATGATGGGACTTGTAGTTTTGCAACAGCTGGAGGTCCGCTAATTGCATATCCCTGGTCTAGAGCAATCTTTCCCATACTTTTTACCAGGAACCCATAACATATTGTTCAGGTCACAGGCAACCCATGCTAAAACCAAATCATTAGGGGTCAGTAGGAAAATTGCCCCTTTCATTGATCAGAATGCCACCCTTATAGACAGCTAAAGCAGTTATTGTTGTCATGCAGCTAGCTATGTCATGTGGCAGCAGCCCCAGAGCTATGCAGGCACCATCAAAGGGGAGGACAATCGACTACAGCTCAAGGAACTCTAAAGAACCTCTAGAGCACATGTGTCACACACAAGGCCCCTGGGCCAAATCCGAACTGCCAGGCCATTTCATGTGGCCCTCGCACCCAGGGGAAGGGGGTGGAAGTGAGACATGGATAGCCTGCTCGAGAGAGCTGAACCCTGCACACTGTGCATAGCACACCTCTAAACACTGCTCTCTGTATGTGGCACACTCTTCAACACTGCACTCTGTACACAGCGCACCCCTGAACTCTGCACTCTGTACACAGCATATCCCTGAATTCTGCACTCTGTATGTAGCGCACCCCTGAACTCTGCACTCTGCACACAGCACACTGCCGAATTCTGCACTCTGTACACAGCACATACCTGAACTCTGCTCTCCATACACAGCACACTCCCAAACTCTGCACTCTGTACACAGCACATCCCTGAACTCTGCACTCTGCATGTAGCACACCCCTGAACTCTGCACTCTGTACACAGCGCACCCCTGAACTCTGCACTCTGTACACAGTGCACCCCTGAACTCTGCACTCTGTACACAGTGCACTCCTGAACTCTGCACTCTGTACATAGAGCACCCCTGAACTCTGCACTCTGTAAACAGAGCACCCCTGAACTCTGCACTCTGTACACAGCACACTCCTGAACTTTGCACTCTGTACACAGCGCACCCCTGAACTCTGCACTCTGTACATAGAGCACCCCTGAACTCTGCACTCTGTACACAGTGCACCCCTGAACTCTGCACTCTGTACACAGCGCACCCCTGAACTGTGCACTCTGTACACAGCAAACTCCCGAACTCTGCACTCTGTACACAGCGCACCTCTGAACTCTGCACTCTGTATGTAGCGCACCCCTAAACTGTGCAATCTGTACATAGAGCAACCCCGAACTCTGCACTCTGTACACAGCACACTCCTGAACTGTGCATTCTTTACACAGAGCACCCCTGAACTGTGCACTCTGTACACTCTGCACCCCTGAACTCTGCACTCTGTACACAGTGCACCCCCAAACTCAACACTTTGTACGTAGTGCACCCTTGAATCCTGCCCATAATGCACTCCGGGTATTTATTGCCCCTTTAAGATCCTCCCAATGTTCCATAGTTCCTGCACCTATTCTCTGAGTAAAAAAAGCCATGCATACATTTATATAGTCGTACAGATAAAACCAGCCCTTTGAGGACACCCTAATGCTGCTGATGCCGTCTGCAATGAAATTAAGTTTGACACCCCCCTGCTCTAGAGGAACCTCGGGTTTCATTTAACCCTGGTTGAGAATGACTGTTTTTGAGGAACCTGATTAACAAAAATAAACGAACAAGCTGTTTTTGAAACTGTATTTTTTTAGTTCTAAAAGCAAAGCAGCACAAAAACACTTCATATTTCCTTTAAGCCAATCAGAGTCAGCCATTAAGGTGTATTAGTTGAATAGTTTTTTATTTATTTATTTAATTTTTAGAAAAGTGATAGAAAATAAGTTTAAATTAAACTCTAAGCACAATAATATATGAGCAGATGGTACCGAACGTTAAGATCTGCTTTTGCGAAGAAGTAAATTGAAAATGATTAAGATTTACTGAACAAACATGGAAGCTTTCATTATTCTGTGCAAACTAAGAGCACTCCGGAGACGGGAGAGATCTATGCGCCATAAGCGGAATGATTAAATTGAAGTCCTCCAATCAGATGAGAATCTTATGGGAGATAGTTCCTCCATGAAAAATAATAGGAATTTTACCTACTAGACAACAGAGCAGCTGAGAGTGAAGGAATTGTGATCATACACCAGCACTTAAAGTGAACCCATCACTCATTGTGTGACCATCACCAGGGGATGTGGGTTAGTGGCTTTGGGGGGGGGGGTGTCAAAGACTTTAAGGAAATGGAAATTCTCTCTGACACCAATATTAAGGGGTGAATACCCTGAGCAGCATCTCTAATGCAAGGTCCCGGGTCCCCTTTGGTCTAATGAGAACCTCCAGAGTTAGGGACAGCTGCCTTGCCTTACACCCACCATGCCTTGGGTTACAAGGCATAGTGAGTGTAAGGCAAGGTAGATTTATGGGCGTTAGACACTTCTTAAATGCAAAGAGATTTATTTTCTCTTGAATGTAATTGTGGGAGAGAGGGTTTAGGGCCAGGACACCCTTAAGTAGTTGCAATGGTAATTAGCAGACTCCGAGACTTCTATAGGTAGACAACCATACAGGGAAAGGCACCCAGCCGGACACGACATCTGCATGTGTAGGAGCACTGTCTCCTATGGCAACAATCTTATAACAGTTTCTAATAGAAGTTGTAACAAACTCCTTTACTTCCATTACAATCACTTCTTGTACATCTTCACTCCACTGAGCTCCCAGTCTCTCCTACTAGACTTGCTGATCCACTGCCACTGGATCTCCTGAGCTCTGCCAACCTTCTCACTGAATATCTTCATCAAGTGTCACTCCTGCTTCCCTGCTGGGTCCCTAGCTTGGCACTCACAGATACTCCTCAAGCTTCACCCAAACTGGCCTGCTCGGCCCCTAGCTTGGCACACAAAACGGCTCTACAAGCGTCACCTCCGCTGGCTGGATCTTTGGCTTGACACCTGCTGAAGTTTCCCAATTCTTCAATGTTCAAGGAGTCAGCTGAATGCTGAGACCAGGGGAAGCTGAGACAAGGGGGTACTGTCTGTGGTTGCACAGAGAGGTTCAGGATCTGTAAGAGGAGTTCTGTCCTCTTCTCTGCTACCGACTAGTAAGTGGGGGGGGGGGGGAGAGATGAGAGCGCAGTAGGCAAGCAGGGTGACGTGCATGTCTCGCTGTCAGAGGGGACCTGCAAAGATGCAGAGGAGGGTGGAGTGGTAGGCGAATCCCAGGTGTGTGCAGGTTGGGGTCGGAGCCCGCGGTCAGGCAGGCTGTGGTCAGGAATGGTGGTGTGTGCCTGGTTGTGCAGGGTGGGTCTGGCCCCATGGAGGAGCAGGGAGAAGAGGAAGAGGTCAGGGTGGCCCCCCTCCTGTCATACTGTCCACCTCCTGTGACGCTCCCCCCCTCCTGTCATTCTGTCCCCCTCTTGTGACACTGCCCCCCTCCTGTCATACCTACCCCCTCTTGTGACACTGCCCCCCTCCTGTCATACTGCCCCTCTCCTGTCATACTGCCCCCCTCCTGTCATCCTGTGACACTGCCCCAAACCTGTCATACTGTACCCCTCTTGTGACACTGCCCCCTTCCTGTCATACTATCCCCCTCTTGTGACATTGCCACCCTCCTGTCATACTGCCCCCTCTTGTAACACTGCCATCCTCCTGTCATACTGCCCCCCTCTTGTGACACTGCTCCCTCCTGTCATACTGTCCCCCTTTTGTGACACTGCCCCCTCCTGTGACACTGCCCCCCTCCTGTGACACTGCCCCGTTCCTGTCATACTGTCCCCCTCCTGTAACACTGCCCCCCTCCTATCATACTGTCCCCCCTTGTGACACTGCCCCCCTCCTGTCATACTGTCCCTCTTGTGACACTGCCCCCTCCTGTCATACTGTCCCCCTTCTGTGACACTGCCCCCTCCTGTCATATTGCCCCCCTCTTGCAACACTGCCCCCTCCTGTGACACTGCCCTATTCCTGTCATACTGTCCCCCTCCTGTCCTACTGTCCCCCACATGTGACACTACCCCGATCCTGTCATACTGCCCCCTTCCTGTCATACTTTCCCCTCTTGTGACACTGTCCCCCTTCTGTCATACTGTCCCCCTCCTGTGACACTGCCCTGATCCTGTCATACTGTACCCCTCTTGTGACAATGCCCCCCTCCTGTCATACTGTCCCCTTCCTGTGACACTGCCGCCTCCTGTCCTACTGTCCCCTACCTGTGACACTACCCTGATCCTGTCATACTGTCCCCCTCCTGTAACACTGCCCCCTCCTGTCATACTGTCCCCCTCCTGTAACACTACCCCTCTCCTGTCATACTGTCCCCCTCCTGTGACACTGCCCCCTCCTGTCATACTATCCCCCTCCTGTCATACTGCCCCCTCCTGTGACACTGCCCCCCTCTTGTCATTCAGTCCCCCTCCTGTAACACTACCCCTCTCCTGTCATACTGTCCCTCTCCTGTGACACTGCCCCGATCCTGTCATACTATACCCCTCTTGTAACACTGCCCCCCTCCTGTCATACTTTCCACCTCTTGTGACACTGCCCCCCTCCTGTCATACTATCCCCCTCCTGTGACACTACCCCGATCCTGTTATACTGTACCCCTCTTGTGACAATGCCCCGCCTCCTGTTATACTGTCCCCTTCCTGTGACACTGCCGTCTGCTGTCCTACTGTCCCCTACCTGTGACACTACCCCGATCCTGTCATACTGTCCCCCTCCTGTAACACTGCCCCTTCCTGTCATACTGCCCCCCTCCTGTAACACTACCCCTCTCCTGTCGTACTGTCCGCCTCCTGTGACACTTCCCCCCTCCTGTCATACTGTACCCCTCTTGTGACAATGCCCCCTCCTTCTGTCATACCTTTCCCCTTCCTGTAACACTGCCCCCCTCCTGTCATACTGTCCCCCTCTTGTGACACTTCCCCCCTCCTGTCATACTGTCCCTCTTGTGACACTGCCCCCCTCCTGTCATACTGTCCCCCTCCTGTGACACTGCTCCCTCCTGTCATACTGTCCCCCTTTTGTGACACTGCCCCCTCCTGTGACACTGCCCCCCTCCTGTGACACTGCCCCGATCCTGTCATACTGTCCCCCTCCTGTAACATTGCCCCCCTCCTGTCATACTGCCCCCCTCCTCTCATATTGTCCCCCTCCTGTAACACTGCCCCCCTCCTGTCATACTGCCCTCCTCCTGTCATACTGTCCCCCTCCTGTAACACTGCCCCCCTCTTGTCATATTGTCCCCCTCTTGTGACATTGCCCCCTCCTGTCATACTGTCCCCCTCTTGTGACATTGCCCCCTCCTGTCATACTGTCCCTCTCCTGTAACACTGCCCCCCTCCTGTCACACTGTCCCTCTCCTGTAACATTGCCCCCCCTCCTGTCATACTATCCCCTTCTTGTGACACTGCCACCCTCCTGTCATACTGTCCCCCTCCTGTAACACTGCCCCCCTCCTGTCATACTGTCCCACTCTTGTGACACTGCCCCCCTCCTGTCATACTGTCCCCCTCCTGTGACACTGCTACCTCCTTTCATACTGTCCCCCTTTTGTGACACTGCCCCCTCCTGTGACACTGCCCCCTCCTGTGACACTGCCCCGATCCTGTTATACTGTCCCCCTCCTGTAACATTGCCCCCCTCCTGTCCTACTGCCCCCCTCCTCTCATATTGCCCCCCTCCTGTAACACTGCCCCCCTTCTGTCATACTGCCCACCTCTTGTCATACTGTCCCCCTCCTGTAACACTGCCCCCCTCCTGTCATACTGTCCACCTCTTGTGACATTGCCCCCTCCTGTCATACTGTCCCTCTCCTGTAACACTGCCACCCTCCTGTCATACTGTCCCCCTCTTGTGACACTGCCACCATCCTGTCATATTGTCCCCCTCTTGTGACACTGCCACCCTCCTGTCATACTGCCCCCTCTTCGTCTGTGTAGACAAAAATCCTTCCTCTGGCCCTGCAGGTGCCACATTTTTGGCCCTCTATATCTAGTTATTTGACCACCACTGTTCTAAACCTTCCCCACTCTGTCCAAAATTACAGAACAATAATTTTTGGCCGGAGATTCACTTTAACACTTTTGGTGTCACCGGACTGCAGTAAACTCTGTGATCTTTCAAACTTGCTGTCATTGGTATTCAGAAGTCATCGCAGTTTATTAGAAGACCTGAGAGCGTACATAAATTCACCTGACCTCAATAGTCATGAATATTAATGGTGGCTTGTTAATATTTATACTTCTGTTTTTAGACTTAAATACTTTAAAGGGATAATTCTCCTTTCTTCCTCTCAGACCTCGGATGACTCGGAGCGGAAAAAGCTCCAGAGAGAGATCTGTAATTAAACCCGAGGACATTCGTCTACCAGCGGGAAGAAAGCCAAGTACTGTACTGCGATTAGCATCATTAATGTGTTTGTACCGGAGCGCCCCACGCTGGAGCGGTGGAAGTACTGCTTTATAAATGGAAAACGGGGCACATTCCAAATAGCAGGAGGCGATCGTTAGCCAATGGCTGAAAAGTGTCTTTGGTTCACTATAATAAACAAAAAGTTATGTAGACCAATCAGCCATAATATTCTGACTACTGACAGGTAAAGTGAATAGCATTGATAATCTCTTTACAATGGCACCTGAAAGTGGGTGGGATATATAAGGCATCAAGTGAACGTGTCATTCCTGAAGTTGATGTGTTGAAAGCAGAAAAAAACAGGCAAGTGTAAGGATTGGAGCAACTTTGACAAGGGCCAAAGTGTAATGGCTGGACGACTTGGTCAGAGCAACTCCAAAACTGCAGCTCTTGAGGGATGTTCCTGGTCTGCAGTGGTCAGGACTGACCAAAAGTGGTCCAAGGAAGGAAAAACTGGAGAACCGGTGACAGGGTCATGAGCAGCCAAGACTCATTGATGGAGGTGTAGAGCAGGGGCTGGCTTGTGTAGTCCAATCCAACAGAAGAGCTATTGTAACTTAAATTGTTGAGGAGACTGAAGAGAATATGAAAAAGATGGTGGAGCCAGTGAAGGAACTGGTCAGAGAAATGGAAAATGAGCCCCACAGAGCCCATCAGCTGGTTTTCATTACTGGCCACCACTAAGGGGATAAGTGCCATCATTGTGTAGTACATCCTGCGCAAAAATAACCTGGCCATGATATTAGGAGAATCTTTGGTGTTCTTGAATACATTTTTGAAGTGAAGGGAAAACTGGATTTACACTAGATTAGAGGGTGGCCGGCCTTAGAGAACACAGTCCTACCCCTGCTTATTAATGCCAGTGATTGGTACCAATGGATGGTCACTGGGCTCCGGTTAATTTGGTCCAAGGGCAGGTGGCCTTAGAGAACACAGTCCTACTCCTGCTTATCAATGGCGATGATTGGTAACAATGGATGGTCAATGGGCTCCAGTCAGTTTGGTCCCAGGGCCTCTTATCTGTATATACAATAGTTTCTATATTGTGGTGTCACCCCCATCATATCTGTATGGACAATGTTCTCTCCATATTGGGGTGTCACCCCCACATCATTTCTGTATTTACAATGTAATCTTTATATTGAGTTGAGGTGTCACCCCCCTCATATCTGTATGGACAAGGTTCTCTCTATATTGGAGTGTCACCCTCCAATTATATCTGTGTATATACATTGTTCTCTCTATATTGAGGTGTCACCCTCCATTGTATCTGTATATACAATGTGCATTCTATATTAGGATGTCAATCCCCCCCCCCATCATATCAGCCAAACTTTTCGTGGTCAACCAAGCTGCAGACCAGACCTGTGCCTGTAACCAGTCCACTACAAGTCCATTCACATTGTTTTCCGGCCCTGATGAAGGTGGCGTCTTTGGACCTCTGAAAGGCGCTGGATACTTTTTGTATTGTCCTCCTAACTTTTTTGGAATAAAGTTATATCTGGACCTCTTAGCAGTGGTCCTTCAATTTCCATTTTTTGTTATATTACACTACAAGCCAAGGAGACCGCAGAGATCATCTAGGGTGTAGAAATCGCCTGCCTGGGAACCAAATCACCAACATCAACACCAGATAACCCTCACCACTGTATCCAAATCTAAAATAATTAGTTTTGGCTTTGGATATTCTTTCCATATGATACACCTAGCAGACAGATTGATCTTTAACCACGGGCGGCCTATAGACAAATGATGGGTGGGCTGGACATTCGTCATTCCAGGTAGATGTCATATGACGCCCTCCCAGAACGCACCTCACGCACCCCGCGGGTTGCGCAGTGGCGTGATCTGTCACTGGCTGTGTCCTCCGGATCACTGTACCGGGCTGCTGCCGCTACCATGTGATCACTGTGACCAATCACAGAAAATCACATGACAATTGTAAACAATGGCTGGCTTCCATTAATCTCATCCACTGTGTGCAATTGTGCTAGGTTTGATTGGCCACAGTGCTCACGTGGTACAGACAGGGCCAATCACAGCCCACCTGTACCATGTGATTAGTTGTGGCAAATCTCAGCTAATTACAACACACACCGAATGAATAAACTTAATTTAGTAAAAATGGTTGCTTACAACAGTGAAATTCACTAAAACAAGCAATCCTAAAGTGTAAAAAAAACCAAAAAAAAAAAACCTAATCACTTCCCACAAAGTAGTACAATGTTACTACAGTGATATTGTATTGCTCTAGTCACAGTGCATTAAAAAAAAATGTAAAAAATTTAAAAAATGTAATAAAGAAAAAGTATGAAAAAAATAGAAAAAAATATTAAAATTTAGTTTGTTGTTTTTCTTTTTTACATACTGTCACCAGTCAGTGTCCCTGATCATCACCACACCAGTTACATGATGACGCTGTACTGCACCGATGACAGTATGAAACACACCGAATGAATCAACTTAATTTAGTAAAAATGGTTGCTTAAAACTGTGAAATTCACTGAAATAAGCAATCCTAATGTGTAAAAAAAAACAAAACAAAAAAAAAAAACGAATCACTTCCCCAAAAAGTAGTACAATGTTACTACAGTAATATAGTATTGCTCTGGTCACAGTGCGTTAAAAAAAATCGTAAAAAATGTAAAAAAATGTAATAAAGAAAAAGTGTGAAAAAAATAGAAAAAAAAAAAAATTAGTTTGTTGTTTTTCTTTTTTACATACTGTCACCAGTCAGTGTCCCTGATCACCAACACACCAGTTGTATGATGACGCTGTACAGCAGTGATGACAGTATGTAAAAAAGAAAAAAAAAATTGTAAAAAGAAAAAAAAAAAATGTTCTTCATTTGCCAGAAAACTGTGACAAAAAATTAAACCATAAAAAATCGCCTTGCCTCTTACTAAATACATTAGACTGTCTGCTTTCCAAAAAAGGGGTCATTTGGGGGGTATTTGTACTGTCCTGGTGTTTTCGGGCCTCAAGAAATCAGATCGGCCGTCAGGATTGATCGATTTTTAGATCTGTCCCATAGTTTGTGGACTCCATAAGTTTCCTACAGACTAAATAATATACACTGATTTGGGTTATTTTACCCAAAGAAATGGAACAGAATACATTTTGTCTGAAATGTATGAAGAAAGATGATTTATTTGCTAAATTTTATAACAGAAACAAATACATTTTCAAAGTTTTCAGGGTTTTTTTTGTTTATCAAAAAATAAAAAACCCCAGTGGTGATTAAATACCACCAAAAGAAAGCTCAATCTGTCTCAGAAAAGTGATACGAATTTCATATGGGTACAGTGTTGCATGACCGCGCATTTGTCATTCAAAGTGTGACAGCGCTGAAAGCTGAAAATTGGCCTGGGCGGGAAGAGGGGTGGAAGTGCCCGGTACTGAAGAGGTTAATCTATTGAATTCTTCTGCTTGTGGAAGACTATTAGAGGAGATGATGTCATAAACATTTCTCCACCAAGAAAAGCTGATTTGTTCTCTCAATAGGTTGGTGTGTGGATTATACACAGAGTACTATAATGACATCGCTGTCCTCTCCAGGTATATTGCCTTGTATAATACTCCAGTGATGTCACATTATTCTTTTTATGTTAATGTGCCGGCACTTTGTGTTCAGCGGCGGTGAGTCGAAAAGCAAAGAAGCTTTCAGAAATAAAAGAGCTGTTTTCTTGTTTGTCCTTTTCCGCCGTCTGGAGTTTCAGGCCCAGAGGCAATTTTGCTCTATGAGATGATGCCACCTCGGAGAGAATAAAAAATAATTGCCCTTTCTCCTAACGGAAGAGCCAGAGCAGCAGCAGCCCGCCATCAGATGATGAGGAACATCTTCAGAATGTTAACACTCTAAAAACTGACTCTGGGAATCGGAGAGAAGGAAGAATGAAGTAGTCCAGCATTTGCTGCAATGCTTAGCTCTTCCCCGGCCACATCCTCTGCACACTCACCACGCTATGATCCATCAATGATCCTGCTCAAGGTTGGACAATATCCAGAGAGAGGTGGGGAAGGGGTGGGAGGTTGTGCCCAGCGTAAAGTTCAGGCTTAAAGCACCCGGACATACTGTACACTTGAGGATGGGAAAGTAGACCTTTTCCTCAAACTTGAAATTGGAACATTGAGGGGTTTTGGTCACAGAAATGAACAATTGACGTTGGACGTAGAAGTGCATAAACCCTGAGGTAGGAAGCTCCCACAGACCAGAGGGCTTCCAAAGTCATTCTGAGACTCAAAGGAAAGTGTTTACTTGCGCATAGATGGGCGTATGCGAATGGGCATAGGCACACACTTCCGCGCATGAGTGTGCACGCATGCGGGAGCTTGTCTACAGTTCCTGGAGGAGCCAAAAGGGTTATTTAAGTGATGACCTTGCTCACTGTCAGAGATGCCTGGTCTTCAGCTTTTCCTGTGTCCTGAGTGTATCCTGTATCTGATTTCCGTTGAGGACACGGCTTGGTACTCCCCCTTAGAGGGGGGGGCAGGGTTAAGGAGAGGGGGAGGGTGTGGGATTACAGGGCTAGTAGTTAGGTAGTGGTTGAGTATTTGGTGGGAGTGGGGGGTTGCGAGGAAGGGGAGGGAGGTGACCTATGGCTTTTGGGGATATTCTCATCGGCATGTTTTATGTATGAGTATAATGTATGCCTCATTTTCAATAAAAGGTATGCAGTGGCCTTGAAGGATGCTTTACCTTTTGTGTTATTTTTTTGTTTTTATTGACCTGATCCTGGATTCTGCTTGTACCTCTGCCTGCCTGTTCCTGACCTCGGATCTTTTCCTGACCACACTTTTGCCAACGCTTCTGTACCTCATTGCTCGCCTGCTACTGACCTCGGCTGCCTCTGTGACCTCGCTCCTGTCTCCGACTTGGCTTTCATACTTCACCTGAGTGTCTTCTTCGGCTCTCCTCTATATCAGCCCCAGTCATCACAGTGTTTTCTTTCCTCAAGTGCCCCGTTAAATTTGGCTGGCCCAGCGTGCATCTCTTCTGCTCTGATCCTAATGTCCTGCCTGACCGCTCAAGCCTGCACCTCCTGCTGCAAGTTCTGCTATCAACACCTTCTGGCACTCGGCACCATCTGTTCCACCTGCAGTGGGGCCTGGGCTGGAGATACAAGTGAGGCCAACCATATCAATTCAGTCTCTTACCAGGTCCATGACACTGTTGCCATAACAGGCTGTCCCCACTCCATGGAAACTATCACGAAGGTTGCCCACCGATGATGCCACCCATTCTCAGCTGCGAACCACCCCTCTCCCATGAGTTTATCCCTCACAGGCTTAGTCAATGAAATGATCTCCATGACTTAGCCCATAAGGGTGAAACACATCACAGGGGGGCGGATCTCAGAGACTTGCAGCATGTGTTGCTTGCTTGAATAATGTTTGTTCATTATAAGTTACTGGTGTGTGACCTTCACAGAGTTTTCACAAATAAGTATATTTTCATACAAGATCAGACATTGGTTCTATAAAAAAGGCCAACGCAATTCAGAGGATAGGCATTGCCTTTCATAAGGGCTTAAGACAGAGATCCCAACCCCTGTGACTGTCACTTTTCTGGCCAGCTTAGTGGAAAAGTAACAAATCCCCTGTTTGAGGACTGGAAAAAACAACAATTGCTGTGTTTTGAGGCTAGCAACAGATTGGGCAAAAAAAAAAAAAAAAAGCTTATGACCCAGAGTTCCACTTTAAGGCTGTTGTTATAACCAACCAATTTCTCTGTTGTATTGAAAACAATCTAAAATCTGATTGTTAAATCAAAAGTAACACAGTGATCCTGACCAAATCTTCAACTCCATTTGCAGGAATGCAGCTCCAAACTTGCAAGGAACTTCCATCATGCTTCACAGTTGGCTGCAGACACTCATTATTGTACCGCTCTCCAGCCCTTCACCAACAAACTGCCTTCTCCTACAGCCAAATATTTCACATTTTGACTCATCAGTCCAGAACACCTGCTGCCATTTTTCTGCCTCCCAGCTCCTATGTTTTCCTGCATAGTTGAGTTGCTTAGCCTTGTTTCCATGTAGACGCAATTCTTCCATGGAGACTACTTCTGGCCAGACTTCTCTGGACAGTAGATGGATGTACCTGGGTCCCCACTGGTTTCCTCCAGTTCTGTGCTGATGGCACTGCTCGACATCTTCCGATGACCAAAGGGAAGTAAGCATGATGTGTCTTTCTACTGCTTTGGCCGACCACTCTGCGTCTAAGCTCCTCAATGTTGTCCATTTCTTTGTGCTTCTTCAAAAGAGCTTGAACAGCACATCTTGAAATGCCAGTCTGCTTTCTCACCTTTTCCTGGGAGCAGTGGCGGCCTGTCCATAGAGGGCTCACGGGAACCGCCTCCCCCTATCCATGCATCCAGCCCCCTGATCTACATATCAGTGGCGCCGGACCATGGATTTCAATGCAGCAGGGTGTATTTTTTTAAGCACCTGATTAGAGCCAGAGGCTCTAATAGGCTTCAAAAAAGGGTGGTCTCGGAGTGCAGAGCATTGCGCTTTGTGGCCACCCAGTTGTGTGACCATAGCAAATTAATTTTCCTCCCCGCCAATCAGGAGGCAGGTCTGTGAGATCTGTTTCCCCATTGGCCAAAGCGTCAGGCGATCCTATTGGATGCCTAGTGCTTTGGCGGAGGAGGAGACACGAGGGGGAGGAAGCTGGAGGGGCCGACACTGGAGCCACCAGCCGCCACTGCCTGGAAGAGACTTTGCTGATGCAGTATAACTACCTTGTGTCTTGTTGCTGTGCTCAGTCTTGCCATGGTGTATGACATGTGACATGAAACTGTCTTCCACAGCCTCACCTTAGTAGCAGAGTTTGGCTGTTCCTCGCCCAGTTTTAAACCTCCTACCCAGCTGTTTCTGTTTCAGTTAATGACTGTGTTTTATTCTACATATGAAATTGATGATCCATTGGCAGCTGCTTGGCATAATTGGTTAATCATACAACCGACTCTAATCCTGCAAAATCCCTGACTCTGTACAAGTGTGAGAATTGATGCTAATTTGAAGGCAAAGGGTGGTCACACCAAATATTGATTTGATTTAGAAATGTATTTTGTTCGCTCACTTTGCATGTTGTAAATTGTTAAAAATAAATAACTAAATTATATGCACACAAGGCACACATATGGCATTATTAGATATACGAAGCTTGGGCGGCATTCCACTCTGTAGGCCAATTTTTCTCTTGGTTGACCTTTCACAATTCTGCTTCATTTGTTCAGCTAACTTGCCCAAAGACATGGGGGTTGATTTACTAAAGTCAAACAGACTTTGCAGTCTGAAAATGAAGTTGCTCCAGAGCTTAGTAAGCAAGGTAAAGCTTCACTCTGCTAAGAATACCCAATCATGCGCAAGGAAAATAAAATAAAGAAAACAGCATTTTTGCTTGCACATGATTGGATGATGGAAGTCAGCAGAGCTTCTTTTTTTTACTAAGTTCTGGAGCAATTACACTTTGAAAAGTGCGCAGTCTATGTCCGAGGCGGCCCGTGCATTGTGGGCGCATGGGCGCTGCCCCCCCCATCCCTGCTGCCGCCTCCCTATCCATGCGCCTGGCCCCTTTCATGACGCCGGATGCATGGGCTCCTATGGTGGGGGCCGGAGGGGGTGTATTTATTTGAAGCACCTGATTAGAGCCAGAGGCGCTAATAGGCTTCAAAAAAGGGTGGGCTCGGGGCACAGAGAGTGCGGAGAAGAGAACACCTTACCAAGATGGTGGACGGTGTGTGAGCGGGCCGGTGTGTCCCATGATCCATCCGGGGGGGAGGTGGTAGCAGTGTGTCCCGCAATGCATCCTGGGGGGTGGGGGGGGGGGATTTTGAGCGGGGTGTCAGCATATAGCATATGATGGGCACACTGGCAGCATTTTGTGGACACACTGGCAGCATATGATGGACACACTGGCAGCATTTGATGGCACAGTGGCAGCGTTTGGCACAGTGGCAGCGTTTGATGGCACAGTTGCAGCATTTGATAGGCACAGTGGCAGCATTTGAGGGCACAGTGGCTGCGTTTTATGGGCACTGTGGCTGCAATTGATTTTTTTTCAAAATTTTTTTGCGCCCCCCCTAAAAATTTTAAGCACCAGGTCTATGTGCCTTTAGCAAATCAACTCCATGGTGTAAACCAATGCCTGTGGTTATTTATTTGGGTCACCTGTTTCTGGGTCTGTTATCCCTCCCCGTGTTCCCAGAACTCCAACTATGGCTTCTCCCATTAAAACTGCTGGAAGATTATCAAATGTTGGCCCAGATGAGCAGCATCTCTGCTAGAAAGCTTTCCTGAATGGAGAGTACTTACCAGAACATTTGGTGACCTCAGTGCAAGAGGTAGCCTCGGGCTGTGTATCACTGCATGTAAAGTAAGGGGGAACCCTACACAATGGAGACACAGAGTGTCAGCACACCAGGAAGATTGGTCAGCCCAACTATCCTCTATGCCGCCAAAAGATATTGGTAGAGGAGGCTGGACATTTTTGCAGGTTATCAAAACACAGACAGTCATCATTTCAGCCCAAACAGACTGTATTCGGGCAGCTCACCACAAAGATGAGGAGTGGAGAGGGCATTTACCTGAGTTGAGAAATCCAAGTGTAGTAGGTCAAAGAGGGTGCCAAATGAAAAACCTTTAGCAGTCCAAGGTCTTAATTGTACAACTGGTTACAACAAGCAGGGCAAAAGATAGCCAGTGGGTTTTGGAGGGCCACACAATCCCGAAATCCCAAAAGTATTCCTCCAGGCAGAGGAAGTTATAAACAACAGTCATTGCTGATGCTCACAGCAGAAGTGGCAAGGGACCTCCATAAGGGTTAGCACCAGGTCTCCTACATTGTACAGAGGCCAATGTGATCAGCTCTTTCAATTAACATGTTGAGTTCAGAATCAAACAAAAAAAGGAATAGTCTTTATATATATCCTGGGAGATATTGTGGATAAATATTACTGTCCCATTTTAAGTAATCCAAGACATATTTTTTCAGTCACCCTGTGCCCCTTTCCCCCGGTCTTTCACTATACAGGGACCCTATATGGGAGGTTAGACACCATGTATAGGAGTTTAGCAGCTGGCTATCTAGACTGGGACCCTGCATGAAAGGTTAGGCACCCTGTCTGGGAGGTGTGGAACTACTGTTCCAGAGTGGGACTCATTTTCAAGTGTTTTTTTCTTTCTCACAAATAAGGTTGCTATTTTTCTGAAATTTTACTTTTTTTGTATCTGGTTGGTTTAAAGGCAAACAGTATTTGGTGGAAGTTAAAGTCTTGGTAGACGAAACACGTCGGGCGTGTGACGCTACCATAGCCATCATTGTTCACTGCGCTAGATTCTTGTTCATATGAACCAAACTTTTTAAGCCTGAATTTTTTATTGGAAATTTTAACAATAAAACCTCCTGTTACTTGGATTTTACACCATGTGGAAGCTTTTTCTCTTTTTTTGATCATACACGGGGAATGCCAAGTGAGTGATATCCGGTGGAAGACTCCAGCTGATAACTGAATACGTTCCCTCACCCAAGAGGACCAGGTTCCATCCAGGAGGATTTAAAGTCGTGAGGCCCTTCTCGGCTCCTGTCCCAGGATTGGGGACATCTTTAACTCTACCGTCTAAACTGTAAAAGCTTATATGACTCACTGCCAACGGCCAGTGAGTCCACCGCTTCTGGTAAGGGCACTTTACTTACATCCCCTTCAGTTGAATGCAAGAAGAATTACCCTTCGTTTGAACATGCATATAGCAGGGTGAGATCTGAATATACATCCTGGGATCACCCCCACATTTGAAAGAACTATTAAAACTCCAGAGACTTGTTTGAGTCCTATACAGGGCCGTCTTTAATATTGATTGGACCATGGGCAAAATTTTTCTTTGGCCCCCCCCCCATGCAGTTTTGCTCTCCACCTGCTCTGAGACATACAATAAATAGCAGCTAGACTCAAAATCAGTTTAAAGAATCAGATCAGGCAGCTATTGCGATTGGTTGCCAGAGGTTACAGTGTATCATTACCGCTCACTGACTGGTTGCTAGAGGTTACAGCACACATCACGGCTCACTGATTATTTGCTAGAGGTTACCGCACATAATTTCTGCTTGTTGATTGGCTGCTAGAGATTACTGTGGATATGACCCCAGGGGGGCAAGATATACATATCAATGCTGCCGGACGCCGCTATTTACATATGAATGCTAGTAATTTACATGTAAACACAGGGTCTGCAGGTGAGTCATCTGTACACAACAAAAGGGCAGAGCTGGGCAGCATTAGTAGCAGCACTTCACACTGAGATATTGGGATGCAGCACAGGACTAAAACCTCAAGGGACGAGGGAATTTAATCTGGGATAGTTCTCAAGTATGAGGCAGTTGCTTTGGGCCCCACAACACTGACAGGGCCCAGGGCAGCTGCCCCTTTTGCCCTGCCTTAAAAACGGCCCTGGTCCTATACATTTGTATTTGCCACTTCCTTGCGATGATGTTTTTTGATATTTTTGAGTAAAATATGTTTATGCATTTTTAGGACTGTTGTGATACAGTTATATAGTTTGAGTGAGATAACACTCCTCTATTGAGTTTATTACATTATAATTCACAGGTGCTTCCATAAGACCTTTTGCTGATACTTTTAGATTAAGAGTGTTGGTTAAAACCACATCTTTACTTGGAGGCAATCTACACTTAGACCCCTTTAAGCCACTTTCACATTTATATGTGTTTTTACTTAATTATAGCGTTGCACTTTTTATTGTTCATTTCTATACACAATTTGTCTAATTGTCAGTGTTGGCCACTTGACACTATTGAGTTGGCGTAGCAGTTTCTTCTCTTTTATTCACTACAGTATTTGGTGGAGTTCCTCTTAAAAGAGGTTTTTATGTGGTTGAGGCTGAAGGTAAAGCATATGATGGATGATATGTCATAGAGGCATAGCGAGGCAACGGTAATTGGCTTTGGACTGCCAGGCAAGGTACAGGAGGTTAATATGGCCAGGGAATCCGGTGGCTCCTGAAAATCAAAAGACGTGTGGACTGCAAGGGAGTGCTAAGCTGCTTGACATGACTCAGAGCAATCATGTGTAACTCTTGTCATGGCATCTCCTGGTGACCTACAAGCCCCGACAAAAAGGCAATTTTAAGGATGAGAATGGGCTGCAGAAACATGAAAGGATTTTTAAAGTGAAGTGTTATTGAAATGGACAAACAGGAAAATGATATAAAAATACACCAAGGTTGTCTACTTGGCTACTTGGCTGACTGCTTGTCTAAGCCATCCCAAGATCCCGCAAGACAGGCAACTGAAGTTATATGCAAATTTCGACTTTTCTGGTAGTAGTTAAGCTTGAACCGATCCCTCTAACACCCCATCCCCCAAACCTGCTATTGGTTTTTAAATGACAGGCAGGCTGGCTGACCAATAAGAAGATGGCAAGGGTGGGGCCAAGCTTGACTTTTACAGAAAAAGTCAAGCTCCGCATTGAGTTTGGCTGCTTATAAAAATTGATATATTCATTATTTTGACATGCAGTTTTCGATAAAGGTAACCTGCTTATCATTACATGCTGAATTTGAATTGCCCAGCCCAGGTGTCAGGACAGCATCAGAAGATGTGTGCGCATGCCAATGCGCTCAACAAGGGCCAATGCCAGTTTAGTTGTGTCTGCACACATTTGTGTGAGCACGTTAATTTATGCTGGGCATGTATATAAGCACACAGGCAAGCATGCTTAATTCCAACCTTGGTGCCACATGACCTATTTAACTACTTGTCTACCAGCACCATTTATTATAAACAGCAGCTAGTACAGTACATCAGCATTTTAAACACACTCCTGGCTGCTACGGTGATGGGCTTTCAGATTAAAGTGATTTGCACAGTTATAAAGGTGCTTGATCACTTAGACACGTTATCCACGTCAGCGCTTTAGTACTCTATAATCATAATCACTTAGACAGCCTCTCAAGGGCTCCCTGATTTCCAGTTTGACTTTTGATAGCTCGTGACCACGGCTTGTCTCTGCTGATTCTAGGTTTGACCTCAGATAGTTCCTGACCATGGCTTGTCTTTGCCGATTCCTGGTTTGTCCTTGGATAGCTCCTGACAATGGCTTGCCTCTGCTGATTCCTGGTTTGACCTCGATTAGTTCCCGAACATGGCTTTTCTCTGCTGTTTCCTAGTTTGACCTCGGATAGTTCATTACCATAGTTTAACTTTGTTGATTCCTAGTTTGACCTCGGATAGTTCCTTACCATAGCTTAAATTTGTTGACTCCTGGATTGATCTTCGATAGTTCCTCCTTACCATAGACTGCCTCTGCTGATTCCTGGTTAGACCCCAGATAGTTCCTGACCATGGCTTGTCTCTGCTGATTCCCGGATTGACCTCTGATATCTCCTGACCGTGGCTTGTCTTTGCTAACTCCTAGTTTGATCTTGCTGATTCCTGGCTTGACCTCGGATAGTTCCCATCCATGGCTTGTCTCTGCTGATTCCCGGTTTGATCTCTTATAGCACCTTACCATGGTTTGTCTCTGCTGATTGCTGGATTGACCTCAGATCCTGACCATGGCTTGTCTCTGCTGATTCAGGGATGGACTTCAGATAGTTTCTGACCCTGGCTTGTCTCTGCTGATTGCCGGTTTGACATCAGCTAGACCCTGACTATGGATTACCTCTCTGATGACCTTCTGGTGTGACCTCAGCTTGTCGCCTAGCCCCAACTCTGCCTGTTACACTGTCTATTGTCTCTTCTCAGCTACCAACCACTGCCTGCCCATACCAGGGTTCCAGACTGATGTGCCTTGCAGTGCTCCAGCTAACTACCTTCCTGTTAGTCTGTACGAGCACCATACAGTCGAGCCTGCCTCTATAAGGGAACTTCCATGGACTGAACTCCTGGCACCCATGCCACTGTGTACCCTCTCACCCCCTTGCTACACTCCTGGGGTGTCTGGGCAATGGTGTAAGGGAAGCCCTCCTGTCATCTCCACCTCCAGACAGTTATGTGATACCGGGTTAGTGACAGGTACACCTAAACCTTTGTGATTTGCCTTTATTTTGCATCTGTTGTGAATTAATGGTCTCTTATATCTTTTAAGTACTGCAGTGTTCTTCACATTTGTGTTCCTGACCCTACAGGACCATTAAGAGGTGTCCCTTTGTTTCTGCCGGGTGTAAAGTCCATTTTATTGCAGTAGGCTCAGTTCAGAAAAGACTGCTGATTGGTTGCTATGAGCGACTACTCTTTGCACACCTCGTTGCATTTTACACTTTCTTGTCTTATGACCGCGTTCAGCTCTTTGGCTTTTACACCTTTGACTTTATTTTGGCAGTTTGGGCCAGAGCTGTAAAATCAAAGTCAATGCAGCAGATACACATTTCCAAAAGTTGCTTATCCTGGTATTTCTATTCTTGATCGAGCATATGTACAGAAATAAACCACTTCTGTGCAAGTACCGCCATCACCATCTGACTCCCTCCCTAATAACAGGCAGCTAAGTATCCCTTCAGTCACTTCTCAAGGAGCCGCATCACGTGCCGAGTGATATATATTAAACTTCTCCGGTGTCACGCGGAGTCCAATTGCCGAGAAAATGCATCGATATGACAACCTCAGCTACTTTCGGCGCTAAGAGGCATACTTATGCCGCAAGGTGAAAACATATGCATTTTTCAAATCTCAAGTATGCATCATTTCCAGGAACCAGAGTCCTGGAGAATTCGCCATTCCGGAGATGAGACGGGCAGATTTATAAGATGGTATGTGCTAGTGGAGGAACGACTGCCACATTTAAACTTGAACTAGAAGACATTCAGTTTGCTAAAGCGCTGTGTTATCATGAACCACTGCCGTGTTTTTCCTACTGTATCTCAGTGGTGCTGATCTCCTACATCCTCTTTCAGCCACATGCATTGGCTGCACATCATTGTTCTGAATCGACTTCCTGATAATGACAAGGGGGGACCATGCCTGTGCAATGTGTATGTAGCCCCCTCACTGTTGCTAGTGTAGGTACATTTAGTTTGGCTCCCCTGTAGGTCGAGGGTCATGGGGGTAAATTTGTTTTGGGGGCCGTGCAGTGCTTCAAAGGCTGTGGCTCTGTTATCTCCCCCTGTCTTCTGGAGCTCTCTGGATAGTTCTAGAACAGGGGGGTCAAACTCAATTTAATCTCGGCCTGTATGGTTACCCTCAAAGGGCTGGTTGTATCTGGAATGCACTACGTACAGAGTACAAGTTTCAGGAGTACATTACATGCAGAGTTCAGGACTACGCTATGTGCAGAATTCAGGAGTGCGCTGTGCACAGAGTGCAGGGTCCAGGGGTGCGCTGTGTACAGAGTGCAGGGTTTATGGGTGCGCTGTATACAGAGTGCAGGGTCCAGGGGTGCACTGTGTACAGAGTGCAGGGTTTATGGGTGCGCTGTATACAGAGTGCAGGGTCCAGGGGTGCGCTGTGTACAGAGTGCAGGGTTTATGGGTGCGCTGTATACAGAGTGCAGGGTCCAGGGGTGCGCTGTGTACAGCGTGCAGGGTTTATGGGTGCGCTGTATACAGAGTGAAGGGTCCAGGGGTGCGCTGTGTACACAGTGCTCTGTTTATGGGTGCGCTGTATACAGAGTGTAGGGTCCAGGGGTGCGCTGTGTACAGAGTGCAGGGTTTATGGGTGCATTGTATACAGAGTGCAGGGTCCAGGAGTGCGCTGTGTACAGAGTGCTCTGTTTATGAGTGTACTGTGCACAGTTTGTAACCTCAACTCCCCCATAAAGCTTCCTCGCATCTTTCACCTACCTGGCCCGACTCTTGTACCTCTCCGTGTAGGCAGCTCTACTACCTGTGTATTTGCAGGAAGATCGTTCTTTCTCTTAGATTTTGGAGATCTGTCCCCGCCGTGCCCCACCGTGAGTGTGTGTGCAGGAATCTGTTAGATCCGGGAGTCCCTGAAGGGAAAGATGTCCCTTGTAAACACAGATGGCTTCTGTGTTTACAGGTGACAGCAGGGAGCAGGAATGAAGGGTGAGAGCCGGAGAAGGCGGAATGGAGTTCCGTCCATGTTTCGGCTGCAAAACTAGGTGTGAGGGCCACATGACAAGGCCTGGAGGGCCGCATTTGGCCCGTGGGCCTTGTGTTTGACATATGTGTTCTAGAACAATGTTTCTCAAATCCGGTCCTCAAGTACCCAAAACAGGTCATGTTTTCAGGATTTCCCTCAGATGAAACGGCTGTGGTAATTACTAAGGCAGTGAAACGGATCAAATCACCTGTGCAAAATAATGGGAAGCCTGAAAACATGACCTGTTTGGGGGTACTTGAGGACTGTTCTAGAACATAGTGGGTGGAGGGACAGAGGCTGCAGTCTGAACATTCATGAAGTATTCACCAATCCCTTGGGAGGCAGGGCTCAGAAGGTGGGGAAACTACCCATAAATACTCAGGAGCCTGGCAGTCTGAGAGCAGAGTCTGGGGTCCAGTCGTTGTCTGGAGGAGAGCCCTGTGCTGGGAGCTCTGCCCCTGGGGCAGAAGGAAGAGCAAGAGAGCAGGAGAAAGAGAGAGAGAAGTGGGAAGCTACAAGTTTTCACTCAGCTAGACTTAGTTGCAAACTCAAAGTCCAGCTAGAAACTGTCTGCCCAGCAGTGAGGCCAGTGCAGCAGCTTTCTGGATTTGAGAAACTGAGTGAGTACAGACCAGCATCACAACCAAAGCTACAGAGAAGACAGTGTAGTGGAATACCGCATATGTCTGGGACCTAAGGGGACAAACTTAGAAGCAGTGCCGGCACAGTGCTATGAGGAAGGCTGTTACAGCCAAAACATGCTAGAGTACTTGTGATGTGGCTACCAGATGTGTGACTATACCAGAAAATCCAGGACAGTTGTCATCTATGATGACTGCTAGCATTTTCTTAATGAGAGGCCAGCAAAGGCAAACTCCATATGTATCTCATGATGGATTTCCCTTTAACCCCTTCATAACCAGGTGTCATTAATGCCCAGAGCGAATTTCTCAGTAATCCGCCTGTATTTTCATCCACCCTGATCCTCTACCAGACCACAAAAGGCTCAATTCACAGAGATCAAACACCAGGATGAGGAGCTTTATTTTCAAAAATCCAACTTGGGTTCCAGATTACAGTCCAGGACGGTATCCCTCACCCTCTGGTTATCATTCTAAAGGCCCTGATGAAGGGGGAGTGTTGAATGCATGAAACGTGTTGCCTTTTGTTGCAGAATAAAATAGTTGGCCTTCCCATCTGTTCAATTTATCAATTTACCAAAATCCTTTGAGGGTCCATCAGGACACTACGGCTGTTGGAGAGCAACCTCCAGGACCACCTACCACATAGATATGTGCAGTTCGTTTCATTGCGAATAAAAATTCGGATGATATTTTTGCTATTTTAGCAAAACAATGAAATTCATTTGAGAAAGAAAGGGGAAAATATGGGGAAAAAGGACAATTGGGACTTTATATGAAACACGACACTAGGGCAGGCGGAGTCATCAGGTGTAGATAAAATGTTAGATTTATTGATACCACATGAAAACAAAGTGCAATAGATGATACTCACATATAATCAATAGATATGGTACAGAGTAAGTAAAACATGACAATAAAACATATTATAGTAACATAGTAACATGTTAAACACTGTAGCACAAGGTAAGTTACAGTATCATCAACATTACACCCAAGATGTGTATACGTAATCAATATTGTATTAAAATCAAACTGATGACTAAAACACTAAAATGCCCATGGTAGATGAATATTTGCTGTGACATGTCAAAAAGTTGTAAATGCTTAGTTGTAAATGCTCGACGCGTTTCGTGGAAGTTTGTCCACTTATCAGGAGCAGCTATCTGGAAATATCTAGAATATAGTGTAAAGTGGCAATTAGTGATATTTAATTACAACAGGAAGAGAGGGAGCAAAACCGCTGGTCCTAGCACTCTTACCTGTGGATATGTGGTATAATGGTGGTAGAGCATATATAATAATGTTCATGATGGTAGGAAATATTCAGGGGTGAATGTAGCATCCCCACGGGAGCTGAGGAGGTAACCAAGCGGCGGCATGGCAAGGCAATTCAGGATAGTAGGAATAAATAGATAGTAGGAAAGTTCCTCTTTTGTTTCCAACATGGTAGTGTAGAATAAAGCATAAACCCAAAGGTAGCTGTAATATAATTAAAATAGGTGAATAGTTGTAAGCAAAACGGGATTTATTTATTTATTTAATGACCACAAGATGGAAGATATAGTGTAAGATTAAAGTGAAGCAACAGTTGAAAGGGCATAAGGAAGCCAGACAAGTGATAGCAGGGGAACCAGTGGGACAAGGAAGGAGACGGGAGAGAAGAGAAAGCCCACCACAAACACCAGGTAGACAGAGTGAGGGGACAGTGCATAGCAGTGAATGTGAAAGAAGGCAAGTGAGATGGGGATATTAGTGGCAAGGTGCAAAGAGTAAGAGGTCCGTGGTTACCTGAGATGACATAATAACAGCCGGCCAGCCAGCGAGGTACCGCCAACGTCACGCTAGGACGTGCTATGAGGAAGGAAAGGAAGCAGCCTACTACAGGCGACTAGCGCCTATATAGGCAACCTCCGCCTCCGACAGTTTGCATGCCAGATGAAACCTGCGTCACGTCAGCACGTGGCGTCAGGTGACGTCAGACGTGTCGGCGTGCGGGGCGTGGCGTCTACGCACAGCGTAAACCCGCCTACAATCCCGTGACCAATGGATCAGGGGGATCGGGGGATAGCAACGGTGCGCGTCACAGCTCCCGGGGATGGAAAAGATCCACCCCCCGGGTGTTAACCTGGAAAAATATATAGACTAGGATAAAACAAAGATATTCCGAAATAACAAGTAATATAAATAATTGGCACTTGACACAAGACCGCAGCAATGGTAAATACGATAATTAGTGTGTGTTTCCATCCCTATTAACATTTGAAACAAGAAAATTATGTTGGGACTTTATATGAGACCATGACCATCCAGTACATCCAGTTGCTCCCCCTCTTCCTGTTGTAATTAAATATCACTAATTACTACTTTACACTATATTCTAGATATTTCCAGATAGCTTCTCCTGATGAGTGGACAAACTTCAACGAAACGCGTCGAGCATTTACAACTAAGCATTTACAACTTTTTGACATGTCACAGCAAATATTCATCTACCATGGGCATTTTAGTGTTTTAGTCATCAGTTTGATTTTAATACAATATTGATTACATATACACATGTTGGGTGTAATGTTGATGATACTGTAACTTACCTTGTGCTACAGTGTTTAACATGTTACTATGTTACTATAATATGTTTTATTGTCATGTTTTACTTACTCTGTACCATATCTATTGATTATATGTGAGTATCATCTATTGCACTTTGTTTTCATGTGGTATCAATAAATCTAACATTTTATCTACACCTGATGACTCAGCCTGCCCTAGTGTCGTGTTTCATATAAAGTCCCAATTGTCCTTTTTCCCCATATTTTCCCCTTTCTTTCTCATATACATAGGGATGGAGACCTGTGTACTGGATGGTCATGGTCTCATATAAAGTCCCAACATAATTTTCTTGTTTCAAATGAAATTCATTTGTTTCATTTGGATGTTTGAAGCATCCGAATAAAACTCACTCAATAATATCTGGTTGTAAAGGAGCAGAGAAGCCGGTTGGCCACCTCGCCCTTAGCAACCATGACTCATGTCAGCAGAATGTAAACAAAACAATTGCTGTCATTAAATTGTTTTTCTTTTAAAACAGTGTGGGAGTACCCCCCTCCCCCCCCCCCCCCCAATCCTTCGGGTCTGGTATAGATTTAATGCGGACCCTTGAGCCAAAATGTAAAAAAAGGAAAAAACAGCAACATCCATACTAGACCAAGCATGCAGCCTTGCAAGCCATGGAAGGGGGTGGGCAAGCAAGCACCACCCCCCAAACCCTGCCAGGCCACAAGCCCTCAACATGGGGGGTGCTTTGGGGCAGGGACCCCCCCAATCTTTTGGCTGCCCCCCCAATCTTTTGGCTGCCCCCCCCCAATCTTTTGGGTCTGGTATGGATTTAAAGAGGACCCATGAGTCAAAATTTAAAAAAAGAAAAAACTGGGCGGGGCCCCCCCCAACATGCATACCAGATCATTATCCAAGCATGCAGCCTTGCAAGCCAGGAAAGGGAAAAGGACAAGCGAGCGCCACCCCCCCCCCAACCCTACCAGGCCTTATGAACATGGGGGGTGCTTTGGGGTAGGGACCCCCCCCACAGCACCTTGTCCTCATGCTGATGGGGACAAGAGCCTCTTCCCCAGAACCCTGGCCGGGTGGTTGTGGGGGTCTGCCACCAGGAGCTGATCGGAATCTGGAAGCCCCCTTTAATAATGGGGCCGCCAGAACCAGATAAGCTCCCTCTAATGAATGAGTATGGGGTACAATGTCTAATACCACATGTAACGTCACAACAAACCACCACCAGGTTCAGTGCTCCTACAGTATACCACCTGCTATAACATAAAAAAGACTGCATATTTTTTAAAAATAGTGATAGTTATTTTCAGTCCAATGGGATTTAAAAATCATAGTCCCTTAAAATAAAGATCCTTATGCTTGTGTGCTAGCTTTGTGAATTGAGCCTTTAGAGGTTGGAGTAAAAAAGAGTCAGCCTGACAGCCAACCAATTGTCATTTTTCAGAAGGAGAAGGTCGGTGGCCTCCATGTTTCCCTCTGAGCCGGTTTCCTTTAAAGCTCTCCTGTTCGGCACGTGCGAACGATTATTATTCATTAACGCTGATTGTGGCTCTCTCTTCTCTGAATCAGAGGCTCTCATCCGCTACCTGAAAGGGAAATGATCCCTCATCTATAATATACTTCTGATAAGAGGGTCGCCGTCACCAGATATTGAGGTCACCTCCAATAATAGCGGGCCACTGATCAAGGAATTCCATTTGTCCTCATTCGCTGATTGCCGCCATTCCAAAGAAATAGTGATGAGGGAGCCGAGTGAGGAACATAAAAGGGAGAAACGCCGTTCGGGTTTATATACTAAATATAACACAATGCTGTGACCAGACGTGACCGGTTATCGCCCCCCGTGTCCCCGGCGGGTGTTCCTCACAGCGCTGATTAACCTGATAAAATATTAATATGGCCGCAATAGAAAGAGAATGTGCTGCATAGAAGACAGACTTGGCTGCCTTTTAACCCTTTCCCTGCCGCCTCCCACCTCGGATGGCTGAGCTGAATTTGCATTTTTTCACCAGCAGCGATCGAAGCGGCAACTTTTAGCATTGAATGGCAATGTTCCTGGTTTTGGTCTTCCGTGATTGGCCTTATAAGGGCTTGTTTAAAACGTTACATTTTAACCATTTCCACACCATGCCAATCCTGACGCCTCTCATGTATATGTAAATAATCAGCATTTTTTTCTTTGCTAGATAAGGGTCTCCCTAGGGGGCATTATTTTTGCGGAGACTCATGGGCTGTGGTCTCCTTAGGGGGCAAGGCTTTGGCGGAGACTCATGGACTGAGGTCTCCCTAGGGGGCATAACTTTGGTGGAGACTCATGGGCTGAGGTCTCCTTAGGGGGCATGGCTTTGGCGGAGACTCATGGGCTGAGGTCTCCCTGAGGGGCATGGTTTTGGAGGAGACTCATGGGCTGAGGTCTCCCTGAGGGGCATAGTTTTGGCAGAGACCCATGGCCTGAGGTCTCCCTGAGGAGAATGGTTTTTGTGGAGACTCATGGGCTGAGGTCTTCCTAGGGGGCATGGCTTTGGTGGAGACTCATGTGCTGAGGTCTCCCTAGGGGGCATAGTTTTGGCGGAGACTCATGGGCTGAGGTCTCCCTAGGGGGCATAGTTCTGGCGGAGACTCGTGGGCTGAGGTCTCCCTAGGGAGCATGGCTTTGGGAGAGAGTCATGGGCTGAGGTCTCCCTAGGGGGCATGGCTTTGGCAGAGACTCATGGGCTGAGGTCTCCCTAGGGAGCATAGTTCTGGCGGAGACTCGTGGGCTGAGGTCTCCCTAGGGGGCATGGCTTTGGGAGAGAGTCATGGGCTGAGGTCTCCCTAGGGGGCATGGCTTTGGCAGAGACTCATGGGCTGAGGTCTCCCTAGGGGGCATAGCTTTGGCAAAGACTTGTGGATTGAGGCCATTTTCAAGCCTACACTAGGTTGGCTGGAAGAAACTGCAGTGCTTCTTTGATTTTATCCATGCATCACTTTGGATGAGCACCTTTCTCCCTGGTAAGTGTGGGAGTTTGGTTTCCTCAGCTTCATAATCTACCACCAAAGGTCACAGGTAGTTTCATATATGTTTATTTGTTTTAAAGGGTCCAGCAGAAACCCAGCTTAGTAGTACCCCCACTCTACAGATCCTCAGCTCATTAGTACCTTTATTCAGCAGATCCCCCACTCAGTAGTAACCCCCAGCTCTGCTAATCTTCTCCCAGAATATATACACATGAGCATAGTTGCCAACTGTCCCGGATTTCCCGGGACATTCCCGGGACTTACACTCCATTCCCGAATTTTTGGTGTTCTGGGAAATGTCCCAAAAAATCGGTTTTTGATTTTCGCCGCCGCCCGCCGCCGCCCCTGCTAGAGGACATTGTCTCCACCAGCCGCCATCTTGAAGAAGCTCAGGAAGACGGCTGGGGGGGGCTAGACGGAGCTCCTCCGTCACCGCCCACCCTCCGCCCCGCTCTGCCCCGCCTCACACCGCCTACCCCCGGCCCGCTGCCAGTCTGTTATGGAAAGGGGCGGGGGTTTTGCCATGCGGTATTCAACAAGACACCGGCGGACACCTCTGAGGTAGGGGAGGGGGGCGCACCGCTGTGGGAATTTGTAAGGGGGGCTCCACTGGGGACACACCTGATGTAAGGGGAGCTCCACTGGGGACACCTGATGTGAGGGGGGCTCTGCCAGGGACACCTGATGTGAGGGGGGCTCTGCCAGGGACACCTGATGTGAGGGGGGGGCTCTGCCAGGGACACCTGATGTGAGGGGGGCTCTGCCAGGGACATCTGATGTGAGGGGGGGCTCTGCCAGGGACACCTGATGTGAGCGGGGCTCCTCCAGGGACACCTGATGTGAGGGGGGCTCCGCCGGAGACACCTGATGTGAGGGGGGGCTCTGCCGGGGACACCTGATGTAAGGGGGGGCTCTGCCGGGGACACCTGATGTGAGGGGGGGCTCTGCCGGGGACACCTGATGTAAGGGGGGCTCCGCTGGGGGCACCTGGTGTGAGGGGGGCTCCGCTGGGGACACCTGATGTGAGGGGGGGCTCCGCTGGGGGCAGCTGGTGTGAGGGGGGGCTCCGCTGGGGACACCTGATGTGAGGGGGGCTCCGCTGGGGGCACCTGATGTAAGGGGGGGCTCCGCTGGGGGCACCTGGTGTGAGGGGGGCTCCGCTGGGGGCACCTGGTGTGAGGGGGACTCTGCTGGGGACACCTGATGCAAGGACGGACTCTGCTGGGGGCACTTGATGCAAGGACAGATGGCTGGTGGCAGACGACGTGGCTAGTGACACTCGGGGCTCCCACTGATTCTGCATTATGGTGAGTTGAATGATTTCATTTTATATTACAATGTAATAATAGAAATAGTGCACTTCAATCATCCTGACACCACATCAACCATGGTGCCGGGATGATTGAAGTGCTAACACCAGGTGTTTGGAGCATCTTTATCTGCTGATTGTTAAACTTTCTAGAATACACATATTTTTATTGTGTAGGATCTGGGGCTGCTGTCCTGTCATTTCCCTCTCCCCTTCTCCCTCTCCCCCTTTTTCTCTCCCCCTCTCCCCCTTCCCCTTTCCCTCTCCCCCTCTCCCCCTTTCCCTCTCCCCCTTTCCCTCTCCCCCTTCCCCTTTCCCTCTCCCCCTCTCCCCCTTTCCCTCTCCCCCTCCCCCTTTCCCTCTCCCCCTCTCCCCCTTCCCCTTTCCCTCTCCCCCTCTCCCTCTCCCCCTTCCCTCTCCCCCTGTCCCCCTTTCCTTCTCCCCCTCTCCCCCTTTCCTTCTCCCCCTCCCCCTCTCCATACCTCATTCATCTCAGACTCTAACCACACCCTCTTGAGACATGCCCATTTAAGCCACGCCCACTATGACGTGTGAACCACGCCCATTTTCACAGCTGTGCCACGCCTACAAACACATGCCCCACCCCCTAATTATTGGACGGCTCCGCCTACAGCCACAAAAGTGTCCCACATTTTTTTTTTACAATGTTGGCAACTATGCATGAAGCGGATGTGACTGCTGATGATGTCTTTCCGGTTCACTTGTTGTTTTCCCAGTGCATCCTGGGATACAGTATCTCATACCTGCAATACCTCCAAAACAAAGTAAAGCTAAAGCCAGAATAGAAGCTTCAGGTGCTGTAATCGAGCGTGGTCATAGACTTCTAAGGAGGCTTTGGAGATGCTTTGAAGCACCAAGAAAGGGACGTGGGGGATCATTTTTGAAGCAAAGCAAACACAACGTGTGACCAGGACTGTAAGGTGACCATTCTATTTAGTGACAGGAGCTTGGATTGGAATTCAGAGTGCTTAAATTGGGATTACAGCCAGGATAATTTTTTTTAAAAGTCAGCAGCTACAAACACTGTAGCTGCTGACTTTAAATAAGTAGACTTACCTGTTCTGGGTGCCCACGATGTTGGCCGCCTGATGCCGACCCGTCCCTCGGCTCTCGGGTCCCGGCACCGCCATCCTAAGTAAGGGAAACAGGCAGTGGAGCCTTGTGGCTTCACTGCCAGTTTCCTACTGCGCACGCGCGAGCGGCGCGGCGATCTGTGAATGGCCCCGTGGTTTTCTGGGAACACACACAGTTCCCAGAAGGCAACGGGGCCGCTCACCGAGGAGCAGGACACGCCGCGGAATAGGAAGAGGCAGATTAGGAAGACTGCCTAGCAACAAGGGTTCAGGTAAGTTTTAATTCTTTTTTTTTAAATGTTTTTTTTTAATTATTTTACGATTTTTCATGCAATTTTTTATTTTAGGGTGGCCCTCCACTTTAAAAAAAGCGTGTTCCATGCCACATTTTGAAGCCAGTGTAAATGAGCCCTAATGCCCTGTACACACGGGCGGACTTTCGGACTGGTCTGGTCCGACGGACCGAATCTGGCGGACAATCCGACCGCGTGCGGTCTGCATTGGACTGCCGACAGACCGTTTCGGTCGGAAATCCGACGGACTTTAGATTTGAAGCCTGCTTCAAATCTTTACAGCGTAACTTCGCCGGACTCAGTTCCTAACAGAAAGCCCGTTCGTCTGTATTCTGGTCCGGCAGACCAGATATGACGGGGGGGCAGGGTACTGCATCTCGCGCTCGCTGCAATAGGAAAAACACATTTTCGTATTGAGGCGAGCGCGAGGCGACGATGTCCCTTAGGTCTAGTTTGGATTTTAAGGGGAACCCCCTACGCCAAAAAAACGGCGTGGGGTCCCCCCAAAATCCATACCAGACCCCTATCCGAGCACGCAGCTGCAGCCCGGCCATGCCTCCTGAACCGTACCAGGCCGCATGCCCTCAACATGGGGGGGTGCGTGCAGGGCGCCCCCCCTCCCCCAAAGCACCCACCCCCCCCATGTTGAGGGCATGCGGCCTGGTACGATTCAGGAGGGGGCGCTTGCTCGTCCCCACCCCCTTTCCTGACCGGCCGGGCTGCGTGCTCAGATAGGGGTCTGGTATGGATTTTGGGGGGACCCCACGCCGTTTTTTCGGCGTAGGGGTTTCCCCTTAAAATCCATACCAGACCTAAGGGCCTGGTATGACCTGCGACGGGGCTCGCAAGGTGTCAATCTTGCCGATAAAAGCGGCGAGATTGACTTCCTTTTCTAGTCCCGTCGTACCCGAATCACGTTCGAAATGAACGGACTTGTTCGTGTGTGGGCAAGTCCGTTCATTTGGATAGTCCGCCATAACTCTGTCGGGAAATAGGTCCGCCGGAAAGTCCGGTTGTGTGTAGGCAAGTCCGTTCGTAAGAAAAGTCTGGTGGAAGTCTGTCAAAAGTCCGTCAGACCAGTCCGGTCGAAAAATCCAACCGTGTGTACGCTACATAACAGATGAATATAATCATAAATAATAAAGAAAAGAGAAGGTCGTTCTTTTATGGATAAGCAGTTTAACAAGTGAAACTGAGAATTTACGTAAATTTTCATAAGCGTTGAAGTCATTCATTCTCGGGAATCCCTCTGCTCATCCCTGGCGGCCTCCATACTTGTCTCACCACAGGTCACGTCTGATCTTTTTCTGATGCATTTGTATTTTCTTAGATGAGCTCACAACCACCAAGGACGCGCTTATTGGAATCCTGATTGGCTGAAGCAGCGGAACAGAACTCAGACCAAAGACAATTTTCTGACACTTGCCCTCCGGCTTTGGTGTATCTTGTAAGCGGTGAGTATACTGATTATCTGAGCACAAATTGGTGTCGCAGTGTGACGTGACGCGTGGCCCGCGGTGTTCCGATGACGCAGGTCCCGGTCATTCACAGCCCAAATGAAGATGGAGAGGAGACCTGTGTTCGGCGACGTCTGACAGCTGTAATTGACTATTTCGCGCTCACTCTCTGTACCTGAGGTCAGTCCCAAATAAGCTGTCAACATTACTTTTCCATTCTTTCTTTTTCATCCTGCAGCGTCTGAAAAAATTACTTTTATATCGCCGCCGTAAAAGAAACAAAAAAACGAATAAAAAAACCTTTGCTGCGCCTGGGGAGAACACAACAACATAATTCCACATTCTTCAAGAACATTTCTATTTTTCATATCCAAAGAGTCAATCTGGCCATGGGCATTGGACGATGGTTGGATGTGTATGTGTCAAGTAACGCTGGGGATCGATGCAGGATGGTGAAGTAACATTGGGACGGGTGCAGAGTGGTGAAGTAACGCTGGGGATGGGTGAAGAGTAGTGAAGTAATGCTGGGGATGGGCGCGGAGTGGTGAAGTAACACTGGGGATGGGTGAATCGTGGTGAAGTAACCCTGGAGATGCGTGAAGAGTAGTGAAGTAACCATGGAGATGGGTGAAGAGTGATGAAGTAACACTGGGGATGCATGAAGAGTAGTGAAGTAACACTGGGGATGGATGAAGAGTGGCGAAGTAACACTGGGGACGGGTGAAGAGTGGTGAAGTAACGCTGGGGATGGGTGCATCGTGATGAAGTAACACTGGGGATGGGTGCATCGTGGTGAAGTAACGCTGGGGATGCATGAAGAGTAGTGAAGTAACCCTGGGGATGGGTGAAGAGTGATGAAGTAACACTGGGGATGGGTGAAGAGTGGCGAAGTAATGCTGGGGATGGATGAAGAGTGGCGAAGTAACGCTGGGGATGGGTGCATCGTGGTGAAGTAACGCTGGGGATGCGTGAAGAGTAGTAAAGTAACCCTGGGGATAGGTGCAGAGTGGCGAAGTTACACTGGGGACGGGTGAAGAGTGGTGAAGTAATGCTGGGGACGGGTGCAAAGTGGTGAAGTAACACTGGGAACGGGTGCAGAGTGATGAAGTAACACTAGGGATGGATGCAGAGTGGTGAAGTAACGCTGGTGATGGGTGAAGAGTGGTGAAGTATCACTGGGGACGGGTGCAGAATGGTGAAGTATCACTAGGGATGGATGCAGAGTGCCGAAGTACCACTGGAGATAGGAGCAAAGTGGTAAAGTAACACAGTGGACTGGGTGCAGAGTGGTGACGTAACACTGGGGAGGGGAGCAAAGTGGCAGAGTAATGCTGGGGCAGGTGCCTATGTAACACTAATCAGTGGTGAGTGTGCAGGGCCGTTTGAAGGAATTTGGGGGCCCCAAGTAAAATAGACATGGAGGCCCCCCAACCCCCCCCGCACGCACGCACGCAAAGCCTCCAGGAATCACAGCATAGCGATACAGTTTAAGTTCACCAACACTTTATATGAATAAAAAAGGTTTACAGTGCAAATACTGCTGTTGCATATAATGTGCATAAAATTTGAACATTTTCAACAATTGAAGGGGAGGGAGGGGGACAGAGGCTGTGGACATACTACAGGTGGGGGACAGAGACTGCAGGCATACTACAGGAGGGGGGCAGAGGCTGCGGACATACTACAGGAGGGGGACAAAGGCTGCGGACATACTACAGGACCGGGACAGTACTACAAGAGGGGGACAGAGACTGCAGACATACTACAGGAGGGGGGCAGAGGCTGCGGACATACTACAGGAGGGGGGCAGAGGCTGCGGACATACTACAGGAGGGGGACAGAGGCTGCTGACATACTAAAGGAGGGGGACAGAGGCTGAGGACATACTACAGGAGGGGGGCAGAGGCTGCGGACATACTACAGGAGGGGGACAGAGGCTGCGGACATACTACAGGAAGGGGACAGAGGCTGCAGACATACTACAGGAGGGTGACAGAGGCTGCGGAAATACTACAGGAGGGGGACAGAGGCTGCGGACATACTACAGAAAGGGGACAGAGGCTGCGGACATGCTACAGGAGGGGGACAGAGGCTGCGGAAATACTACAGGAGGGGGACAGAGGTTGCGGACATACTACAGGAGGGGGACAGAGGCTGCTGACATACTACAGGAGGGGGACAGAGGCTGTGGACATACTACAGGAGGGGGACAGAGGCTGCGGACATTCTAGAGGAGGGGGACAGAGGCTGCGGACATACTACAGGAGGGGGACAGAGGCTGCGGACATACAACAGGAGGGGGACAGAGACTGCGGACATACTACAGGAGGGGGACAGAGGCTGCCTGCAGACATACTACAGGAGGGGGACAGAGGCTGCGGACATACTACAGGAAAGGGACAGAGGCTGTGGACATACTGCAGGAGGGGGACAGAGGCTGCGGACATACTACAGGAGGGGGACAGAGACTGCCGACATACTACAGGAGGGGGACAGAGGCTGCGGACATACTACAGGAAGGGGACAGAGGCTGCGGACATACTACAGGAGGGGGACAGAGGCTGCGGAAATACTACAAGAGGGGGACAGAGACTGCAGACATACTACAGGAGGGGGGCAGAGGCTGTGGACATACTACAGGAGGGGGGCAGAGGCTGCGGACATACTACAGGAGGGGGACAGAGGCTGCGGACATACTACAGGAGGGGGACAAAGGCTGCGGACAAACTACAGGACCGGGACAGAGGCTGCGGACATACTACAAGAGGGGGACAGAGACTGCAGACATACTACAGGAGGGGGGCAGAGGCTGCGGACATACTACAGGAGGGGGACAAAGGCTGCGGACATACTACAGGACCGGGACAGTACTACAAGAGGGGGACAGAGACTGCAGACATACTACAGGAGGGGGGCAGAGGCTGCGGACATACTACAGGAGGGGTGCAGAGGCTGCGGACATACTACAGGAGGGGGACAGAGGCTGCTGACATACTACAGGAGGGGGACAGAGGCTGAGGACATACTACAGGAGGGGGGCAGAGGCTGCGGACATACTACAGGAGGGGGACAGAGGCTGCGGACATACTACAGGAAGGGGACAGAGGCTGCGGACATACTACAGGAGGGTGACAGAGGCTGCGGAAATACTACAGGAGGGGGACAGAGGCTGCGGACATACTACAGGAAGGGGACAGAGGCTGCGGACATACTACAGGAGGGGGACAGAGGCTGCGGAAATACTACAGGAGGGGGACAGAGGCTGCGGACATACTACAGGAGGGGGACAGAGGCTGCTGACATACTACAGGAGGGGGACAGAGGCTGTGGACATACTACAGGAGGGGGACAGAGGCTGCGGACATTCTAGAGGAGGGGGACAGAGGCTGCGGACATACTACAGGAGGGGGACAGAGGCTGCGGACATACTACAGGAGGGGGACAGAGGCTGCGGACATACAACAGGAGGGGGACAGAGACTGCGGACATACTACAGGAGGGGGACAGAGGCTGCCTGCAGACATACTACAGGAGGGGGACAGAGGCTGCAGACATACTACAGGAAAGGGACAGAGGCTGTGGACATACTGCAGGAGGGGGACAGAGGCTGCGGACATACTACAGGAGGGGGACAGAGACTGCCGACATACTACAGGAGGGGGACAGAGGCTGCGGACATACTACAGGAAGGGGACAGAGGCTGCGGACATACTACAGGAGGGGGACAGAGGCTGCGGAAATACTACAGGAGGGGGACAGAGGCTGCGGACATACTACAGAAGGGGGACAGAGGCTGCGGACATACTACAGGAGGGGGACAGAGGCTGCGGACATACTACAGGAGGGGGACAGAGGCTGTGGACATTCTAGAGGAGGGGGACAGAGGCTGCGGACATACTACAGGAGGGGGACAGAGGCTGCGGACATACTACAGGAGGGGGACAGAGGCTGCGGACATACTACAGGAAGGGGACAGAGGCTGCGGACATACTACAGGAGGGGGACAGAGGCTGCGGAAATACTACAGGAGGGGGACAGAGGCTGCGGACATACTACAGGAGGGGGACAGAGGCTGCGGACATACTACAGGAGGGGGACAGAGGCTGCGGACATTCTAGAGGAGGGGGACAGAGGCTGCGGACATACTACAGGAGGGGGACAGAGGCTGCGGACATACAACAGGAGGGGGACAGAGACTGCGGACATACTACAGGAGGGGGACAGAGGCTGCCGGCGGACATACTACAGGAGGGGGACAGAGGCTGCGGACATACTACAGGAAGGGGACAGAGGCTGCGGACATACTACAGGAGGGGGACAGAGGCTGTGGACATTCTAGAGGAGGGGGACAGAGGCTGCGGACATACTACAGGAGGGGGACAGAGGCTGCGAACATACAACAGGAGGGGGACAGAGACTGCGGACATACTACAGGAGGGGGACAGAGGCTGAGCTTTCCCGAGCTCGGCCGGCTTCGGAACGGCGCATGCGCCGTTACATGGTCGGCTTGCGGCCATCTTCTTTACAGGCACCCCTGCCCGTAACGGACGTTTACGGGCGGCGGTTGGCAACACTGGGAAGCGGCAGCCGGTGGCGCGGCTGGGGCCCCAGGCCAGCTCAGGGCCCCAAACAATTGCTTGTTTTGCTTGTCCTGTCGCAACGGGCCTGTGAGTGTGTCAGAACCAGGACCTGTAGTCGGAAGCATTGCCAGTCTACATGTGCACCACCTACCCCTCCGAGTCCAACCAGAAAAAGTTGAGCAGAGCACTGAATGAGGTTACAACAAGACCAGACTGTAGGGGAATGGCCTATACTCTGTATGTGTGAAGCTCAGTGGTTGGCATCTACCAGTAATCAGATGTCCTTACATGCAACGGTACCTCCAGCCCAGGCCTCTGTAGTCTTTACAAGAGCCCCAATATCTAAGGTGCACTGGCATCTTCGCCCCATTATTCTGTGCACTGTGCTGTACATCCCCCATTCAACACGGCCTCGTTCTATACAATGGAAGTCATCTCAAACTCTTTGTAACCACACACAAACGCTTTGGTGTTTTTTGGAGATGGGAGCAAAGTGGTAAAGTAACACAGTGAACGGGGTGCAGAGTGGTGACGTAACACTGAGGGGGGGAGCAAAGTGGCAAAGTAATGCTTGGGCAGGTGCCTATGTAACATTAATCAGTGGTGAGTGTGATAGAACCAGGACCTGTAGTCAGAAGCAGTGCCAGCCTGCATGTGCACCACCTACCCCTCCGAGTCCAACCAGAAAAAGTTGATACTGTTCTATAGTATGGAAGCCATCTCAAACTCTTTGTAACCACACACATGCCCTGGTGGGAACTTGCACACAGGCCTGCTGATTTCTGACCATGCCTCTAAATACAGGGCACCAGAAAACACATAGTAAGCCCATAAAAGAACAATAAAATGGTGGTGTCCAGAGAGGGCCTTTAAGATAAATGTTAAGCTAATAACTCAGAATACACACCAGCTGAACATACACCGTCACATTAATCTGACACAAAGTAAACTTACTCACTTTATCTGATGAGAGAATTGCTACGAGTCCGCCAATCATAGGTGTAGAGTCCCCCGTGGACAGTCTGTACACACCGAGGAACAATTACAAAGTAACAAATGAGAATTAATGGCGGTAAGTACATGATGTAATTGCAACAGGAAGTCTCAGGCTGATTGAACGAATGCGGCGAGCGTCCACATTTGTAACGGAAAAAAGCATTGCATTGATTTGCTAAATTACGCTCGGTACTTTGGAATCACCGCGCCGGGCCAAGCGGCTGATAAAGTGTTACTTAGTGTCAGACGTTTTATGAATCGCCCTCCTGAGAAATCAGAACGACTTCTCAAAAGAGCGCAGCCGGGAAAAGGTCACTTTCTCCAAAATCTCAAGAACGCAGGTGTTAAAGAAACCGGACGTGAGGGGCAATGTCTGTATCCTGACCCTCCCGGGTTTAGACCCCGGCGGTCACTTAGATTTAGGAATATTTTTAGGATGCCCACAATAAAAAGGAACTTTTCGGCAAGCTGTTAACATTCGGGACCTGCAGACCATGGAACCGCCACTTGTAATGCAGCAAACCTTAAAAGGATTCGTTGGACTCCATTGATATAGTTGTTTTATGAGCCGCTGCAAATGGTGACTTACTATCACTTTTAAATGTAATTTGCTACCTAATGATGTCGTTTTGCAGTTAAAATGGCACTAAATGAAGTACGCCGCGATAGCGACAAAGTGTGCGTCCCTTCTATATAATTTATATCATATGATTCCAATTTTCATTGCATATTTATAACGGTTTCCATTAACTCCTGGCCCCTTCTAAGTCTTCTTATGCGTCTTACAATTCCTTGTACTATTTCTTTTTTACAGTTACAGGTGAGAGATTCCCCTTTATGGTCCTGGTGAGATCGTTTAGAATTCCAATTTCCAGTCAGTGGCTCAGGAGTGTTACGGTCGCAGAGGATCCACCACGTTGGAGACTCTAAAGACTACCAAGGTGCAGGGGCTAAGGAACTGCCTGGTGTTCACCAAAGCAGCCTGCAAGGGGTGAGGGGGCCTTGCTGCAGATAGCACCCAGGATGCAGCCCCCAGATATACCCATGACTGGCAACATATGTCAGCAATAAGAAAAGCTACAGAATGGAAAAAGGAGATCATGGTGAAGCAGGCAAGAGGTTAGCACAAGCAGCAAACGGGGATCATCAGAAAACATGAAGAGATCATTCTTGGGGATCAGAAGCTCAAACAGAGGCCAAAGGGACAGAATTTCAGAAATGTCTTTGCTGAGGCAATTGTTACAGAGGCACATCAGTCCCTCTCTTCTTTTTTTTTAGTCCCCTCCTACGTAGTCCTCTGGCTTGTAGGCCCTAAAGAAGACCAAGGTGCTGGAGCAAAGTAACTGCATGGTGCTCAACAAAGCAATCTGCAAGAGGTGAGGGGCTTTGCTGCAGATGGCTCCAGGATGCGGCCCCCAGATAGACCCAGACTGGCAACAGTTGTCAGCAACAAAACAAGGTACAGAACTGAGAGACGAAATCATGGTCAAACAAGCAAGAAGTCAGCACAGGCAACAAACAGGGATCATCAGAAAAAGTAGAGATTATGACTATGGCATTAACTATGGCTTGTGGCCTGCTTTCCCATAAACCCCAACTCCTCCCCAATAACCACTCAACACTGAAATGGGGTAAATTGGCCATAGCAGCAATTTTATTAACCAAAATATAAATAATTAACATAATCAACATAATAACAAAATAAACGTTCTTTAATATATCTCCAGTTTTGTAGCACAAAATGTAGCACAAGGTCCCCCATAGGCATAACCCATAACTTGTACCTGCTAGTCATATTTGGGCCTCCAGTCGTGGAAACCCCAACTCAGAGAGGACTAGCAGGTACCCTTATACCAACTGGGAGCCGTAAGTCATATGGGTCCCTACACCATGCCTTTTATGCTGAAACAGGAACTTGTACCCCGCCAATTGCCGCAAACCACCACCTAGTTGCTGCATATCTCCACCAAAACAGCTAAATTGTAGGGCGGGTGGGTGGGAAGTTCCTACCCTCTATCCTCGTGTCTATTGACTCCTCCCCTTCCTTTCCAAGACTATTTTCACTGCTCTTCCCCTTCCTGTCTGCACTCTCCACTACCCCCTTCCTATCCTCATACAAGCCCCATTAACCCCTGTCATGCCGGCCTTACGCTGAATTACCTTTTAGGTAATGCTCCAGGCCTTTATTGAGTTATCAGAAACTCAAAGTGAGGTCTCAGGAACAGGAGTCTGCGAACAGAATTTCAGAAATGTCTTCGCTCAGGCTAATTCTTAAAGAGCAACTTCATTCTCTTTTTTTCAGCCCCCTCTTACCTAGTCCTCTGGCTTGTAAGTCCTAAAGAGTATCAAGGCCCTGGGGCTACGGGACTGCCTGGTGTTCACCAAAGCAACCCACATGGGTTGAGGGGCTTTGTTGCAGCTAGTTTCCAGGTTGCGGCCCCAAATACATCCAGACTGGCAAAAGCTGACAGCAACCAGGTACAAAATTGAGATCATGGTCAAACAAGCAAGAGGTTAGCACAGGCAGCAAGCGGGAATCATCAAAAAGCACATAGAGATCATTCTTGTGTATCAGAAACTCAAACAGAGGTCAAAGGGACAGAATTTCAGAAATCTCTTTGCTCAGACAATTTTTAAAGAGGAACTTCACTCTCTCTTTTTTCAGTTCCATCTAACCTAGTCCATTGGTGGTTTGTAGGCCCTTAAGAGGACCAGGGCAAATACATGCAGACTGGCAACATAAGACAGCAACAAGGTACAGAATCAACAGACAAGATTGTGGTCCAATAGGCAATTTAAACCAAGATCTCTTTAAAAGGAAAATAAACCACCACTGTACCCTCCAGCATACATTCCAAGAAAGCGGAAGTGACATCACCGGAAGTCCCACCCTACATGTTTTGTCATGACTGGATTACTAACACGCAGGGCAGGACTTCCAGTTATTTCCCTTTGACTTGGAATGCATGCTGGAGTGTACAGCGGCGGTTCCTGGGGATCTTGATTTATACCTCTTGCTTATTTGATCACAATCTCATCTGTCGATTACGTACCTTGTTGCTGTCTGCTGTTGCCAGTCTGAATGTATTTGGGTATACAAATGATGCTAAAAAGAGATTTGATTTAAAGACCTTCGGAAACACCTTCTTCCCCAACACATGCAGGGCTTGACTTCCGGTCTGACTGCCGTATTATCACGGTCAAGGGTCAGGGTCAAAAATCAGTAGCTATAGCAGTAGGGAGGCTCCAACTGACCTGCAGAATAGATTTACATGCAGGCCACCCTGGCAGATGGCGTGGGCTCGCCCGAGGTGCAGTACCCAAGCACTAACCAGTGTTCACCAGTGCTCGTAATGGTGGGGATGGGTTTTGCTGCATGTTAGCACCAAGTCACAGCCCTCATGATCACCCCTCCAAGAGGTGAGCAAGCTGGAACCAGTAGCAGAAAGGAATCAAGCAGGAGCGTAGTCAGTAAACAAGACAATGGTTAGTAACAAGGGGTTGCAGGTTGGGATCAAGCAGAAGCGTAGTTGAGGAACAAGCCAAAAGGTTGGTAATGAGATGTCATAAGTGGTAGTGGAGATACGGATGGCAGCAGGAGTGACGAGAGCTAGATATTGGCTGGAGAGAGCACAATAATCTGGCAAACAGGAAGTGCAGAGACATGACTTAATTTAGGAAGTTCATGGGAGGAACAAAGAGTTAAAAGTTCATGCGGAGTAGAACACAAGACAACATTGTCTAAAACAGCCTTTTTTTTAACCAGGGTGCATTCAGGTTCCTTTAGGGGGTGCCTTGGCAAATTGCCCAAAAATTGCCCAAAAATTGTATATAATCCAGCAGGTGGATCGAGCCTGCCTCTTAGTTACACAAAGCCTCGGGTTTTCATTATGCACCATTACAACCTTTGGGTTGCCGGCATCCTAACACAACCAATGACGTCATCGGTTGACAGCATCCTTGCTTGCTAATTCCCTGCCCCTCTCCCTCAGCTAGGAGAGAAACTTAGGGAAAAGAGAAACATTGGACTACTAGTCGGTACCAGTGTGCAAAGGTTTATTTTCTTTAAAAGAACTAATAATTTTCTAACGTCAGGTGTCCTATGTGTGTGGGTGTTGTTGCTTTGTTATGTATTAGTTTCATTTTTTACACATTAGAATGGGGTGTCTTGAGATGTGCAGAATTTTAAAGGGTAACTTGGCTAAAAAAAAAAGGGGGTCGAGAAACATTGGTCTAGGAAATCAGGGAGAGAGCTGTCCAACATTTCAGGTTGCTCAGCAAGAAGAGCTACTGCCAGACACAGCCGAGGTCCCGGGTTCAGGCTTTGATATGTATCCTGCTTTGTGTCCCAACAATACTGGCTGCGATCGGCAAACAGTAGCCATTAATCATAAGCACATTGCTGCAGTATTGTTCAGAGCTTATATGCAGATCAGAGAATCGTTCCGTACGCAGAATGTCAAACATACAACTGAAAACAAAAATAAGAAAATGTTGTTCCTCTTCCCCTTTTGGATTTCTTCCTCCTCCTTTCCCTGCATTTTTTAAACCCTTTAAAAACAATTCGATGTAGAACAGTTTCCTTTTATTGTTTCTTTTTCAGCATTTTTGTAGCAAAAAAAAAAACACACAAAAATAATTGCATTTCCTTTGTAAAAAAAAGTTTGTATGGATTTGCAGCAGAAATATTATTTTAGTGTTGTTTTAGGCTAGGTTCACACCTTTGAGTGTCGGGAACCAGCGCAAAATCGCGCGTTTTCCTGACCCACACAGAAACACGCCACCCTTTACTGGCATGCATCTGCTAAATTATAAACGGCTCATCTTCACTTCATTCTCTTATCAACCTTTTATAGCACAGTGATACCCTATTTATTTATTATACACTCTTTGACAGTAATCACTATTTTTTTTTTTATAATTCAATTTTTAATAATTTTTTTTACATTTAGGACAAACCATACAATACTGTACAAAAAGATATGTAAAAACAAAGAAAATAAATGAAAGAGTAGACTGTATATATACACTTTTATCTTTTCTCTTGTAAAGGAAATTTGTAAGTTCTGTATATAATTTTATTCTATTTAGTTTGTATTGCACACTGCCCTCACTGTGCACACGGCACTAATAAAGTTTTCAGTGTTTGCATTCTTTCAAGTCCTGATTAGAATTAGAATCAGCCTGCCTATGTTACGCCCCCTTGTTACCATAAACTTACAATTGTAATATTAATGTGATACCTACGTAATAATGTGTATAAAAACCTTCAATTGCGTCATAATAAGGCAGAACAGTTATTTGGAAAGATGCGGAGCGTATCTTTTGTGTCTGTTCCCTACTGCAGTAGTTATTATTAATTTGGAACCAACTAATCAATATGAGTTTATGAGGATAGGAGTTGCCTATCTATAAAATGTCCAGCTCACTCTTCTACTACCTTAAATCACTCGTTTATCTAATAAACCCTTCTATACAATATTTGGAACCCACCATCCCCACCTAATCCAAACAATAAAATAAAATAAAAAAATAAATAAATAAAACACCCCAAACAAAACCCAACCCACCTAAAACTCCCCCCCCCCCGCCAAAAAAAAAAAAAGGAAGGAGAGGGGAGAGGGAAGGGGAGGAAGCGGAGGCAAAAGAGGGGCACAATCCAAAAAAACTAAAAATACATTTATTCAAAACATGTGCATGGAACCTGCCAACAATGACGGGAGAAGAAAAACAAACAGACAAAAAAAACAATTTTTTTCATTTTTCATTCATTTTTCATTTTAAGACCCCTGTAAAAGAGAACGTGATCCCTTCCTAGGTTATATGCAATCGTGTATCTGTTACAAGTGCATTACGTACCAAAAATGTGCATGAAGCCTACCATCATTAACGGGGGAAGAAAAACAAAACAAGAGGAAAAAAAAACATTTTAAGACCCCTGTAAAAGAGAACATAACCCCTAACTTATGTGCAATCGTGTATCTATTATAGGTGTATTACTTTATGTTTGTGCCTTTGTTCATATATATTCCATATAGGGAATAAAAAATTTTAAAAATTGCCCCTCTCCACTTTCCTGTTCTGTCCCCTCCCCCACAAAAGAAAACCCCCACCCTACTCACCAAATTAAATACTCTACATTTATTTCCATATACATTATCTTAATATCTGGTACACCTATACAAGGGATGAGACTTCATTCTCTTATCAACCTTTTCTAGCACAGTGATACCCTATTTATTTATTATAGACTCTTTGACAGTCACCCCTTATCCACTCACCGTGAAGTCTGGCTACCTGTGTTACGAGGGGTGGGGGGCTCTGTGTGTGCGCCCTGCTGCCGCGCGGCTCAACAATTGCCTCAGCTCCCGGGACCGACTAACCTTCTGGCCCCCTACTCACCATACTTTATATCAGGGATATGCATTTAGTGGACCTCCAGCTGTTGCACAACTACAAGTCCCATCATGCCTCTGCCTCTGGGTGCCATGCTTGTGGCTGTCAGAGTCTTGCTATGCTTCATGGGACTTGTAGTTCTGCAACAGCTGGAGGTCCGCTAATTGTATATCCCTGCTTTATAGCATTGATTCATTTGTAAGTATTTAGGACTGGCATATTTGCCTTTTCCTGTTGTTTTTTGCCACATGAGTTTGATTTTATTTATTCTTTATAGATACTCCTGAACTTTCGCACCTGAGTGTTTTTACGTGAAACGCGTCGGACAATTTAGGATGCAGATACACGCCTGCACTAGCAATTACTTCAGCTTACCATGTACATCAACTATGTGTATACTATTCTATTTTACTTATTTTTATTGCAATGTGCCATCATTATGATGTTTGTATATATATATATGAATTTACATAATCTATTTACCAATCTTTCTACACTATCACGTGTTGCCAAGTTGATATATCCTTATGTATCCTTGATGTTTATTATACATGCAGATGCATTTGTTTACACACATGATCAATACTCTTTACTTGTCTTGTACCATTGATACTTATATTTACATCTTTGCATGTTATTAAATATGTCTTTCCATCAATTTACCTCCACAATGTCATTAGTTCCAGTTAAAGTCCCAAACTCCTTTATTATGGAAATGTTAAAGTGCATGGTTTCCAGTGTGGTGGGTTTTTGGAAAACGGTCAGAGACTTCTCTTCTGCATTTCTCACGCGCAGGGCAGCCCACTGATATAAATAGACTGCCCGACGCGCGAGACGTGGGAACCCGGCATCCGCTCGGTTGCACCTGTAGATGTGAACCTAGCCTAAGGGGGCAAGGGGGGCAAATTGCAGAGAAGGTATAACCTACCCGAGCTCTCAGGCTGAGGAAACGCATGTTCTCTGTTCGGAAGTGTCCAACTCTTGGCAATTTTCTGTTCAAGCTGCCCCCACATTGAGGAAATAGTTATAGGTATCATTTGTGTATGTGTATGTGTATGTTGCTGTGTATGTGTTTGTAAGCGCGTCGGGACCCTATGGGGTAAAGGACCGCGCTACGCCGCAGATGGACACCGGTGGCAAAAAGCGCCCTGAGGCGATTCAGTTCGCATAGGTAGCGCTATACAAGTCACTCATTCATTCATCAGAGCTGGCTCCTGCTACTTAACGAGCAGATCTTTTCTTTTCCTTTCAATCAATCTTCAGCCCCTCATTGTTACCACAGTGACTCACCTGTTGGTCCAGCCTACAGCCAGACCCTTTTTGCTATTTAACCATTTCAGCCCCGGAAGATTTGGCTGCTGAATGACCAGGCCATTCTTTGCGATTCGGCACTGCGACGCTTTAACTAACAATTGCGCGGCCGTGTGACGCTGCACCCAAACAGAATTGATGTCCTTTTTTTCCCACAAACAGAGCTTTCTTTTGGTGGTATTTGATCGGCTCTGCGGTTTTTATTTTTTGCGCTATAAACAAAAAAAGAGCGACAATTTTGAAAAAAAAAATATTTTGCTATAATAAATATCCCCATTTTTTTTTAAAAAAAGCTAATTTTTTTTCTCAGTTTAGGCCGATATGTATTCTTTCACATATTTTTGGTAATAAAAATCGCAATAAGCGTATATTGATTGGTTTGCGCAAAAGTTATAGCATCTACAAAATAGGGGATAGATTTATGGCATTTTTATTATTATTAATTTTTTTTACTGCGATTTTTATCGGGACTGCAACATTGCGGTGGACACATCGGACACTTTTGACACATTTTTGGGACCATTCACATTTATACAGCAATCAGTGCTATAAAAATGCACTGATTACTGTATAAATTTCACTGGCAGGGAAGAAGATAACACTAGGGGGACGATCAAGGGGTTAAATGTGTTCCCTGGGAGGTGATTCTAACTGTAGGGGGGAGGGGACTGACCTAGAGGAGATGACAGATCGTGGTTCCTAGCTATTAGGAACTCACGATCTCTCTCTCCTCACAGAACAGAACAGGGATTTGTCCCTGTTCTGCCTCTCGTGCCCGCGATCGCTCGTGGCCGGCGATCATCGTGACCGTTGGCCATGAGCATCGGCACACCTAGCAGAGCAGCGTCCTGCTATCCCACTTAAAGGTAGACAACGTATAGCTACGACGGCTCGCGGGATCGTGCCGACCCGCCGCTGTATGACGGCGGCTGGTCGGCAAGCGATTAAAGACAAACTGCAGTCTGCTCACATAATTTGTAATAAAAACATCTTTGCCATTCTGAAGCTTCCCTCCAACCACTTTGCATATTATTTTATATATACTGGGATTCTGTACTTGCCAAAATATGCTGCAGAAATCTCCCTCCACTGAGTCTGGCTGCAGCCATTTTAACTGTGGGCAGCTGAAGCTGCTGCCTGTTCACTTCCTGGATTTACACAGAGGCACACCTCCAGCTCTGCAGCTCTCAATGACCCTCTTATGACCCCCCCCCCCCTTCCTGGCAAACTCTCAGGAGAGTGAGAGAGAGCTGTGCATGATGTCATAAGCCTAGGCTAATGACCAGACAAGAAACAGAAAGTGGGCTGTATAAGGGATTTACTGGCAGAAAAAAATGTTTTACTATCCAACTAAGTTAAAACAACAACAAGGGCAGAAGATTTAGTAGATGGAAAGTTCAAAAAAATGACTGAAGGTTCCGCTTTAAACAGCTTAGCTCATTTCCTCCTTGCCCTTGCATGGTCTATGATCTCTAAGTGCCTCCTTCTTGTGCTCCTGGGTATGACTTGGCCTTCAATTCCTGTTCCTGATTTTTGCTCCTCACTACGCTGACTTTGGGTTTCTTGAACCTGACTCGTCTGATTACCCGCTTTGGCATCCAAACCCCGGCTTCTGTTTTTGATTAAGTTCCTGAACAGTGTTATTCTTTGCCATTTCATTAAAGTGGTTGTAAACCCTTACATCACACTTTTTACTACAGGTAAGCCTATAATAAGGCTTACCTGTAGCTACCCTGAATATCTCCTAAGCCTGCACGGTTTAGGAGATACCCTCTGTATTTGCATGTGCCAACGTCATCGGCACATGCGCACTGAAGCAAACTGAAGCAACGGCACGTTCCTGCGCATGTGTGGATGTGACGTCATCGCGGCTCCAGCCAATCACAGCGCCGGAGCCCGCAATACCTGGAAGTAACTCTGGGAGCGATGTCGCCAGCCAGAGCGGTGAACGAGGACACCTACGGGGGCTTCGATCTAAGGTAAGTAATACATAATGAGCTAGTATGCTATGCATACTAGCTCATTATGCCTTTGTCTTGCAGTTTGTTTGTTTTTTTGGGGGGGTTTACAACCACTTTAAAGGTGTGATTTTTAAATTGCACTTTCTGTCTCCATCCAGTATATGGTTTCTGACAATTATAAAGCGAATGGGAACCTGGCCTTGTTTTACTCTGCTCATTATGGCAAAACCTCATTATATAATCACCAAATTAGGCCACACCTACTTTTAAAAGAAATATGTATATTTTTGTTAATATTTCAAGTAAGGAAGTGTAGAAAACAGAACAAACAAAACAAAAGGGTCTCAAAAAGATACACAGTCTCCAATGCGGGGGTTATGAATAACACATAAGATACAGGATACTTCCAGGATCTAGGCGACCATGGCGGATCCAGGTATGGCTCAAGCCTTAAAAAAGTTATTTAGCATAAATATCAATGCAGCAAATATAAGAAAAATGCCTTCAGCATCACCACACATCTTAATTCTATACCCTTCATAATGAGATAGGACAGGAGATCCCGAATTGTCTAGCATAGAGGCTGTAGATGGGTCAGCCAACCATTTGGACCATACTTGGTCATATTTCTTTGGGCATCCCCTATTAACTTATGTATCCTTATACAGGGGCAGGTTAACATTAACCAGATGTTTCCAAAAATCGAGGGAAGGAAGGCCTTCTTCCATGTAAGAGTCCAGGGCTTACTACGCATGCACCAATGGCGCAGTGACACAAGAGGATATCCGTGCCAACTGAGCATGCACCAAAGACGCCTCAGTACGCCACCTCGCACCTGCGCAGAAGACTTGATGGAAAAAGGCAGGAAAATGCCCAGGAGGCGCACAGGAAGTGACCTCAACCTGATGGAAAAAGGCGGGAAAAATGCCCAGGAGGCGCACAGGAAGTGACCTCAACCTGATGGAAAAAGGCGGGAAAAATGCCCAGGAGGCGCACAGGAAGTGACCTCAACCTGATGGAAAAAGGCGGGAAAAATGCCCAGGAGGCGCACAGGAAGTGACCTCAACCTGATGGAAAAAGGCAGGAAAATGCCCAGGAGGCGCACCTCAAACTTCCCTATATAAGCCCAGCCCAGACACTGCCAAATTGCGGGATTATCTTTAGCCCCCCCCTTGTTCCTGTGCTAGTATGTGATCTGTCTGAACTTGTTGTGACCTGGAAAGCTATTTGACTACTCTTGATCGCTGCTTGCCATTGACCTCGGATTTGTACCTTGACCATTCTACTTCATTGCCCCTTTTGTACTCAGCTGCCAGATTGGAATCGACCCCGGCTTGGATCTCGACCATTCTTCTTTTGATTAACCCTTTTATACTTTGTTGCCAAACTGGACTTGACCTCGGCTCGGATCTCGGACTAAGGCTTGCACAGTGCTCCGCACCCCTGGCACCCATGCCACTCGATGTCCACCAAGTCTCTGTCTCCATCTCCAGAGGCTTCAAGGACCCGAGATGCAAGGGAGGCCCCCCCACTACTTCGGCCTCATCTCAGGTACGTGGCCCACATTCCATGACATTGTTATAGCCTTGCTGGCATAAAAGACGTAAACTGGTCTTCCCTGCCACCATTGGAATCAGTTCCTCCACCAGCCCCAGATGACACAGGCCCACAGAAGGTGTCAGGGAAATCTTAGTGATGGAGTTAATACCAGTGATCACCTCCTCCCCGGATTTAACAATAACCAGGCAGTTCCAAAAAACATGCGAGAAATCAGCAGGGGGATGATCACATCGCCAACATTCCTGTAAGATCAAAGGGTTCATTCTGTGTAGCCTGTAAGATAAGCCCTATGCACTATTTGTTAATTGAATGAGTCTATCTCTTTGGGAAACCAGGTGATGAAAGGGGAGATCCCAAACATCCTCCTAGTCCTCATTGTCAAGCTAGGCCACACCTATTTGAGATAAGCCACATCCACATTCCATGAGGCATGCGCTGTTCAGTACCTCCTTGATTTCTCCCCATGGACCATAAAAGTGTCACCCTCGAGTATACAGGTATATTTGAGACCCCTTTCACACTGAGGCGGTTTTCAGGTGCTTTAGCACTAGAAATAGCCTCTGCTAAGCACCTAAAAACCGCCTCCCATTCATTCAAGTGTTACGTTTCCCACTGGGGGCGGTGCGCTTGCGGGACATTATGAAAAGTCCTGCAAGCAACATCTTTGGGGCAGGTTGGGAGCGCTGTATACAGCGCTCCCAAAACTAGACATGTGCAATTCGTTTAGTTCCAAATTTGTTCATTTAGAAATTTCCGAATTTCCAAATTTCAAATTTCCAAATTTTGAATTTCCGAATTTTCAAATTTCAGAATTTTCACATTTTCGAAGTTCCGAAAAATCGAAATTTCGGAAATTCTAAATCTCAGAAATTTGAAATTTCGGAAATTCAAAATTCCAAAATTGGAAGTTCGAAATTTCAGAATTTGGAAATTCTAAATTTCGGAAATTGGAAAATTTCGGAAATTCGAAATTTCTGAAACTGGAAAATTTCAGAAATTCGAAAATTCGAAAATTTGAATTCGGAAATTCGATATTTCGGTAATTCAGAAATTCGAAATTTTGGAAATTCGTAAATTCGAAAATTCGAAATCAGGAAATTTGAAAATTTGAATATCGAAATTTCATAAATTTGAAAATTCAAACATTTGGAAATCTGAAGATCCAAAACTAAGAATGAAAAATCTGTAAATTCAAAAGAATGAAGATCTTGAAAATTTGAAAATCTAAAAATGTGAAAAAATAACCAATAATAAATATTAAATTATAGGTATTGAAATTTCCTTTCAAATTTGGCTGTTAGTGAACGTAACAAATATGAATTTATCTGAAGTTCCGAATTATCTGAAATAACGAATGCCACATCTAAACGAATGGAATGATCTAATAATAATAAATAACAATAGTAATAATACAACCTTTTTATTATTAATATTTATTATTAATTTGTTCCATTCCATTTGTTTAGATGCGGCATTCGTTATTTCAGATAAATTTGTATTGGTTACGTTCACAAACAGCCAAATTTGAAAGGAAATTCCAATGCCTATAATTTAATAGTTAGTTATTATTAGTTAGTTATTATTTCGAATTTTACTGATTTTCTTTCTTTTTTTCAGATTTTCTAATTTTCGGATTTTCTCATTTTTGAATTTCCGAATTCTGAAAATTTGGAAATTCGTAATTTGAAAATTTGAAATTCAGAAATTCGTCATTTGAAAATTCAAAATTCAGAAATTCGAAATATGAAAATTCGGAAATTTGAAAATCCGGAAATTCGAAATTAAAAATTCGGAAATTAGAAAATTTGGAAATTTAAAATTTGAAAATTTGAATATTCAGAAATTCAAAAATTCAAACATTTGGAAATTCGAATATTCAGAAATTTGAAATTCGAAATCCAAAAATTCGAATATTCAGAAATTTGACATTCGAAAATTTGAAATTCAAAAATCAGAAAATTCGGAAATTGGAAAATTTGGAATTCGGAAATTCGAAAATTAAAAAATTCGGAGAAATCCGAAAATTCCGATATTCAGAAATCTTAAAATCCGAGTTTTTGTATTTCCGAATTTCTGAAAAAAAGCAAAAAAACGAATGAAACGAAAATGAACAAATTTTTGGTCAGTGCACATGACTACTGAAAGCATCGCAAAACTGGAGTTTTTAACCCCTTTTTTGGGGTTAAAAGCGCCCTGCTAGCGGCCAAAAAGCGTTGCAAAAGCGCTAATGGCCAGCGTGTTCAGTGTGAAAGGGGTCTAAAAGGTCTTGTAGAAACCTCTAATATTTCCATCACAAGACGTCGGCCTGAAATCATTGCTTTTTGTGTAAAAATAACATTTAAGCCTTGAAATCCTTTATTGCCCGTGAATTTGTATTTTGTCTCATTAATGGTTATTTTATCCTCACCGCCAACAGCTTCTTCTCCCACTTCCTCTGTGGTCACCTTGTGGAATCACCAACACCAGCCAGGAGCTAATACTATTTTAAGGAGCATAAACCCAGGTGATGGTCTTTGTAGAATAAATTTTACATACAAAATACCAAACAAATTGCTAGCAGAGGCACGAGCCATCATTGAAGCAGATCCAGAGGAAAACGACTGAACTACATGAAGAAAATAAAATGGCAAAAAAAAATACTGTAGGCTGTTATTCATTTTTCAGTGTTGATCAACCTTCACCACCTGCTGGTCAATTCGCGGCACTGCAGCTCAGGTCCCTGCACACCTTCCCTCATTAGTGGCCTTTAAAGCGAGGTGGCAGCTTGAAGCCTATGCACAGTGTGGAGTGTGGACTGTCTGTCTCCGACTTCTGTCTGTTCTTTTGATTATTCCTGTGGAATATTTTGGATGGTGTTTGTATTAAGCCTGTCCTCATCATCGCTATCTCTGCTATCGTCTGTCCTTCCTCCGATTACCTGTCTGGAAGTTGGACCTTGTTGTCTGTTCATGACCTGGCCATCACTTCACTGGCTCTTCAATTTTCTGTCCCTTTCTTTGACCATCTGTCTATAGATTTACACGGCTTTAGCATCTGTCCTGCCTGCTGATGGCTGTTGCCTTTGGCAACGCAAAGGGCCTAACGAACTGAATGACTATCGGCTTTGCAAAGCAGCCAACCTCGTTATTTTGAGCAGCCACATCCAGTCAGCTCCGGGGAAACTCTAATTAAAAATACAGAGGGGACCAGCTTACAGAGGTCTCATATGGACACGCTACTCTCAGACCATCTGCTGAAGTATGTAGAACCCGAAACTCATCCTCAATCATTGGTGCAAATCTAGGAGAAGAGTGGATGACTTTGTTTCTTAGCGCCTCGGTCTGGGTTGGCTGCAGCCACTGACTAGAGAGCGTTATGTGCAGCTTGACAATCTGAAGGACCATCACCAGGACATCTTGTCAGGACAGCCAGAAACACAGCGTGGGTATCACAATTCAAAAATCTACTCAATCAGAACTTAGGATAGCACCTGAGCGGATAGTGATGGAATCCAAAGAGTGCAGATGGAGGACACACTGGGACTAAAGCGGATAACAAGCTGGGACACTCTGGAAACAAAACCAGAAACAAGCTGGGATACTTGGGGAGAAAAACCAGAAAAAAGCTGGGACTAGGGATGAGCCAAACACCCCCCTGTTCGCTTCGCACCAGAACATGCGAACAGACAAAATTTGTACAAACACGCGAACACCGTTAAAGTCTATGGGACTCGAGCATGAATAATCAAAAGTGCTAATTTTAAAGGCTTATATTCATGGTATTGTCATAAAAAGTGTTTGGGGACCCGGGTCCTGCCCCAGGGGACATGTATCAATGCAAAAAAAAGTTTTAAAAACTGCCATTTTTTCGGGAGCAGTGATTTTAATAATGCTTAAAGTGAAACAATAAAAGTGTAATATCCCTTTAAATTTCATACCTGGGGTGTGTCTATAGATTGCCTGTAAAGGGGCGCATGTTTCCTGTGTTTAGAACAGTCTGACAGCAAAATTACATTTCAAAGGAAAAAAAGTAATTTAAAACTACGGCGGCTATTAATGAATTGCCGGTCCGACAATACACATAAAAGTTCATTGATAAAAACGTCATGGGATTCCCCACAGGGGAACCCCGAACCAAAATTAAAAAAAAAAATGGCATGGGGGTCCCCCTAAATTCCATACTAGGCCCTTCAGGTCTGGTATGGATATTAAGGGGAATGCCGCGCCATAATGTAAAAAAAAAAAATGGTTTGGGGGTCCCCCTCAAAATCCATACCAGACCCTTCAGGCAGGCTGCAGGAAAAGGGGGGGATGAGAGAGCGCCCCCCTTCCTGAACCGTACCAGGCTACATGCCCTCAACATTGGGAGGGTGCTTTGAGGTAGCCCCCCAAAGCACCTTGCCCCTATGTTGATGAGGACAAGGGCCTCATCCTCACAGCCCTTGGCTGGTGGTTGTGGGGGTCTGCGGGCGGGGGGCTTTTTGGAATCTGGAAGCCCCCTTTAACAAGGGGACCCCCAGATTCCACCCCCCGTGTGAAATGGTAATGGGGTACAAAAGTACCCCTACCATTTCACAAAAAAAGTGTCAAAAATGTTAAAAATGACAAGAGACAGTTGTTGACAATTCCTTTATTTAAAGTCTTCTTCTTTCCATCTTCTTCGGGTCTTCTTCCTTCCTTCTTCCTTCAGTTTCTTCCTCCATCTTCTTCTTCCTCTGCTTCTTCCTCCAATCCTCTGCTTCTTGCTCCGGTGTTCTCGTCCTGCATCTTCCTCCGTGGCGTCTTCTTCCCCGCTTCATACTTGGGCCGCTCTGCATCCATTGGAGGCTCCCGCTGTGTGATGCTTCTCTTCTTCTGACACTTCTTAAATAACGGAGGGCGGGGCCACCCGGTGACCCCGCTCCCCTCTGACACATGGGGACTTCCCCTATGGCTTTCCCCATGATGTCAGAGGGGGGCGGGGTCACCCGTTACGTAATTTAATTTTGGCGCAGGGTTCCCCTTAAAATCCATACCAGGCCTGAAGGGTCTGGTATGGATTTTGAGGGGGACCCCCACGCCATTTTTTTTTTTTTATTTTGGTGCGGGGTTCCCCTTAATATCCATACCAGACCTGAAGGGCCTGGTATGGAATTTAGGGGGACCCCCACACCATTTTTTTTTTTAATTTTGGTTCGGGGTTCCCCTGTGGGGAAATCCCATGCCGTTTTTATCAATGAACTTTTATGTGTAGTGCCGGACCGGCAATTCATTAATAGCCGCGAGTAGTTTTAAATTACTTTTTTTCCTTTGAAATGTCATTTTGCTGTCAGACTGTACTAAACACAGGAAACATGCGCCCCTTTACAGGCATACTATAGACACCCCCCAGCTACGAAATTTAAAGGAAAATGACAGTTTTATTGTTTCACTTTAAGCATTATTAAAATCACTGCTCCTGAAAAAATGGCCATTTTTAAAACTTCTTTTTGCGTTGATCCATGTCCCCTGGGGCAGGACCCAGGTCCCCAAACACTTTTTATGACAATACCATGCATATAAGCCTTTAAAATTAGCACTTTTTATTTCTCCCATAGACTTTTAAAGGGTGTTCCGCGGCTTTCAAATTTGCCGCGAACACCCCAAATTGTTCCCTGTTCGACTCAAACTCGAAGCTCATGCCTAGTTGGGACACACTGAGAGCAAAACCAGAAACAAGCTGGGAAACTCTGGGAGCAAAACCAGAAACAAATGGGGCCACTCTATAAGCAAAACCAGAAACAAGCCGGGACACTCTATGAGCAAAACCAGAAACAGGCTGGGACACTCTGGGAGCAAAACCAGAAACAAGCCGGGATACTCTGGAAACAAAACCAGAAACAAGCCGGGACACTCTGGGAGCAAAACCAGAAACAAGCCGGGATACTCTGGAAACAAAACCAGAAACAAGCCGGGACACACTGGGAGCAAAGCCAGAAACAAGCCGGGACACACTGGGAGCAAAGCCAGAAACAAGCCGGGACACACTGGGAGCAAAACCAGAAACAAGCCGGGACACTCTATGCGCAAAACCAGAAGCAAGCTGGGACACTCTGGGAGCAAAGCCAGAAACAAGCCGGGACACTCTGGGAACAAAACCAGAAACAAGCCGGGACTCACTGGGAACAAAACCGGAAACAAGCTGGGACACACTGGGAACAAAACCGGAAACAAGCTGTGACACACTGGGAACAAAACCAGAAACAAGCTGGGACACACTGGGAACAAAACCGGAAACAAGCTGGGACACACTGGGAACAAAACCGGAAACAAGCTGTGACACACTGGGAACAAAACCAGAAACAAGCTGGGACACACTGGGAACAAAACCGGAAACAAGCCGGGACACACTGGGAGCAAAACCAGAAACAAGCTGGGACACACTGTAGCAGGTCCGGGCCCAGTACAGGAGGGCTGGCTGTATTGCCTTATCAGCAGTCCTATGAGAGCAAAGCCAGAAACAAGCTGTGACATACTGAAAGCAAAACCGGAAACTAGCTGGGACACTTTGGGAGCAAAATTGGAAACAAGCCATGTGACTCTGGTGGCCATCTTGGTTAAGACAGAGCCTATTTTGAGACCCGGCTCCCTGGTTTGGCGTCTATTCAGCGAGCGGGCAGTGTTGGGAAAGGTACCCCACCTGCTAGTGATAGGGAAAGGTTCCTGATGAGAAGGGAAGGCTTAGGGTCTGCAAATCCTCCGGACATCTTCCCGTTTGGGCACTAGATGGCCAGGCTGCATTCTGCCCTCTTTACAGGTGTTGTCAGTCTGCCTGAGCATTGCTCCATTCATATTGCTGAAAACCGCGAGTGCACCCGGTTCTTCCTTTGGGGTTCGGCTGTGAACTGCTTTCGCATATTTCAACACAAGTTCTTTATGGCACCCGTCTGTGGGAATTATTGCCACCGCACCACACTGCACACCACCTACAAGCTCTTTTACCCACGATGCTCCACACTGGCAGGAGCAGGACTGGCACCTTCTCACCATCAATGGTACTCATTATTATAGGGACCTCTAGCAGCCTCCTGGGCATTTACACTGGATCCTCTTCACTAATCCAGAAAAGCAAGATAAGCAGAGAGGGGTCCCACCGCTCAGGTAGGCGCAGACCAGGGGAGATGAACGCCAGTGTAGTATTATCCTTCAAGAGGGAAGAGTCCCAGGTGCTGGCTGATGCAAGATGAGGCAGACAAATCGAGGAAAGCTGGAAGCCGCACACCGGTATAGTGATGAATGCTTTATTTAAAAAGCTGGATCATGAAGACACACAAAACTTGACAGCAGAAGCGTACAAAAGCAGCTGACGCGTTTCACACTACAATGAGTGCTTATTCATAGCTATGAACACTTGTAGTGTGAAACGCGTCAGCTGCTTTTGTATGCTTCTGCTGTCAAGTTTTGTGTGTCTTCATGATCCAGCTTTTTAAATAAAGCATTCATCACTATACCGGTGTGCGGCTTCCAGCTTTCCTCGATTTGTCTGGATCCTCTTCACTACTGGGTTTCCAACAACTATGGTGATATCTAGTAGCCAATTTGGCGGAACAGCACCAGACACTCCGGTGCCCCTACCCTACAGGTGCATTGGTATAGCCTGGTACAAGAAAACACCCTCAACCTGATGTGCAATCAGAAGAGTGATGGGGTCATCCCTCTGCTCTCCCCTCCTGTCGGCATGTTCACTGCAGCAAAGGCTGATCGCCTCCTAGTTCTGGCCCTTCCATATCTAGCCCCGTTGATACCAAAACTTTTTTGAGTCGCATATAAAATTAAATTTCATATTTTAAATGTATTTGATGTAGCATGGAGTTCATGGAGTTCAGTTTTATTGCGATAGTATAACATTTTTTCCCAATCAATATCTGAGGTTTTGGGTTCAGTCTGTTTCTGAAGTGCCCCAGTGCCGCACAACGGCAGCCGTACAAACTGCATGGAGTTTGGATGGTGAAATCTTGGCTCTCGGATTGGGCTTTTTTTTTCACTTACAGCTCCCACTGCTATCTGGCAGCCTCCAGCACTTCCACACCGACAGCGCTGTACAGCAAGATATTCATTTAATGCAACATGATTTGATTAAAAGGCACTTTACCTACGGAGAGGAAGTGATTGATGAATGTTCATGTCCCTCAGCTCTTCCATTACATCCCCGACAGCTGGACGACGGGGCCGTCTCTCTCCTGAGTACCTGACGGCTTGCTGCTCCTGTCAGCCGGCCAGACCTCGCCTTTGTTAAAATCAAGGGGGTTGCATTGGCACTAAACGCCTGATATCCGCACAATGTCACTCTGTTTATTAGGAGGGAAACGTGTTTTTTTTTTCTTCTGCATTGCTTAGAAAAAAAAAATAAAAATAAAGAAGCCTGAGAGGCGTTCAACGTTCTACAGACGACCTCCAAAATCCAGAGGCCCAGGAACTACAATTACCAGCAAGTCTCAGCGGGAAAGATTATGTTATTTTTTTTTTCTGATGGTTTCAACCAATACTGCACCGATACTGGTATTATTATCGGTGCCGATACCAAGTATGTGCACAAGTATCGGTACTCGTACAAATGTACCGATACCTGATACTTTCAGGCTTGGCTCTTTGAGCGGTCAGCGGGTCTCCCCCGGTGTTAAAGAGGTCCAGTAATTGGAGCTGTCAAAAAAAAAAGCAGCCGGCAATGTTTATTAATAACATTGCTCAGCCCTGAAACACTAAAATTAAAAGAAACATTGTTTCTTTTTGTATCTTTCTGTTTCTTCATCTGCAGATCAAAGGGATGAACAAATGTTCCTCTGTTTAACCCCTTGTTAACCCTTCATTTACCCTAATCAGCCTTAATTAACTCCCTATTCTCCTCCATTTAATTATTTTTCTGCTTTTTTTTTTTTTTTCAGTTCACGTCTATTTTATAAACGATAAACAATGAAAACTTTTTTTTTGTTTGCTTTGTTAGTGAATATTTTTTACACATATATATTAACATATATTTACACATTTCATATTGAAAAAGCGCTAAATTAAAAAAAAAATCTACAAAGCTGCCGTTCGCAAGTATACATCGGAGGGGCTATCCGGTCCTCGGTGTTTACATAGGGCCGCCCACCGAGAGGACGCATATATGCGCACTATTGGTGGCAAGAGGTTAAAAAATACAACGTGGCCCTGGTACTGAAACGTTTTTGGACCCCTGCAATATAAAAATACGGAGTTCTGGGAAAATGCTTGGGAGCACGACCGCACCCAATAGAGATTCCTACAGTGGCGGGCCATAATGCAGGGCGCCGCTCCTCTATCCATCCTTCCGGCCTCCTAATCTAAATGTGGGGCGCCGGATGCATGGATTCCAATGTTTTTTGGGGTTTTTTTGAAGCACGTGATTAGAGCCTGAGGCTCTAATTGGCTTTAAAAAAGTTTGGGCTCGGGGCGCAGTGATCCCACCCACTTGTGTGACAATAGAGAATTAATATTCGCTATTGTCTTCCTCATTCTCCTCCCGGCCAATCAAGAAGGCCCCCCCCCCCCCCCAACTGGCAAGGGAGTTTTAGGACTCCTGTTCCTGTTTGGCCAGACAGAAGCATGGGGTTTTTTTTAAGCACGTGATTAGAGCCTGAGGCTCTAATTGGCTTCCAAAAAGGATGGGCCTGGGGGCACAGAGCACTGCGCCCCAAGGCCACCCACTTGTGTGACAATAGAGAATTAATATTCGCTAATGGCTTCCTCATTCTCCTCCCAGCCCCCGATTGGCCAGGAAGTCTTAGGACTCCTGTTCCTGTTTGGCCAGAAGGAGAATGTCTCTCTGTGTGCTGCAGACGATGCCGGGAGAATCGGTCAGAGCGCCCCCCCCCCCTCCCCCCGCCCGGGGCTCTTCCTTCCCCCAGCCTCCATAACGGTAAGGCATCTGATTGGCACATTCACACTGGCACATGGGTGATCGCCCGCTGTCCATCTCTCGCGGGGGGGGGTGGTTGATCGGCACCGTCTCTCTCCCGTGGGGGGGGTGATTGCCGTTGTCCGTCTACCACAGGGGCGGGGGGGGTGGTTGATCGCCGTCATCTCTCTCCCACAGGGGGTGATCGCCACTGTCCGTCTCCCACGGGGGCGGTTGATCGCCGTCATCTCTCTCCCACAGGGGGTGATCGCCACTGTCCGTCTCCCACGGGGGCGGTTGATCGCCGCCGTCTCTCCCTCAGGGGGTGATCACCGCTCGCTGTCCGTCTCCCGCGGGGGAGGTTGATCGCCACCGTCTCTCTCCCGCAGGGGGTGATCGCCACTGTCCATCTCCCACGGGGGCGGTTGATCAATGTCGTCTCTCTCCTGCAGGGGCTGATCGCACTGTCCGTCTCCCACGGGGGCGGTTGATCGCTGCCGTCTCTCTCCCACGCAGGGGGGGGATTGTGATCGCCGCTGTCCGTCTCCCGCACGCGTGGTAGGGCTTGTTGGTGTTAGTCGTCCCCCCCCCAAAAAAAAAATATTGAGCGCCAGCCGCTACTAGATTTCAAACTGAGAAAGAGAGGCAGAGATCGACAATTACTGTACTGTACTGACTCACATGTAGTCTCTCCTGGTAGCACTGTGAAAAGCCTGCTGAATCCGTCATGTAAAAAAAATAAAAAGCAGAGTTTGAAGCTCTAGCAGCGTTGCGTTGTTTTCTGGTTAGCAATAATCGCCCACCGAATGATTTCATTTATTACTCAATGCCAACCCTTCCTCCTCTCCGAGCCCTTCCTGTCGGGTCCTATTCTACAAATAAGCCGTTACATTTTTGTAAATGATTAAAAAAAACGGCGTGAAATCAAAAAAACCACAACATATTCTAGTTCCGTCCCCGCATAAAATGATTTGATATCCGGGGCCGGCTTTAATATTTATAGGGATAAGAGTATATTACGTACACCCCGACAGCATTATTTCCAGTCTATCCATCACCCCGACGTCCGCGGGAATATTCCCAATTCTAGATTGTAATATATCAGCTGTACGGAGGAGTACAATGCCGGAATATATTTCAGCTGGCACGTCCAATTCATCATGCATTTTAAAATTACCTCTGCGAGCTGATAAATTTTCCTGGTGCCGGGGACGTGGCGCTTTTTGGTGGAAGCCCCGAGATTGGATACTCGCGCTGATTCATGCCGGATCGGCGGGGGCCGGCGCCGTTTTTGCTCGGCATAATTCATGTTATGGGAAGAGAATGGAAAGTCATTTCTGCCGGCGCCGGGCCCGGGAAACGGATCGCGACTACTTAGGCTGCAGTACATAAACCCCGAGCCGGTATATCCTTGTCCTGACTCCCTTACACAGACACACCGAGAGGAGATTGAAGCTCCGGGCCGTAATCAAAATGGAGCGCCGCCGCCATGAATTATTTCTTATTATGGGGAGCGAAGAAATTTCACAGATTGGATTTGACTGAAAAATGGCTTATTGGAAAAATGGAAGGTTTCTGCGGAGGAGACCGGCCCGCCGGCGGGGGGAAAGTGTTGGGGGTGCTTCAGGAAAAGAAATCTTTAAAAAATACGAACATTCTATTGTAGTTTTTAACCACTTGCTTACCGGGCACCTAAACCCCCCCGTCCTGCCCAGACCAATTTCCAGCTTTTAGCGCTGTCACACTTTGAATGACAATTACGCGGTCATACTACACTGTACACAAATAGCATTTTTATCATTTTTTTCCACACAAATGGAGATTTCTTTTGGTGGTATTTAATCACCTCTGGGGGGTTTTATTTTTTGCTAAACAAACAAAAAAAGATGGAAATTTTTGAAAAAAAAAAAATCATGTTTCATAGTTTGTTATAAAATTTTGCAAACGGGTAATTTTTCTCCTTCATTGATATTCGCTGATGAGGCTGCACTGATGGGCACAGATAAGGCGACACTGATGGGCCCTGATGGGTGGCACTGATGAGTGGCACTGATGGGTGGCACTGATGGACACTGGTAGGTGGTATTGATAGGCAGCACTAGTGATTAGGCACTGATTGGTGACATTTATAGGTGGCACTGATGGGCACTGGTAGATGACACTTTGGGTACTGATGGGTGGTACTGTGGGCGCTGGTAGGTGGCGCTGGTGGGCACTGGTAGGTGGTATTGATAGGCAGTACTGGTGATGAGGCACTCATTAGTGACATTTATAGATGGCACTGGTAGATGACACTGTGGTCACTGATGGGTGGCGCTGTTGGGCACTGGTAGGTGGTATTGATAGGCAGCACTGGTGATGAGGCACTGATTAGTGACATTTATAGGTGGCACTGATAGATGACACTGTGGGCACTGATAGGTGACACTGTGGGCACTGATGGGTGGTACTGTGGGCGCTGGTAGGTGGCGCTGGTGGGCGCTGGTAGGTGGTATTGATAGGCAGTACTGGTGATGAGGCACTAATTGGTGACATTTATAGGTGGCACTGATGGGCACTGGTAGATGACACTGTGGGCACTGATAGGTGACACTGTGGGCACCAATGGGTAGAGCTGATGGGCACTGGTAGGTGGTATTGATAGGCAGCACTGGTGATGAGGCACTGATTGGTGACATTTATGGGTGGCACTGATGGGTACTGGTAGATGACGCTGTGGGCACTGATAGGTGACACTGTGGGCACTGATGGGTGGTACTGTGGGCACTGGTAGGTGGCGCTGGTGGGCACTGGTAGGCGGCACTGTTGTGCACTGGTAGGTGGCACAGGTGGGCACAGAAGCCTCTGCATAGGCTCTCCACGATCGGGACCGATGTCCCTCTCACTGCCGCTGGCGATCGGCTTTTTTTTTCTCCTCACGCTGGCAGCGTGAGGAGAAAAATAGCCGATTACCAGCTCTGTTTACATCACATGATCAGCTGTCATTGGCTGACAGCTGATCACGTGGTAAGGGGTCAGGATCAACCCCTTACTTCGATCTATGATCATCCGAGTCTCATAGACTCGCTGATCACAGAGCGCACCGTGTGCGCCCTGCAGGGGGCGCGCAGGCCACTGGAGCACAGGAGGACGTCTATTGATGCTCTGCCGGCAAAGTAGGTCTGTGCTGCAGCCGTCTTTCGGCTATTGCGCGGACAGGAAGAGGTTAAAGGATACATTCACCTTTTCAAAAACAAATAATAAATGCACAATTTTTTTGTAGGTAGATTAGGAGCCTGTAAACCAGTGTAACCATAATCAGCATATCTTGGGCGCAATCTCAGGCTCCTGCAGTATGTCCGTGTAGTTGTCTGCCCGTACCTCGTATGGACAGACAGTTATCGAATGACAGGAAGAATTCATGAACTTCCTGGAGCAGTGGTTCCTAGACCTCCTCTGTAACTCTAAACTTGCAACCTGTAGAATTTTTTAAACGTCGCCTATGGAGATTTTTAAGGGTAAAAGTTTGTCGCCATTCCACGAGCGGGCTCAATTTTGAAGAGTGACATGTTGGGTATCAATTTAATCGGCATAACATTATCTTTCACAATATAAAATAAAAAAAAATGGGCTAACTTTACTGTTGTCTTATTTTTTAATTCAAAAAAGTGTATTTTTTCCAAAAGAAGTGCGCTTGTAAGACCGCTGCGCAAATACGGTGTGACAGAAAGTATTGCAACGACCGCCATTTTATTATTGTTTATTATTATTTATTATTATTATTATATATATTTATTTTATTTTTTTTCTAGGGTGTTAGAAAAAAAATGTACAGTATAATGTATGGGGGTTCTAGCAAAAAAAAAAACAGTTTTTAACTTGTAAACAACACATCTAAAAAAAGAGGCCTGGTCCTTAAGTGGTTAAATCAGAGTGAATGGCTTTATCTTTTGGACAGCTATTTTATCTAAGAGAAATTCTCAAAACATGGCTTGTTGGGGGGGGGGGTGTACTTGAGGACTTAGGTTGAGAACCACTGACCTAGAGCGCTCATCAGCACCTGGGTAGTTCATTGAGATCTACATGTCGTCAGCCGCAATGGCCGACAGTAATTGTAGTCCTCACATTCATAGAACTTTGTGAATGAATGATGCGGCTAAGTGGGGGGGATGACCCCGCCCTCCGTGTGACATCATCGACCGGGGGAATGCTGAGTCAATGACGTCGCATGGGGGCAGGGTCACTCGGTGACATTATCGGGTGGCCTCGCCCATTAGTTATTTAAGAACTGTCAGGTGGCGGTAGCCTTTGTCGGGTGCAGAGCTCTTTTTTTTTTTGGGTCAGCAGTGGCGCTCATCGTGATTGACGCTGGGTTGTGTTTTTTTTTTTTAAAAAAAGGAATTGTCATAAAATGTCTCTGTGTTTTTATTTTTGACACTTTTTTTTTTTTGGTGAAAGAGTAGAGGTACAATGTATCTCATACTCATTCACATGGTGGGGGGGGCAGGATCTGGGGGCCCCCTTGTTAAAGGGGGCTTACAGATTCCGATGAGCCCCCTGCCCACAGACTCCCACAACCACCAGCCAGGGTTGTGGGGAAGAGGCTCTTGTCCCCGAAAGCCCCCCCTGTCCCAAAGCACCCCCCCATGTTGACGGCATGTGGCCTAGTATAGTTTGGGAGGGGGGCTCGCTCGTCTTCCGACCTTTCCTGACCTGTCAGGCTGGATGCTTGGATAAGGGTCTGGAATGGATTTTGGGGTGGGGACCCCACGCCTTTTTAAAAAAAAACTTTGACATGGGGTTCCCCTTAAAAACCATACCAGCCCCGAAGGGGGGGTGGGGGGCATGCTATTTTTTTTTTCTTTATTTTTCATTGCCTGGAATTCTTTTGTTTACATTCAGCTGTTAGTGGGGGAATCTGATGACAGCCGGTGAGTCATTGGTTGTTAAAGTGGGATTCCCGCAAAATTTTTTTTTTAAAAGTCAGCAGCTACAAATACTGCAGCTGCTGACTTTTAAAATAAGGACACTTACCTGTCCCTGGGTCCAGCGATGTCGGCACCCGAGACCGAACCGTCCCTCGGTCCTTGGATGCCGTCGCCGCCATCTTCAGTAAGGGATTTAGGAAATGAAGCCTTGCGGCTTTACTTCCCGGCTCCCTACTGCGCATGCGCGAGTCGCGCTGCACAATCCGAATGGTCCCTGCTGTCTCTGGGACCTGTGTGTGTCCCAGGAGACAGCGCGGTGGGGACGGGAAGAGGCGTAGACTCCCGTGGGAGTCTAAGCCCGGAAGTGGGTGCAAATACCTGTCTTAGACAGGTATCTGCACCCCCCTCACCCCTGAAAGGTGCCAAATGTGACACCGGAGGGGGGGAGGGTTCCGAAAAGCAGAGGTTTAGTTTTTGTGTGAACCTCCGCTTTAAGGACGGGCCGGCTTCCTTAACAAAAAGCTATCCTTCACGCAGAATTCAAATCAGTTGATTACTTTATATTTAATATACTTGATAATTTTCGACTGATTAGAATTTAAATCATTCTGAAAATTTGGAATTGGTTAGAAAATTAGAAAACGAAACAAAATGAAACTAAAGGAAACTAAATGAATTCCAAAATGAATCAACAAAACAAAATTAGTAACATAACAAATTTATTCAAAACCAATTTTTCCATTCTGCACATGTCTAGTGATTGATACCACTGTATTCATTCATAACTGAAGCATAGCAAACTGTGTTTACTACGCTCCAGCAATTCACCATGTGCACAAGGGTAAGCACACAGCAGATTAAATTCTTCCAGACACTCCAACTGCTCTGATGATTTCACTAACTATTATAAAAAAAATAGGATCACCCATGGCCAGAGATGATTGAAATTGGTTGATTAACCACTTGCCGACCGCTGCACGCCGATATACATCGGCACAATGGCAGCGGTGGGCAAATTGGCGTACCTGTACACCCCCTTTAAATGGCGGGGCTAGCGCGCACCTGCCGCATACAGCATTACCGTGCCCGCAGGACCCGCAGACTCGATGTCCACCGGTCTCTCGGCGAACGTATCAAGGAGCCACAGATCGGGGAAGTGCCTATGTAAACAAGACATTTCCCCGTTCAGCCTTGTGTCATGACAGAGAGATCACTGCTTCCTGTCACCGGGAGCGGTGATCGCTGTCATGTCAGTGGTAGCCCATCCCCCCAGTTAGAATCACCCCCTTATGACACACTTAACCCCATCATCGCCCCCTAGTGGTTAAACCCTTCCTTGCCAGTGTCATTTACACAGTAATCAGTGCATTTTTATAGCACTGATCGCTGTATAAATGACAATGGTCCCAAAATAGTGTAAAAAGTGTCCGATGTGTCGGCCGTAATGTCGCAGTCACGATAAACATCGCAGATCGCCGTCATTACTAATAAAAAAAAATGAACAATAAAAATGCCATAAAACCATCCTCTGTTTTGTAGGCGCTACAACTTTTGCGCAAACCAATCAATATACGCTTATTGCGATTTTTTTTACAAACATATGTAGAAGAATACGTATTGGCCTAAACTGAGGAAGAAATTGTTTTTTTTATATATATTTTTGGGGGATATTTATTATAGCAAAAAGTAAAAAATATTGCTTTTTTTTCAAAATTTTCGCTCTTTTTTTTGTTTATAGAGCAAAAAATAAAAACTGCAGAGGTGATCAAATACCACCAAAAGAAATCTCTATTTGTGGGAAAAAAAGGACGTTGATTTTGTTTGAGAGCCACGCCGCACGATCGCGCAATTGTCAGTTAAAGCGACGCAGTGCCGTATCGCAAAAAGTGCTCTGGTCAGGAAGGGGGTAAAATCTTCCGGGGCTGAAGCGGTTAAGGAGCTGCATTTCCTTAAAAATTTTGGCAAAATTTTCGTATCTTCTTTCAAGTGACCTCAACCCCTTCTTCCAAAAAAAAAAAAAGCTCCTATTTTATTACGTTTTTTTTGCAGAAAGAAGGTTAATAAGTGTAAACCCACAGTACATAAAATATGATCAAAGCCACAAAACAAAAAAATATATAAAGAACACAAAGGGGACAATTTACAACGCCAATATTTTGCTAGGAAATTTCGTCCGGTGAAAAAATATATAAATCCGCCTTCAAATAACGTTTGACGGAACATTCTGGCCTGATTCCCTCTATGCATTATGTGACATTTGCTGGGGAAGCTTCTTAGATCGAATTTTGGAGCTTTTTTCCCATCTTCATGTGGATCTTTGAGGGAATCTTTTGGGTGAATCCTGTTAAAGTGGAGTTCCACCCAAAAGTGGAACTTCCACTAATCAGATTCCTCCCCCCCTCCGGTGACACAGTTGGCACCTTTCAGGGGGGAGGGGGGTACAGATACCTGTATATTACAGGTATCTGTACCCACTTCCGGCATAAATAGCCGCAGAATCTGCGGTTATTTACGCCACTTCCTGCTCCCTCCCGCTGCCTGCTGGGAAACACACACGGGTCCCAGAGGCAGCAGGGAGCATTCGTATTGCGCGGCGCGACTCGCGCATGCGCAGTAGGGAACCGGGAAGTGAAGCCGCACGGCTTCATTTCCTGATTCCCTTACCGAAGATGGAGGCGGCAGCACCCGAGGACGGAGAGACGCTTCGGCCTCGGGTGCCGACATCGTGGGCGCCCTGGACAGGTAAGTGTTCATGTTTTAAAAGTCAGCAGCTGCAGTATTTGTAGCTGCTGACTTTTAAAATTTTTTCTTTCGGCGGCGCTCCGCTTTAAGTAAAATTGTATTCATGCATAGGCTGACAATTGCTGTCCATGGTGCTGAAACTTTGTGGAACCCAAGCACCATGCATAGCTACTTTTATTTATTTATTTTTTAAGTCAGGGGAACCCCTGTTTTTGGAGGGGACACCCTCAAATGTTGAAGGACATGCAGGTTGGTATTCCCATAACAAGGGTGTGAGGAGCATGCAACCCTCCTGCTACCTGCTCACAACCTCTTCAGCATTTTTGGGTGCTTTGAGAGGGGCTCCCCCAAAAAGCAGGGGTCCCCTTGAAAACTGGCCAAAATAAGAGACCCAACCTCTGCAGTGACTTGGGCTGAAGGTCTTCCCTTCTTTCCTCATTATTGTGTGACAGATGTTATCCCCTTCAGGCCGACTGTACGCAAATTTGCGTTCATGGCTTGAAGGGGTTAAACCGAGCTGCAGACATCACCCCGCTACCGCATCTCACCGTGCCCAAAAATCTCAGACTTACCGTTCCCATAATCGCAGCCCCATCATTCCCATAATGCAGTCCCACCGTGCCCAGAATGCTGTCTCACCGTGCCTATAATGGCAACCTCACTGTGCCCATAATGCAGTCTCACTGTGTCCATAATCGCAGTCTCACCGTGCCCATAATTGCAGCCTCACCGTGCCCATAATGCAGTCTCACCGTGCCCATAATCGCAGCCTCACCGTGCCCATGATGCAGTCTCACCGTGCCCATAATCGCAGTCTCACCATGCCCATAATCGCAGCCTCACCGTGCCCATAATCGCAGCCTCACCGTGCCCATAATGCAGTCTCACCGTGCCCATAATCGCAGTCTCACCATGCCCATAATCGCAGCCTCACCGTGCCCATAATGCAGTCTCACTGTGTCCATAATCGCAGTCTCACCGTGCCCATAATTGCAGCCTCACTGTGCCCATAATGCAGTCTCACCGTGCCCATAATCGCAGTCTCACCGTGCCCATAATCGCAGCCTCACCGTGCCCATGATGCAGTCTTACCGTGCCCATAATCGCAGTCTCACCATGCCCATAATCGCAGCCTCACCGTGCCCATAATCGCAGCCTCACCGTGCCCATAATGCAGTCTCACCGTGCCCATAATCGCAGTCTCACCATGCCCATAATCGCAGCCTCACCGTGCCCATAATGCAGTCTCACCGTGCCCATAATCGCAGTCTCACCGTGCCCATAATCGCAGCCTCACCGTGCCCATAATCGCAGTCTCACCGTGCCCATAATCGCAGCCTCACCGTGCCCATAATGCAGTCTCACTGTGTCCATAATCGCAGTCTCACCGTGCCCATAATTGCAGCCTCACTGTGCCCATAATGCAGTCTCACCGTGCCCATAATCGCAGCCTCATCGTGCCCATAATACAGTCTCACCGTGCCCATAATCGCAGTCTCACCATGCCCATAATGTAGTCTCACCATGCCCATAATCGCAGTCTCACCGTGCCCATAATCGCAGCCTCACCGTGCCCATAATCGCAGCCTCACCGTGCCCATAATGCAGTCTCACCGTGCCCATAATCGCAGTCTCACCATGCCCATAATCGCAGCCTCACCGTGCCCATAATCGCAGCCTCACCGTGCCCATAATGCAGTCTCACCGTGCCCATAATCGCAGCCTCACTGTAGTCGGTGCCTGTGCCTGGATTACACAGTCTGCGGGCATCTCCCGCTCTGTGTCTCGGAGCTGAGTGTGAAAACTTTGGCCGCGCTGTGAGAAAAGTCCCGCCCTCCTCCTAGATCAGCTCGTGTGATAGACGCAGTGTTCTGTCTATAGACGCAGTGTTCTGTCTATCACACGAGCTGATCTAAGAGGAGGGCGGGACTTTACTCACAGCGCAGCCAAAGTTTTCACACTTAGCTCCGAGACACAGAGCAGGAGATGCCCGCAGACTGTGTATGACCTACTGTATAGTGGAGGAGGAGGAGGAGGGAGCGGAGCGCTGCGCTGCAGCCACAGCTCGGCCCCAGGGCAGGCAGCCTACTGATCAAAAAAATTTTGATCGACCATAAAAATTAACGATTAATCGAGGAATTAATCGTTAATTTCCACAGCCCTAATATAATGTTTGCAGGTTCTAAGTATTTTTTTAGCAAAAAAATATGTATTTTAACTTGTGAGCAACAAATGTCAGAAATAGGCTAATGCCCCGTACACACGATCTGACTTTACGCCAACAAAACCTGTGGAATTTTGTCCGAAGGGCGTTGGCCCAAACTTGTCTTGCATACACACGGCCACACAATTGTTGGCCAACAATTACGAACGTAGTGACATACTACATGGTTTTTCAGCTCGTTAGCGCCACCCTTTGGGCTCCTTCTGCTAATTTCGTGTTGGTAGAAGTTTGGAGAGTGTTGATTTGCGCTTTTCATTTTGCGCTTTTCATTTTGCGCTTTTCAGTTAGTTTCTGAATGGCTGTTCGTCAACCAGACATGTTGCGGAATCGGAGGCGATAACGTCTTATTTATTATTGGCCTTGGAGTTATTGCTTTGACCCAAGTCCAGTCCAGGAACAGGAGGAGGAGGATTTCTTGGATCAAAAATTGGTTGCTTTATTAATGGTGACCAATTCTGTCATATGTCTTTGCTGCGGGAGCTCCAGGAGAATAATCCGGATGATTTTTGGGAATTATCTCCGGATGAAGGACCCCTGCTTTCACCAACTCTTGGCCCCCTATATTAAGAAGCAGGACACATGCATGAGGCTTTTATTTTATTTTTTGGTTGAATAATAATGATTTGATTTGTTATATTTTCTATATTTTTGGATGCATAGAATGCACTTTTTGGTGAAGTTCTATTGGCAGATATCATGTCTAATTTTATTTGTTTTCTTTTTTTAATGCACAATAAAAACATTGTGGAGAATAATACTTGGCTTTGTGTTTTACTTCAAATGACAGTTTGGGAGTCGGCAGTTACATTTAAAGAAATACAATGTAACATTAACAAGGGACACCAACATAGTTGTATCTTTGATCTTATAAACTCCGGGATAATAATGGTGTTGTGGTAACTTGCACAAATTAAAAAAAAAAAACATAATAATATTATTCTTGATATCACTAGAAAAAAAAAAGCCTTTGAAAATTTGTTTGCAAAAACTCCATCAGTATCACCAGCAAAGCAGCTTCATTATTATCCCATTAAAGAAGAAGAGAATTGTGCGCTGCATTTGGAGATTTCATCATTTGCCATTTGCAAATGTTAATTCTCCATCACGAACGCAAGTTTACAAGACGGACCGCTTCCGGCTCGTTCCTTGCTTCCGAGCATGCGTGTTTGTACTTTGGACTTTTGCCCGACAGACTTGTGTACACACGCTCGGAAAATCTGACAACAATTGTCCGATGGAGCGTACACATGGTCAGATTTTCCGCCAACAGCCTGTCATCACACAATTCCCGTCGGGAAAATCCGATCGTGTGTTCGCGGCTTTAGGCGTGAAAAGGGTTATCATCGCCGGGGGTATAACAGGACGCGAGTCCAATGATGGATAGGTGTGAAGTGTAAAAATTCTTACTTAGAAAAGTAAATGACATCTCTGGATTTAATGGAGACATTTATTCCTCTAAAATCTTTTTTATTATTTTTTTTTTTTTTGCCTACACAACACCTTTAAAATGAAACCTTTGCAGACGAGGCGCCCCTGGCTGAGATCTAATGTATCGGAGACAATGGTAATCCGCGGCTGCGGGTGACTAATGTACAGCCTATTATCGAGTCCCCTCTCATTTTTCGGCAGTGGGTCTAATAAGCTCTAGAGACGCGTCACCCGGAATGAAGGTGTCACATTTGCGGGCGATATATATATATATACGGCCGCCCATAAACTTTCCCTGAGCTCGGAGGTAAATTTCAGTGAGCAGGAGAGGCTGGGAGTAGATTCTCTGTTCACTTATATATTTCGTTTGCTTTAAACTCGGAGACGCGGTGCTAATTTTCACCCTCCCGAGCGGCAGTATTTCAGCGCTGGCATCTCTATGACCTTTAATTTATGAATTCCCGAGAACTAAAAGGTACTTTGGTTTTTTTGGCGGCGCTAGCCAAATGATTTATCATACCTGAGAAACTTATGTATCAAACCCTTAAAAAAAATTAAAAAACGCAACTTTTTTTTTTTTGTTTTGGATAGCAGAGAATTGTTAGAAACTATGTTGCAATTTTAACCACTTCAGCCCCGGAAGGATTTGCCCCCGTAGTGACCGGGTCATTTCTTGCGATACGGCCCTGCGTCGCTTTAGCTGACAATTGCGCGGTCGTGTGACGTTGTACCCAAAAAAAATTGACGTCCTTTTTTTCCAACAAATAGAGATTTCTTTTGGAGTTATTTGATCACCTCTGCAGTTTTTATTTTTTGCGCTATAAACAAAAAGAGAGCGACAATTTAAAAAAAAAAATATATATATATTTTTTACTTTTTGCTATAATAAATATCCAAAAAAAAAAATGTATTCATCAGTTTAGGCCGATATGTATTCTACATATTTTTGATATAAAAAAAAAATCGCAATAAGCGTATATTGATTGGTTTGCACGAAAGTTATAGCCTCTACAAAATAGGGGATAGATTTATGGCATTTTTTTTTTACTAGTAATGGCTGTGATCAGCGATTTTTAGCGGGACTGCGACATTGCGGACGGACAGATCGGACATTTTTGACACTTTTTTGGGACCAGTGACATTTATACAGCGATCAGTGCTATCAAAATGCACTGATTACTGTATAAATGTCACTGGCAGGGAAGGGGTTAACACTAGGGGGGGCAATCAAGAGGTTAAATGTGTTCCCTAGAGGGGTGTTTCTAACTGTGGGGGGAGGGGACTGACTGGAGGAGGAGAGAGATTGCTGTTCCTCATCACTAGGAACAGCAGATCTCTCTCTCCTCCCCTGTCAGAACGGGGCTCTGTCTGTTTACATTGACAGATCCCCATTTTGGCTCTCTTTCTCGTGATCACGGGTGGCCGGTGGACATCATGGCCGCTGGTCACACGGTTCGGGTCCCCCCCCGCCGTGCAGTGGGCGCCTGCTATGGCTCTTAAAGGACCCAACGTACACCTACAGCGATTTGCGGAAACGAGTCTACCTGACGGCATTTGTGGCTGGTCGGCAAGTGGTTAATGCCCTCTTTTTTCCCTGTAGGGCAGGTGTTGCCCACCCCCGCCACTGTTTGTGCTGGCACTCACTGCCATTTACTAGACTGTCAATTACAAAGCCTGGCCAACCTGTAGGCAGGTGCAGTAGCAGGTGGCACTCAACCGCAGAGGGCGGTGCAAAGGAAGAGGAAGTCAAAAGGAACATGGATCCTCTATGGCTTCCTGAGTCACTGGGGCAGCACTCCGATTTGGATGCTGGCAACCCATGTGACTCTGGTGGCCATCTTGGGTGCGGCAGAGTCTATTCAAGACCCCCGGCCCCTGGGCATGGTGCACATTGGCATGTGGGTATCATAGGGATAGGTCACCCATATCTGAGGGGCATTACTAGCAACAGGGAAAGGTTTCGGATGAGGAGGGAAAGTTTAGGGCTCCATAATCTCCTTGGACATCTTCCCATTTGGGCTCGGAACAGCCAGGCCCCATCCCCCCTCTCCAGACTGAGTCTGTCTGATACCCGCTCCTCTACACGCTGTTGGCATCTGTGAGAGTTCCAAGTTGGGACTCCTTTCTCCGGGTTTGTTCTGAACTGTTGTGTCCCTATTGCCGCCGTATCACACTACACCCACCCAAAAACTCACCTCCTTGATGTCACTGAAAGCCCACCAGTGGCCGAGGACATCCATGTGCTGTGTGGAAGGAACTAGACACGTGCAGAACGGGAATTTTTTTTCCATTTCGGAGAGATTCCTTATGTTACTAATTTTGTTTCATTGATTCGTTTCGCAATTTGTTTTGTTTTGTTTGATTTCGTTTAGTTTATTAATTTTCTAACGAATTCTAAATTTTTTATTTCGAAAAAATTATGGACCGATTCGAATTCTGTGTGAAGAATCAGCGCCTTAAGGCGATTCAGTCCGCATTTGTAGTGCTATACAAGTCTTTCATTCATTAATTCGAGAATAGCTGGTTGTTAAGGAGCGGACCAGGAAGCCGGCCGCCATGTCCTTAACAACCGATGACTCATCACTTGACAATGAATGTCAAAGAATGGCGGCGAATGGCGGCCATAAAAAAAAAAAATGTAAAAAATGTGAAATTCAGAAAAATCATTTTTCAAAATTTAAAACCCAATCCATACCAGGCCCTACGGGTCTGGTATCAATTTTAAGGGGAACCCCATGCCAAAGTAAAAAAAAAAATAAAAAAACTGTGTGGGGTCCCCCCCAAAAGCCATACCAGACCCTTATCCGAGCATGCAGCCCAGTAGTTTAGGAAAGGGGGGGAGACGAGCGGATACCTCCTCTCCGTACCATACCAGGCCACATGCCCTCAACATGGGGGGGTGCTTTGGGGCAATAGGGCTCAATGTCGATGGGGACAAGGGCCTCTTCCCTACTACACTGGGGTCTGCGGGCGTGGGGGGCTTATCGGAATCTGGAATCCCCCATGGTTTTTAAGGGGAACCCCATGCCAAAATAAAAAAAAAACGACGTGGGGTCCCCACCCCAAAATCCATTCCATACCCTTGTCCAAGCATCCAGCCTGGCAGGTCAGAAAAGGCGGGAGGACGAGCGAGCCCCCCCTCCCAAACTATACTAAGCCACATGCCATCAACATGGGGGGGTGCTCTGGGATGGGGGGGCTTTGGTGGTTGGTGGCTGGTGGTTGTGGTGGTCTTCGGGTGGGGGGCTTATTGGAATCTGTAAGCCCCCTTTAACAAGAAGGCCCCCAGATCCCAGCCCCCCACCATGTGAATGAGTATGGGATACGTTGTACCCCTACCCATACACCAAAAATGTGTAAAAATTGAGTAAAGACACTGCATGAGGTTTTGACAAGTCCTGTATTAAAAAATCTAAACTAATGTCCCCCCGACTAATGTCCTTGGAGGTTACCCTTATCCTAAAGGGGTAAGGTTGGAGGCTCTTTGTTTCCATTCCACCTCCATCGTCCACCGTCGTTCAATGTGCAGCAATTTCGAGCAGGTTTCTAAAGGACCTTCCCATGAGTTCTGCTTTTTAGTTTTAGGGTTCAAATTAACAGGTTGGAGGGTAATTTATGTAGGTACTGTAGCCTAAAGGGGTGAGATTGAAGGTTACCCTTATCCTAAAGGGGAAAGGTTGGAGGTTACCCTTACCCTAAAGGGGTAAGTTTGGAGGCTCTTTGTTTCCACTCCACCTCCATTGTCCACCATCGTTCAATGTGCAGCAATTTCCAGTAGGTTTCTAAAGGACCTTCCCATGAGTTCTGCTTTTTAGTTTTAGGGTTCAAATTAACAGGTTGGAGGGTAATTTATGTAGGTAACCTAAAGGGGTGAGATTGAAGGTTACCCTTATCCTAAAAGGGTAAGGTTGGAGGTTACCCTTACCCTAAAGGGGTAAGTTTGGAGGCTCTTTGTTTCCATTCCACCTCCATCGTCCACCGCCGTTCAATGTACAGCAATATCCAGTGGGTTTCTAAAGGACCTTCCCATGAGTTCTGCTTTTTAGTTTTAGGGTTCAAATTAACAGGTTGGAGGGTAATTTATGTAGGTAGCCCCAAAGGGGTAAGATTGAAGGTTACCCTTATCCTAAAGGAATAAGGTTGGAGGTTACCCTTACCTTAAAGGAGTAATGTTGGAGGCTCTTTGTTTCCATTCCACCTCCATCGTCCACCATCGTTTAATGTGCAGCAATTTCCAGTAGGTTTCTAAAGGACCTTCAAATGAGTTCTGCTTTTTAATTTTAGGGTTCAAATTAAGAGGTTGGAGGGTAATTTATGTAGGTAACCTAAAGGGGTGAGATTGAAGGTTACCTTAATCCTAAAGGGGTAAGGTTGGAGGTTACCCTTACCCTAAAGGGGTAAGGTTGGAGGTTACCCTTATCCTAAAGGGGTAAGGTTGGAGTCTACCCTTATCCTAAAGGGGTAAGGTTGGAGGTTACCCTTACCCTAAAGGGGTAAGGTTGGAGGTTACCCTTATCCTAAAGGGGTAAGGTTGGAGTCTACCCTTATCCTAAAGGGGTAAGGTTGGAGGCTCTTTGTTTCCATTCTACCTCCATCGTCCACCGTCGTTCAATGTGCAGCAATTTCTAGCAGGGTTCCAAATAGACCTTCCCATGAGTTCTGCTTTCAGTCTTAGGGTTCGAATTAACAGGTTGGGGTAAAGTATGTGGGTAACCCAGCTGCCCAAGGGATTAAGGTTGGAGATTAGGGTGTGTTGGATGACGGTTGTTTTTAGTGCTGAAGCCCACTTGTTGAGATTCATCTGAAAAAAAAGGTTCTTGACACCAACATACAAGGATTCCTAATATATGAGAGAGTTTTCCTTTCACAATGGACGATTATTTTTTTTGTACCACTATACAATACTCGGATCATTATCATTTCTCCATTGTCTGCCAGACATTACACAAAATCATTGCTGACGCGCCATCAAGGCCATCCTTGAAAAAAAGCGAATAATAAAGACAGAACATTCGATTTTATACAATCCCAACAACTTGTGAATTACATATAATTACACCATGTGACATTAAATCTCTTCGTTTACGCTTCTCAAAAACACGTTTAATAACAATAATTGAACAGTTTTCCCCTGAACAAAAAAAATTAAATAAAGGTTTTTTAGCATGGATCGTCCACAGAGATTATCACAAATGAAATGCAATGGAAAAAGGCGGATATAATTACGGCCATTTCGCTTTTAGTGGACGCTCTTGATGTGGAAAGGATGAAAAGATCTGGAGATTTAAGAAGCAAGTTCTTTTATAACAAAAAAAAGGCAGCTTATCGTATTTGTGGGCGTAGATTTATAGTTTTAGGAGCTCAGAGTCATTGAGGCGTCTTTATTTTGAAGTGAACCTGTTGTCTGATTAGCGGACGGGGTACATTGGCTTTTGTTCGCGACAGAACAGCTTTATTTTTTTCCATACAAGTCAAAGCAGCTTGAAGCACCGTGAAGACGCTTGAAGGGCAGGCCACCCAAAAGGTACAGGTTGTTTGGTCAATTCCCGGCCTAGGTGCCAAGTTTCCAGGATGAAGCGGCACGGCTTGACTCTATCCCACCAGTTCTAACAATATACAAGTACAGGTTCCAGATGCTTCCCCAACCAAGAAGCCGGACCAGGAGCATACTTCACTTAAAGGTAGGTGCTCAACCTTTTGAAGATGATTTGAGAACTGTTTATAGGCCACTATGGGGTTTTACCACCCCCCCCCCTCCCCCAAACAGCAATTGTAAACAAGCCGTTACTATCCTAAACCCCCTATAAGGCTGCTTTCATACTGATGTGCTGCGGTTTACCCTCACCGCGCCGGGTGCAGCACGGTTCACCTGCAGCTTTCCTGCGGGTTAGCTGTACTGAGCCATAGACCTCTATTACATCTTCAGGGTGTGGTGAACTTTCTGAAAGCGCATCAAAACTCCTGCATTCATGGGTTATAAGTGCTAATGTGCCCGTTGGACTCTTTCTCTTCTGCATCATTCTCCAGGCCGCTAGAAAGGTTCCAGGGGAAGTGCACTTGGTTTCACTCTGCCTGGGACCGTAGCTGGCGCTACAGAGGAAGCGTCAGATTATTTGGCTCCTGCTCCCTCTGCACCCCGCCTGCTTCCTCCACTGCCAGAGCCGGATCCATCAGCACTTTGATGTTCTGGGATGATGGGTCAGCAACCCGTTGGCTTAACGACCCGCATTCCGAGAGCATGGGCATGCACTGGTTTGAGGTTTGCAGGCCACTGTAGGGAGTCGCTTCCAGTGTAGAATTTTAACCCCCTTCAGATCCGTGCTATAGCCGAATGATGGCTACAGCGTGGACCTACTTTGCCGGGACGTCCTCCCCTTGGAACGCTCCCCACGCGCCCCCGGTAGTGTAGTGTAGTCAATGAGACTCGTGTGATCACAGGTCGGAGTAAGGGGTCGATCCCGGCCCCCACCACATGATCAGCTGCCAGCCAATGACAACTGATTACGTGATGTAAACAGAAGATCAGTAATCTTTTTTGTCAGCATGAGGAGAAAAAAAAGCCCATCACCGGCTTCTGTGCAAGGGACATCGGTCCCAAAGAGGAAGAGGTGAAGCTGCCTCATCTGTGCCAACCAGTACCGCCTGCCAGTGCCCACAGTGCCAGGAATCAGTGCCCACCAGTGCCAGCAATCAGTGCCACCTATCAATGCCCACGAGTGCCACCTATCAATGCCCACCAGTGGTGCCAATCAGTGCCTCATCAGTGCCACCTAGCAGTGCTGCCTATCAGTGTCACCCACAAGTGGCAATCAGTGCCCATCAGTGCCAGCTGTCAGTGCCATCAATCAGTGCCACCTATTAGTGCCCTTCAGTGTCACCTATCAATGCCTTTCAGTGCCGCCCTTCAGTGCCACCCATCGGTGCCACCCATCAGTGCCACCCATTAGTGCCCACCAGTGCCACCTCATCAATGCCCATCAGTGCCGCCTATTAGTGCCCAAATTGCAAATTAGTGTGTAGCACTAACTCACGATGGAGCTGCTGGTTTAAGCGGGTCTGCTACCTTCACTCTGCTTCCCTCTGTTTCACCGGCACCGGGTCTAGGGGTTCCGTTGAGTTTACTTCTGGACGACACACGCACCAACACTTGAGTACGTTTTCAATGCTTTATTAAACAAACGACTTAGGAAGAAAAGAAAGAGGTAGAAAGGAAACTCGCGGGAGAAACTCAAATATTCTCTGAAAGGGTTCTGTTGGCAAAAGGTCTTGGTATAATTCAAATACTATTTGAAATGTGCTCCCCTCGTGGGACACACTCCTTGCTCGTCTGGATAGGCCTCTCTCAAGGGTCTAGCAGCCAGTATGCAGCACGAATCAAAGTCTCTGCCACAGACTTGCTTGGGAATAAAATCCGTACGATCCTCTGCCACAGGATGTATAGATTTGCTGTAGTGAAAGTCAGTCACAGTGCCTGAACCTTTAAGCCGGGCCGGCAACACTATGCTGTATAGTTACTTTTGGATACGTCCTCCAACCGAGTCACCAGGCCCCTCTATAGACCAGCTCACCGCGTGATCCCTCCAAGACGGGTCCTCCCCTGGGATCTCCTCGGCTGTCCAGCTTCGTCACACAGGACCGACAGCTTAGGACCATTCCTCGGCTGCTGTGGTAGGCTCCAGACAAGCCTCTGGACCCACCCCGGCGCCGCTGTATCGTGGGCCTCCCGGACGGAGGACCACGAGGTAGCTCCTTAACGCATACCTGTTGGCCAGGAGGGCCAGCAGGTGGCTGTAATACGAGCCCCAAAATATGGCGTCTGTCCCATAAATACCCTCGCCCAGAATGCAACTCGGAGGACCACCTCCACCGAGCTTGTCTCCGGCACAGAGGAGCATCCATACGCTTCAACACGTTGCCTTTCCAGCCCTGACCAGTGGTAACAGCGACACCCGCCGGTCAGCACGAAAACACCCACAACGTCAGCCAAGCTGGAACAGAGGCAAACTTTTAACCTTTCTAACACACAATTTACTAAATTTACCTAACATGCGGTAGATTGCAAATCTACCAGCGCTACAAGTGCAAAGTTTATTAACAAAAATATAAAAACGGTTTTGTATTTTTTTTTTACATGGTTTTTTTTAATTGTTTTAACAAAAAACCCAGAGGTGATCAAATACCACCAAAAGAAAGCTCTATTTGTGGGAAAAAAGTGATAAAAATTTCATATGGGTACAGTGTTATGTGACCGCGCAATTGTCATTCAAAGAGTGACAGCGCTGAAAATTGGTCTGGGCAGGAGGGGGGTTTAGGTGCCCAGTAAGCAAGTGGTTAAAGACACTGCCACTTGCTTTTCTTCTGTTTAAGGGCTTGTCTTGCCATTTTTATTTAAATGAAAGTTCAGAACACACAGTAGATTTCATCGCAGGGGTATTCAGCATTTCAATCCTGCTTCACAAATAAATGACATTCAGCCCTTCTGGCTTATAAACGCAGCAACTCCTGCTCAGGCCTTACGCTTTAGGCCTTGGTCCGTCTCCCACAGACCAGACAACTCGGTGCTTACGGCTAGCAGCCTCGTGCTGCACTGGCTCATACTTCTCTCCTAGGTGGAGCCCTCCTGACTCCTGGGCCAGACCTCCTGTCTGCCGGAGTGGAGCTCAGAACCATGGTCATGTCATTACTTAAAGCCCAGAACACAGCTGACCAATTAGTGTACTGGCTGTTCACTTGACCTGGACCCTGGCAGGGTGCCCCCCTTCTACACCACATCAAAGGACCACAGGTTGAACACCCCTGCTGTAAGGCCTCGCTCTCCTGGTGGTTCCAGATCTGGTCCATGGATGAATCCTGTACCATTTTGGATGCCGGAAGTTTCTGTTTCAAAATGTTTGCATGAGGACTACCTATTTTTTATTTTTTATTTCCTAGATACGGTTGATTCCTTTCACTGTATATTGACTGGCCAATTGGCGTTCACGTTGGACATTGTATAGCGCTGCACTTGTTCTCTGCTTTCCCCATTTATACTTTGTTGGTCGTGTAGCTGCTTTTGTTTCCTTCCCTCTTTGGGTAGCGCAGAATTATTTTGTATACATTGGACGGTACAACAGTAGCCTAGATATCCCAGAGATCATAGGTAACCTAGTCCTCCAACAGGACTTCCGCCACCAGACCATTCCCCAGTCCTGACATGAGCCAGCTGCTACAACACTCCAAAGTATAGGCTGTGCTCTCTTCACCATCCTGGGGTGAGACCTACCCCAGTACCTCACTCAGGTGATACAATAATTCTTAGCTTTTAACATTCTTTTACTGAAAATTATCCAAATTATTGGCAACAGGAATATCCATTTTACTGGCATCCACATCAATGGTATAAACTGTGACAGTGCAGCAGCTGGGCCCTGTCATTGTATAAAAAGAGGTTATTGGCACCCAAGGATGCAGATTTTGAGGCTCCAGAATAGCTACTCTGAGTGGAGAAAATTGGTCTTTTTTGTTTTATTTGTGGGTTTAGTAATCCCCGGATTGGGTTCTGAAGTCCACAGGCTTCAAAAAGTCTTGGCCGGGACAAAGCATCTAACCCTGTGTCCAGGTTGTACCAGAGACCAGCTGGGTCTGTGGACAGGTGTGTACACCCTTTATAGTTGAGGGTTTGACAGTAGTTTAGGGCTCCTCCCCCCAAGAGACATGAGGTCCCCTGTCCTAGTCAAAGGAGTGGACCTGAACAGCGGGGAGTTGCGCGAGTGCAAGAGTGAAAAAATTGTAAGTAAGCGCACTGGTGCTGTGTAATGATCCGAGGCACCAGCTAAGGCTGTGAGGTGGTCTGAGGGACCAGACCAAAGGCCTAGGCTTGAGGTCTGAGCAGTGGCACTGTGAAAGTAAGCCAGGAGGCTTGATGTCATTTTACTTTCATGTGTGAGGTGATGGTGGAAACCACATACAAGGTCAACCACTTGTTTGGAACGTTTACTTTCTCTTTTAAATGAAAATGGGCCAACAAGCCCTAAAATTGTGTTTTCTGGTTGCACTGAACTCACTGGGAACCCCAAATATTTCAAAATATAATTGATGCCAAATAAAGCAGGGGTCTCCAACCTTTATAAACAAAGGACAAGTTTACTGTCCTTCAGATTTTAGGGGGCTGGGCTGTGGTCATTGGGAGTATACATTTTTCTGGTTTCAGTGGGAAGAAAACAATGCTTCCTTGGTATTGGGGGAGGAATAGTGTCCCATCACTGGTTTCAGTTGGAGAAATAATGCCCCATCATTGGTACAGTATCAGTGGAAGGTATCGATCCCCGTCACTAGTTTTATTGGGAGAAATTGTGCCCCAGAATTGGTGTCAGTGGGAAGAATAGTGTCCCATCATTAGTATCAGTGGGAGGAATAGCGCCTCGTCATTAGAATCAGTGTAAGGGGTAACACCCCATCATTGGTGTCAGTGGGAGAATTAGTGCCCCATCATTGGTGTCAGTGGAAGGAATAGTGTCCCATCATTGGTATCAGTGGGAGGAATAGTGCCCCAGAATTGGTGTCAGTGGGAAGAATAGTGTCCCATCATTAGTATCAGTGGGAGGAATAGTGCCTCATCATTAGAATCAGTGTAAGGGGTAACACCCCATCATTGGTGTCAGTGGAAGGAATAGTGTCCCATCATTGGTATCAGTGGGAGGAATAGTGTCCCATCATTGGTATCAATGGCAGGAATAGTGTCCCATCATTGGTATCAATGGGAGGAATAGTGCCCTATCATTGGTATCTCGGGGAGGAATAGTGCCCCATCATTGGTATCTTGGGGAGGAATAATGCCCCATTGCTAGTGCCAGTGGGAGGAATAATGTCCCATCACTGGTGTCAGTGGAAGGAATAGTGCCCCATTATTGGTGTTAGTAGGAGGAATAGGGACCCATCATTGGTATCAGTGGGAGGAATAGTGCCCCATCATTAGTATCAGTGCAATGAACAGTGCCCCATCATTGGTATCAGTGGGAAGAATAGTGTCTTGCATCAGTGGAAGGAAAACTTCCCCAAGGACCAGATAAACGTGAGAAAAGGGCCACATCTGACCCCCAGGCTGCAGTTTGGAGACCACTGTTTTAAAGCAAGACACATACCCCTTTGGCTGAGCCACTATATTTCCCTTCGATTTCCTCTAGAATTAGCTTCCACCCAGTTCTCCAGGACATTTTTCAGCAGTAAAGTTTTCCCATGGTGCTCCAACCCAACCAATTCAGACTTCCAAGGCCTCAGACCCAGGCCTCTCCTCTGGTAAAGACCTCCATGGGCAGCAGCTAGTCTGGGAGGCACTGGCCTTGACCTTGACAACGCGGTAGTCATGGTAGTTTCTGGCAGCGGTCCAGGAGGCTGGAGAGCTTTTACAAGGTCACCCCAAATATTTATAGCCTTCCTCGGCATGCACCGCCGGCAATCAACCTCATAGTGGTTGGCCAGGGAGACATAAAAATATTCATAATTCAGAATGATTGTATCCTCCATTGCCGGGGACACTCCCCGACAGAAGGCAGAAGTAATCCCATAAAAGTAAGCTTAGGGAAAACCCAACGAATGCAGAACTGACTGTCTACAGCCCGGCCGGCAGCACCAAATTCAGACGAGGGACAGCCATGTAGACAGCGGGGTCCCTGCATTGGGACTGATTGGCGTTTAATTTGATAGCAGATTCGGATATGTTTTTATTTTCTAGGCTTTCATTTTTAAAAATTAAAAAAAAAAGTATTTTCCTGTAATTCTACCCAACGCAACTTTTACACAATTAGTGCAGCCCCAGATTTATATCCTAAAATATAACTGTCAAAGACTGAAGAGTAAAAGGATGATGACATCAGGGAGGTTTTCATATAATATAATGAATGGCACAGAGAAGGAAACTGTATTATAACCTCTTTAAGGACCGAGCTTCCTTCTGAGATTTGTTGTTTACAAGTTAAAAACATTTTTTTTGCTAGAAAATTACTTAGAACCCCCAAACATTATCATTTTTTTTTCCTAACACCCAAGAGAATAAAATGGCGGTCGTTGCAATACTTTCTGTCACATCGTAATTGTGCAGCGGTCCTACAATCGCACTTTTTTTTTTGGAAAAAATACTCTTTTTTTAATTAAAAAATAAGACAACAGTAAAGTTAGCCCAATTTTTTTTTTATATTGAGAAAGATAATGTTACGCCGAGTAAATTGATACCCAACATGTCACGCTCACAAAATTGCGCCCGCTCGTGGAATGCAGACAAACTTTTACCCTTAAAAATCTCCACAGGCGACGTTTTAAAAAATTCTACAGGTTGCATGTTTTGGGTTACAGAGGAGGTCTAGGGCTAGAATTATTGCTCTCGCTCTACCGATCGCAGCGATACCTCACATGTGTGGTGCGAACACCGTTTTCATATGCGGGGCGCTGCTCACATATGCGTTCGCTTCTGCACGCGAGTTCGGCGGGACGGGGCACGTTTAAATGGTTTTTTTTTCTTATTTATTTAACCTTTTATTTTTTTATTTTTCCACTGTTTTTTAAAAAAAAATGTGTCACTTTTATTCCTATTACAAGAAATGTAAACATCCCTTGTAATAGAAAAAAAGGCATGACAGGACCTCTTAAATATGAGATCTGGGGGGGTCAAAAAGACTTCACATCTCATATTTACACTAAAATGCAATAAAAAAAAAAAATTGTCATTTAAAAAAAATTTTTTTTTTAAAATGGCCCTTTAAGAGCTATGGGTGGAAGTGAAGTTTAGATGCCGCTTCCGCCCTGCAATGATATGGAGACGGGTGGGGGCCATCTTCCCCTCACTCCTCTCCATACCCAGCATGGGTGAAGATCCGATCGCCTCTGCCGCTGCTGACGGGTCCGGTAAGCGGCGGAGGGCACCGGAGCGCGGTGGGAGGGGGGCCCCTCTCCCGCAGCCGATAAAAGTGATCTCGCTGCAAATCTGCCACAGAGACCACTATTATCGGAAAGCGGACCGCCGGCCGAACAAGAGGATACCGGGGTTATGGCAGCTAGCTGCTCCCATAACAACGACATCCCCCGTCAAAGTGAGGACGTATATCGGCGTGCGGCGGTCCGGAAGTGGATATACTTTCTTCTCCCTGGGCTTTACACAGGAAAAGGAGCGGTATACCTACCATGACTGTATTGTTAGTAAGACAGAGCAGAACATATCCTCCTGGCTAACAGAGGCCGGAGTCAAGAAAAGTCTAGAAACGCTTAACACAGATAAATCTCCAGGACCAGATGGATTACACCCGTCCTCAAAGTCAGGTTACAGTGCCTTGAAAAAGTATTCATACCCCTTGAAATTTTCAACATTTTTGTCATGTTACAACCAAAAACGTAAATGTATTTCATTGGGATTTTATGTGATAGACCAACACAAAGTGGCCCATAATTGTGAAGTGGAAAGAAAATGATAAATGATGCAAATAAATATGTGAAAAAAAGTGTGTGTGTGTGTGTGGGGGGGGGGGGCATTTGTATAGCGCCCCCCAGAGACCCCTGAATGTAGAACCCCCGCTCACTGCAATTACAGCTGCAAGTCTTTTTGGGGATGTCTCTATTAATGGCTTTCTTTCAACAATGTCTTTCTTCTTGCCACTCCTCCATAGCTTGGGAGATTTTTTTATAACCTAACCCTGCTTTATACTTCTCCACAACTCTATCCCTGACCTGTCTGGTGTGTTTATGGGCCTTCATGATGCTGTTTCTTCTCTAAGGTTCTCTAACAAACCTCTGAGGGCTTCACAGAACAGCTGTATTTATACTGAGATTAAATGACACACAGGTGGACTCTATTTACTAATTAGGTGACTTCTGAAGGCCTTTTTCAAGGCACTGTACAGCTAGACCATTATTCACAATCTTTGTGGACAGCATACTGACAGGAACTGTGCCAGCTGATTGGAGAAAAGCCAATGTGGTGCCAATACTCAAAAAAAGGGCAGAGACACATTCCTGGAAACTACAGGCCAGTCAGCCTCACATCAATAGTAGGTAAATTATTGGTGGGGATGATAAGGGACCATATCCAAGAATTTGCTGATGAAAACAGTATCATTAGTGGTGATTTGCATGGGTTTACGAAGGGTTGTTCCTGCCAGACCAATCTGTAAACATTCTACGAGGAAGTCGGTTGCCATCTAGATAGAGGGAGGCCTGTGGATGTGGCGTATCTGGATTTTGCAAAAGCATTCGAAACAGTCCCCCATAAACGCTTAAGGGAGAAGTACGGGGAAAGCTTGTTTGGCTGTACTTCTATGGATCACAGTAGTGCAGTACATTCTTCACTCCTTTGACCCGTTTTCAGCAGACAGCGTGCTGGAGTCCACTGTCGGCTGACATCACAGAGTCGGTCCAGGCTCGGCGTCATCATAACCATGGAGTTGGAATCCGCCTAGAACCCTGGATCAACAGCCTGCCGCTCCCGCCCCCTCCACGGCCCAGCGCTCCAGTGAGCGAGGAGGGGGCAGAGCAGAGAGCTGTGACTGACAGTCAGCAGCTCTCTGCTCATGGAGCAGTGAGAACCGAGCTATCAATGGTGTTCGTTTGCTCGGTTCTCAGTGTTGAGGCGCCGGGAGACCGATGCTGCATCCACCTAGGTAAATATGAATAAAACTAAAACTAAAAAACCCTACTACTCTTTATAAACTGAGATCTGTAGACATGGACCGTAGAGTTTGTGCTTGGATAGAAAACTGGTTATGGGGGCGTGTCCAAAGGGTGGTGATAAATAATGTGTAGTCAGACTGGTCTGGAGTGGTAAGTGGGGTACCCCAAGGCTCTGTCTTGGGATCAATTCTGTTTAATTTATCCATAAATGATATAGAGGAAGGGATACATAGCTCAATCTCAGTGTTTGCGGACCGCAAACAAAAATAAGCAGGGCAATAACTTCATATCAGGATATAGAAATTTTACAGATATATATACAGTGGGGATGGAAAGTATTCAGACCCCCTTAAATTTTTCACTCTTTGTTATATTGCAGCCATTTGCCAAAATCATTTAAGTTCATTTTTGTCCTCATTAATGTACACACAGCACCCCATATTGTACACACAGCCCCCCATATTGTACACACAGCCCCCCATATTGTACACACAGCACCCCATATTGTACACACAGCACCCCATATTGTACACACAGCCCCCCATATTGTACACACAGCACCCCATATTGTACACACAGCACCTCATATTGTACACACAGCACCCCATATTGTACACACAGCACCCCATATTGTACACACAGCCCCCCATATTGTACACACAGCACCCCATATTGTACACACAGCACCCCATATTGTACACACAGCACCCCATATTGTACACACAGCACCTCATATTGTACACACAGCCCCCCATATTGTACACACAGCACCCCATATTGACAGAAAAACACAGAATTGTTGACATTTTTACAGATTTATTAAAAAAGAAAAACTGAAATATCACATGGTCCTAAGTATTCAGACCCTTTGCTGTGACACCCATATATATAACTCGGGTGCTGTCCATTTCTTCTGATCATCCTTGAGATGGTTCTACACCTTCATTTGAGTCCAGCTGTGTTTGATTATACTGATTGGACTTGATTAGAAAAGCCACACACCTGTCTATATAAGACCTTACAGCTCACAGTGCATGTCAGAGCAAATGAGAATCATGAGGTCAAAGGAACTGCCTGAAGAGCTCAGAGACAGAATGGTGGCAAGGCACAGATCTGGCCAAGGTTACGAAAAAAATTCTGCTGCACTTAAGGTTCCTAAGAGCACAGTGGCCTCCATAATCTTTAAATGGAAGACGTTTGGGACGACCAGAACCCTTCCTAGAGCTGGCCATCCGGCCAAACTGAGCTATCGGGGGAGAAGAGCCTTGGTGAGAGAAGTAAAGAAGAACCCAAAGATCACTGTGGCTGAGCTCCAGAGATGCAGTCGGGAGATGGGAGAAAGTTGTAGAAAGTCAACCATCACTGCAGCCCTCCACCAGTCGGGGCTTTATGGCAGAGTGGCCCAACGGACGCCTCTCCTCAGTGCAAGACACATGAAAGCCCGCATGGAGTTTGCTAAAAAACACCTGAAGGACTCCAAGATGGTGAGAAATAAGATTCTCTGGTCTGATGAGACCAAGATAGAACTTTTTGGCCTTAATTCTAAGCGGTATGTGTGGAGAAAACCAGGCACTGCTCATCACCTGTCCAATGCAGTCCCAACAGTGAAGCATGGTGGTGGCAGCATCATTCTGTGGGGGTGTTTTTCAGCTGCAGGGACAGGACGACTGGTTGCAATCGAGGGAAAGATGAATGCGGCCAAGTACAGGGATATCCTGGACGAAAACCTTCTCCAGAGTGCTCAGGACCTCAGACTGGGCCAAAGGTTTACTTTCCAACAAGACAATGACCCTAAGCACACAGCTAAAATAACGAAGGAGCGGCTTCACAACAACCCCCGTGACTGTTCTTGAATGGCCCAGCCAGAGCCCTGACTTAAACCCAATTGAGCATCTCTGGAGAGACCTAAAAATGGCCGTCCACCAACGTTTACCATCCCCCCTGACAGAACTGGAGAGGATCTGCAAGGAGGAATGGCAGAGGATCCCCAAATCCAGGTGTGAAAAACTTGTTGTATCTTTCCCAAAAAGACTCATCAAAAGGGGCTTCTACTAAATACTGAGCAAAGGGTCTGAATACTTAGGACCATGTGATATTTCAGTTTTTCTTTTTTAATAAATCTTCAAAAATGTCAACAATTCTGTGTTTTTCTGTCAATATGGGGGGCTGTGTGTACAATATGGGGGGCTGTGTGTACAATATGAGGTGCTGTGTGTAAAATATGGGGGCTGTGTGTACAATATGGGGTGCTGTGTGTACAATATGAGGTGCTGTGTGTAAAATATGGGGGCTGTGTGTACAATATGGGGTGCTGTGTGTACAATATGGGGTGCTGTGTTTACAATATGGGGTGCTGTGTGTACAATATGGGGTGCTGTGTGTACAATATGAGGTGCTGTGTTTACAATATGGGGTGCTGTGTGTACAATATGGGGTGCTGTGTGTACAATATGGGCTGCTGTGTGTACAATATGGGGCGCTGTGTGTACAATATGGGGCGCTGTGTGTACATCATGGGGGGCTGTGTGTACAATATGGGGTGCTGTGTGTACAATATGGGGGGCTGTGTGTATAATATGGGGGGCTGTGTGTACAATATGTGGTGCTGTGTGTACAATATGAGGTGCTGTGTGTACAATATGGGGGGCTGTGTGTACAATATGAGGTGCTGTGTGTACAATATATGGTGCTGTGTGTACAATATGGGGAGCTGTGTGTACAATATGGGGGTGCTGTGTGTACAATATGGGGCGCTGTGTGTATAATATGGGGGGCTGTGTGTACAATATGAGGTGCTGTGTGTAGAATATGGGGTGCTGTGTGTACAATATGGGGTGCTGTGTGTACAATATGGGGGGCTGTGTGTACAATATGGGGGGCTGTGTGTACAATATGGAGTGCTGTGTGTACAATATGGGGTGCTGTGTGTACAATATGGGGGGCTGTGTGTACAATATGGGGTGCTGTTTGTACAATATGGGGTGCTGTGTGTACAATATGGGGAGCTGTGTGTACAATATGGGGTGCTGTGTGTACAATACGGGGTGCTGTGTGTACAATATGAGGTGCTGTGTGTACAATATGGGGTGCTGTGTGTACAATATGGGGTGCTGTGTGTACAATATGGGGGGCTGTGTGTACAATATGAGGTGCTGTGTGTACAATATGAGGTGCTGTGTGTACAATATGGGGTGCTGTGTGTACAATATGGGGTGCTGTGTGTACAATATGGGGGGCTGTGTGTACAATATGGGGGGCTGTGTGTACAATATGGGGTGCTGTGTGTACATTAATGAGGAAAAAATTAACTTAAATGATTTTAGCAAATGGTTGCAATATAACAAAGAGTGAAAAATCTAAGGAGGTCTGAATATTTTCTGTCCCCACTGTATATGCGTTTTATGGTTGCCCCCCCTACTTTCGTCCCTGTCCCCCCATGTGCCCCCTAAATATGAAAACTGGAGACGCCATTGGGTAAGATGGAAGGCCGGAGGTCAAATTAGGTAAACTTTGCAATATTCAAAAACACTAAAAACTCAAGTTAGTTTTCCTTTAAAAGGATATCGAGTCGGTTGTTTTTGTCCCCATAAAACATTCAAGATTTTTACTTTGCCGCCGAAGTTTGGAGACCAGAGAACTGAAACAAAAGAATGTAGCGAGTATCTCATGGCTCCATATCTCCTCCATACACACAATCCCCGTATTTCAGGGTAATGAGCAGTTTGGAGGTGACCTCAGCCCATAACTCTTCCCCACTTTCATTTATTAGGAGCCGTACGGTTGGCTGTCAGCGCGCACCGGGCAGGGGCATTTATATGAGTGATAAATAATATCTATGGGGCAATTAACATTTCACGTATAGGAAGTGGATGGGCGCTTTCTGCAAATAACTGAGCCGCCGAGTCCGGTTCTATTCTCAGCATAAAGATTGCCTGTCGTCGAGCAGAATGGATATCGGCAATAAACGCACCACTACTAGGCGGCCACTGAATCGTCACAGTGCTGGCTGGCGACCAGCGGTGGAAATTGATGATCTACACAATTACATTTTATTTACTGAGAGGCCGATCGGACCATCTTTTAATTTCATGGTTGTAGCATCATCTGCAGTCCTGTTTGGGCTTCTTGTATAAAAGGCCCTCTTTACCTCGCCGTATATAATGTTTATATTCAATTACTGCCCTGAGATATGGCGAGGTTTGGTAATAACGCTCCGCGGTTTAATGGAGGTGATGACAATCTCATACCTTACGGCCCATTCAGATCTGCTACACTCCAGTGTGATGCGATAAAAAGGGTTGTGTTAAGGCAGCCCAACACCCGAATGGACCAAAAATTAGACATGCAACATTTTTTTTCCATGCAGCCAAGTATTGTGGTGTGCTGCAATGCATTGCCATCTGAGGTGTCTTAAGGCCTTCAGTTCCGTAATGTGCAACTCACCACAGCACACAAGAGGGTATCAGCCCTTAAGGTTGGGGTTATCGGTTTGGTTGAGGATGCAAGCTGAATGACTCAATTTGTTGACACTATGTGGGACACTATTCCTTCCACTGACACCAATGATGGGGCACTATTCCTCCCACTGACACCAATGATGGGGCACTATTCCTCCCACTGACACCAATTATGGGGCACTATTCCTCCCACTGACACCAATAATGGGGTACTATTCCTCCCACTGACACCAATGATGGGGTACTATTCCTCCCAGTGAAACCAATGATGGGGCACTATTCCTTCCACTGATACCAATGATGGGGCACTATTCCTTCCACTGACACCAATGATGGGGCACTATTTTTTCCCACTGACACCAATGATGGGGTACTATTCTTCCCAGTGACACCAATGATGGGGCACTATACCTTCCACTGACACTAATGATGGGGCACTATTCCTCCCAGTGACACCAATGATGGGGCACTATTCCTCCCAGTGACACTGAAGGGGCTCTATTCCTTCCAGTGACACTGAAGGGGCTCTTTTCCTTCCAGTGACACCAATGATAGGCCCACTAATCCACCCACTGACACCACTAATGGGGCACTATTCCTTCCACTGACACCAATGATGGAGCACTATTCCTCCCACTGACATTAAAGGGCCACTATTTCTCCCACTGACACCAAGTGTGGGGCATTATTCCTTCCACTGACAACAATGATGGGCCACTAATCCTTCCACTGATACCAATGATGGGCCACTAATCCTTCCACTGATACCAATGATGGGGCACTATTCCTCTCACTGACACTAAAGGCTCATTTTCCTCCCACTGACTCCAATGATGGGGCACAATTCCTCCCCCTGATACCAATGATAGAGCACTATTCCTCCCACTGACACCCACGACAGGACATTACTCCTTTCACTGACAACTATAACGGGACACTAGAAAAAGAAAGAGAGAGTATGTTTTCTTGTCAGTACCAAAAAGTTTTGGTGAGCACCCATATCAATTGCATAATATAGTTAATATTGTAAAGAAATTTAATCGATGTCGATACTAATGTTTTTGTTCTTTGTAACCTGGGCATTGTTATAGATGCATGTTGAGCCGCCCCGAAGAAGTAGATAATTAGTCTGCGAAACACGTTGGCTGTCCGCATATACAAGCATCTGTTCAAGCCTTTGGACTGAGTATCAACTGCGGTCTTATATGTATATGACCTAATGTTATTAATGCATCATTTTTTATATTTTGTAATAAATTTATATTTTATTAATATCGCTGTGGTTGTGCTCAGCACAGTTGGCTATGCTGCAGTCTTGTGAACTTCGGCAGCCATCTTGGGTCAGCAGGGTCTATTTAAGTCACTGCCACCAGGTTTTTGGTGTGCTTCTTGTGTGCGGCTAGAGTAGGGAGAGAGACCCCACTTGTTAAGGAAAGTAACTAGTGGTAGGGAAAGGTTCTGGTGAGGAGGGACAGGTTAGGGACTCTCTACCCTGGAAAGAAGCCTCCCTCTTGGGACTGGACTGGCCAGGCTGCACGTCATCCTCTCAAACAGACACTGTCGGTATCTCTCCTCCATCACATTGAACTACATTGAACTGAGTTGTTTCCGTATCGGCGTTCTCCCACTTGTAACGCTGGCATTCCATTTAATGCAAGTGTAGCACCCTCAAGTGTGCTAGATTAGGATTTTTGTTAGTGTGGGTAAATTGTTTGGCTTGGCTGGCAGCTAATCCTGTGTTTTATCTGGGTCAGGGTTTGAGTGACTCAGGGAGGGCTGCATGGCTCACAGGCAGCATCTCTGAGCCCCCCCCCCCTCTACTTCTGGAACTTGCTGGAAACTTCCAGAAGAATGGGTGTGGAGGTAAGGAGGAGCTGCCTGGAGTATTCTGAGGGCCCTGACCAATCCCTAACAGATGGGTTGGCAGGCCCCCTCAAATACTCAGGGTCAGTCCAGCTGGGGCAGTGGAGTTCGGGTGGAAGCTGGAGATAGAGTGTTAGGCGGTCGGTTGCCCTTGAGGGTAGCCCCCTAATCTGAGGGGGGTGCCCTCAGACCTGGGCTTGGGTGCAAAAGGGACCCTCTTCACGACACACAGAGGTGTCCTGACTGGAAGCACGGGAGCAGGAAGAGGACAGCAGGAGAACCATGACGAGCAAATCTCCAGGGAGGAAGACAGCCAGGTGAGCTGGTGAGTAAAACTGTCAAAGAGGCCTGAGAGGACTGGGAGAGAGAGCAGTCAGGAATGGATGCACAGTCAACCTGGGAGGACTGAAAAGTCTTAGCCAGGCGGGCTGGTAGTGCCTGAAGAGGTGGTGTTGGGATTAGTAGCCACAGGAGCAGGACAGCTGGGCACTAGGACTTGCTACACAAACAAGGGACCCCCGGTCCTTGCCCGAAAAAGGGCATTTGCTACTGGTCTGACTGAGCCTTTGTCAGATCATCCAAACAGTGCCAGCTGGTCCTGGGAGTTGCAGTTCTACAAGCAAGATTTGTGCAAGAGGTAGAAGAGAAGTGTATATACAAGCTGTATTTAGTTGTGTCCCTGAAGAGTTCTACTGCTTTGATCAAGTGGGCATCCCATAATATGCGTCTCCAAGTATATTCCCCTCAATAAAACATAAAACAAAGCACTGGACTGTTCTTCTGACTCAAGTAAGCTGTGAAGATGAGGTGTGCCTGGCTGTGCACAGTGGGGGTTCCCTTTCTACTTGCGGCACCTTACGGGGTGTGCTATACAAGTTTTACTGCACTCGGACTCTGTGTACTTATTACCAGCACCACGCTGCACCTCCCTACATGCTTACAAGAAGACCGTTTGATATAAAGCAATAAATTATGCCAAAGTGGGCAGATGTCTCATAGTAGACAGTGGGGGTGGGGTGATTGAAACATCTGCCTTTGCTAATATCCATCAATGAGCTGTCAATACACCTAGAGAAAAACAGCTGGTAGCACACCGTAATGTCCAAGGCTTGTAAAACTTTATTATTCTTGGCCAAGCTTCAAGAAGCCCCATTTGGGACTGCCTGGGTCCTAGACGAGGCTTCTTGGAATTCATAAAGTGTAACAACCTCTAGACATTTCAGTGTGCTGCCGGCTGTTTTTCTTTAGATGAGTTGACCATTCGGGGTGAGGAAGAGCCCCTGCTTGGGGTCAGTTGAGGGACCCTTCCATAATATAGGATTTATGAGCAGAAGGAAACTTTTACTTGTCTCCGTCAATGAGCGTCCAGGATCCAGGCAGCTGGTAAAAGTAACAAAACTCTTCTCTTTACTTCTCAGAACTGGGAATGAGCCTAACCTCTTCACAGCGAGATTTTGAAGGGAGTTGAGAAACATTTTGTAATCCTAACAAGAATTTCTGATGGCTCCCTGCTCTTGTTATCTCCCCATAGGTCAGCCTGGAGACTGAACCAGTAATTGGCAGTAAACAGGGAATTGGGGACCCTCATTTTAGTATCTCTCAGCAGAGCAGAGTTGGCCTTTAATTGGGTACACTCCAGAAAACATTGATATGTGCACCTTGTACCGCTCTCCTCCTAAGTACCAATTATATCAAATGGAAGATGATGGCAGAATGACAGCTGGCAAACCGGTCCTCACCCGGCCGCTCCATCACTCGGAGTATTGATTGTATGGTTTGGCTCTTGTTAGATATTACCACTTCTATCTCCGTCGCGTTCCCTCTATAACGCGTTCCGTCACCTCGGGTCAGCCATGGAAAGGAAGATCTATGATCAGTTATGACAGAAGATCAGACATCGATGTGGCCATGATAATCACAGGACACCTGCACCCTCAGTGACTTCTCCTTGCACTCTCTTTTTGATGAATTTCTCAATGAAATTTTCCTTTTTATATATTCTACTGGTTGAGATAATGCTGATACATTTCCACAGCAGATTATGGCGTGAACTATCTCAGCCTTGGAAGAGGTGTACTATCAGGAGTAAACTGGAACAGGGGGGCAACAGCCCCCCCCCCCCCCGGGCCACTCTGGTACCCTGTAAAAGGGCTGCACCCCTTCTTCCACGATAAAGGCTTCCTGCTAAAGAGGAGTAAAGTATCCTACCGAGTGCCGGGACAATGCGCAGGCCACTCCGGCATGGATGGTGTACGCCAGGGGTAGGCAACCTCAACCCTCCAGCTGTTTTGAAACTACAAGTCCCATGAGACATTGCAAGACCCTGACAATCAAAGGTATGACTCCTAGAGGCAGAGGCATGATGGGATTTGTGGTTTCACCGCAGCTGGCGGGCCAAGGTTGCCTTCCCCTGGTGTACGCCATGTCCCGGCATAGGTCGGCTCCATGCCCCACCGGAGGCTCTTCTCACCCTGCCAGCCCAGACCAAACTGCCCCGGTTCCCCCTGAAGCCCCTGGCCGCCCCCTTCCAATCAGTTCAGCAACCAAGATTCAGTACAGCAGGCACTGTCCTCACTGATCCGCCCGGTAAGCAGGGAGTACCTGGAGCGGAGCTTCAGTCTGGGATGCGGTCAGAAGGAAGCAGAGAAGAGGGAGAGCAGGAGGGGGGCCAAGTCACTGCACCATAGGCCTCTGAGTTGTAGTTGCCCCCTGGGCCAAAAGTTGCCGGTCAGCCCCTGTGTACTATTCTATGTCAATGCTTCAGCACCTACTATGTACAGAAGGTAGGTTATCACTTGTCCTTGATACATCATTCCTTACACAGGTCTCCAAAGAATATACACTATAATACCAAAAGTATTGGTACGCCTGCCTTTACACACACACATGAACTTTAAAAAGGAAGTAAACCCTGAAGTAATGTCTAAGCCTCCCTATTAGTCTTTAAAAGACCCTCAGCAAGGGTGACAATAAAACTAATTATAGAGCCATTGGAAGTTCTAACTAGGGGCTAAACCAACTACCACAAAACAGGAGGAGGTACCGTGGCTCACACTAGGATACAGATGCCACACATCCTCATTTCTTATAGGATAGAAGAATGAGCCTTAAAGGGGAACTGAATTCCCATTGTTAAGTCTTTTTTTGCCCAAAACTTTCTACCATGTTCCTAGCTTTTCCTAAATTTTCAATGCACACTGCACAGTACATGCATTACACAGCGTACATTCCTGCTCATTCTTGATATGCCAAGAAAAGAGCCAGTTTTTGGTTATGATGTAAATCCCGTGTGAACGCACAAGAATGCCATCATCTATAATAACCAAAGAGGAGCATAGTGGGTCCCGAAAGAAACAGCTATTTAGATGGTGGCATCACTGGAAGCACTGGCAAGTGGAGCCAAGACCTGTCAATGACTGGCATGCCAAGAAAAGAGCCAGCTGCTGGTTAAGATGTAAATCTTGTGTAAATGTGCAAGAGTTCCATCATCTATGGCCGCCCAACAATCAACCAATAAGGAGCTTTGTGGGACCCAAAAGAAGCAGCGTGGAAGATGGTGGCATCACTGGAAAGAGTGGCAACTGGAGCTGAGACCTGTGACTGGCATGCCAAGAAAAGAACCAGTTGGCGGTTAAGCTGTAAATCCTTTGTAAATGTTCAGGAGTTCCATCATCTATGGCTTCCCAACAACCAACCAATAAGAAACTTTGTGGGATCCATAAGAAGCAGCGTGCAAGATGGTGGCATCACCGGAAGGAGTGGCAACTGGAGCTGAGACCTGTGACTGGCATGCCAAAAATAATGTAGGTTGCTGGTTAAGATATAAATCCTGTATGAATATGCAAGAGTTCCATCATCTATGACCACCTAGCAACCAAAAAGGAGCACTGCAGGACCCAGAAGAAGCAGCCAGTAAGATGGTGACATCACTGGATGGAGTGGCAACACAGACCTATCACTGACTGGCATGCCAAGATTAGAGCCAGTTGCCACTTAAGATGTAAATCCTGTGTGAATGTGCAAGAGTTCCATCATCGGTTATGCCTGACAACCATAGAGGAGCATTGTGGGACCCCGAAGACGCAGTGAGGAAGGTGGCGATGTCATCAGATGGAGTGGAAACTGGAGCTGAGACCAGTCAGTGTAGAATAGAGCTAGTTGCTGGTAAAGATGTACATCTTGTGTGAATGTGCAAGAGTTCCTTCATCAATCATGACAACCAAAGAGGAGCCGTGTGGGACATGGAAGACGTGGTGAGGAAGATGGCAGCACCATTGGATGGAGTGGCAACTGGAGCTGACACCTGTCACTGCGTGGCGTGCCAAGAATAGAGCCAATTTCTGGTTATAATGTAAATCCTATGTGAATGTGCAAGAGTTACATCACCAGTGGCCACCCAACAATCAAAGAGGAGAAAAACAAAAAAACGCTGGGCGCCAGCGTTTAGGAACAGTTATGCCGTGTACACACGACCGGACTTTTCGTCAGACTCAACTCAGACTTTACGACGGAGTTCTGACGGAGTTCCGACGAAACAGACTTGCCTACACACGATCACACCAAAGTCCGACTGATTCTAACGTGATGACGTACGACCGGACTAGAATAAGGAAGTTCATAGCCAGTAGCCAATAGCTGCCTTTGCGTCGTTTTTGGTCCATTGGACTAGCATACAGACGAACGCATTTTTCGATAGGATTCGAGTCCGTCGGAAAGATTTGAATCATGTTCTATTTCTAAAGTCCATCAGATTTTTCGACAGAAAATGTCCGATGAAGCCCACACGCGATCGGAATGTCCGACGGATTAGTTCCGTTGGACCTTTGATGCCGAAAAGTTCGGCCGTGTGTACACGGCATTATTGTTCTTGTCTGCCAGACAAATGCTCTCAAAAACGGAAATAAAAGGGGTTTATTTTCTACCTCTAAACGGCTCTAGACTACCTAATGTGCATGGACACTAGACGTGTGCAGAACGGAAAAATTACGGTAGTTTTGTATATATTTGTAATGTTACTAATTATGTTTTGTTGATTTGTTTCGGAATTCTTTTAGTTTTCTTGTTTCCTTTATTCCTTCTCTAACGATTTTCGTTATGCCCGGGTTGATAAGATGTCACAAGTGGGCGGGGTCACCCACTGACGTCATCGGGTTACTCCGCCTCTATAATAAATGTCAAAATCGAAGCAGGCAGTCGGCGAGGCTGGCATTTTTTTTCAGGTCCAGTGATGCGGTGGGCGTTGTGATTGATGATGGATCTACACCAGGGGACTTTTTTTTTTTTTTTGACTTGTCAGAAACTTGTGTACTGTCTTTATTCACTTTTTTGGTGAATGGGTAGGGGTACTATATCCCATACTCATTCACATGGGGGGGGGTCTGGGCTTCCAGATTCTGATAAGCCCCCAGCCCGCAGACCCCCACAACCACCGCCCAAGGTTGTGGGGAAGAGTCCCTTTCCCCATCAACATGGGGACAAGGTGCTTTGGAATGGACCCCAAAGCACCCCCCCATGTTGAGGGCATGTGGCCTGGCATTGTTCGGGTGGGTGCTCACTCGTCCCCCCTCTTTCCTGGCCTGCCGGGCTGCATGCTAGGGTAATGGTAAGAATTTTGGTGAGTCCCCACGCCGTTTTTTTTTTTTTTGGCATAGGGTTCCCCTTAAAATCCATACTTTCAGGTCTGGTATGGATTGGGGAGGGGCCCACTCTGTTTTTTTTTCTGAATTGTCTAAACATTATATTCTAAACATGTAATATAAATAAAGAATTTCTAAACACCATTTTGTTTACATTTCCCCACTGACAGCTGATTGGTCATCGGTTGTTAAGGACGCGGCAGCCGACTTCCTGGCCCACTCCTTAACAACCAGCTATTCTTCACACAGAATTTGAATCGGTCAATTGTTTTTTGACCGTTCTGAATTAGAATCGTTCCGAAAATTTTGAATTTGTTAGAAAACGCATAAACTATACAAAGTTAACCACTTACCGACCAGCTCACGCACATTTACGGCGGCAGGTTGGCTCGTTCCCATGAATCGTCGTACCTGTACGTCGGCACCTTTAAGAGCCATAGCAGGCGCCCGCTGCGCGGCGGGGGACCCGATGCATGTGGCCGGCGGCCGGGATGTCCGCGGCCACCCGTGATCGTGGGTACAAGAGCCAGAACGGGGATCTGTGTATGTAAACACACAAATCCCCGTTCTGACAACAGATCCCCGTTCTGACAGGGGAGGAGAGACAGATCTGCTGTTCCTGGTAATTTAGAACAGCGATCTGTCTCCTCCTCCTTCAGTCAGTCCCATCCCCCCCACAGTTAGAAACACTCATGAGGGAACACATTTAACCCCTTGATCGCCCCCTAGTGTTAACCCCCTCCCTGCCAGTGATAGTTATACCGTAATCAGTGTCTTTTTTTAGCAGCTACATTCATGCATCCTACTTCCGATGATTGGCTTTAAACGCCATGAAACGCGTTGAGTCTACACTCAAAGGGGCCAAGCTAAGCTCATCTATAATTATTAATTTGTTTTTAATGTTTATAGCATGTATCGTTTGTATTCATCATGATAATTATGTATAATTGATTTACATGTTCATCATGGTTATCGCTGTTATCTGTACCAATCATGTCCATTTATGATCAATATTAATTATGTTATTATTATTAATTATGGTTTTCCTTGTATATCGTATGCATTATAGATTTTTAGATTATGCACTATATATCTTATTTACCAATCAAATTTTTTAATTATCAATAAAATGCAATATAATTTTATGGACTGCCCACCGGGGATTGGGATAATAAATCCATTTATAATTGTAATTAAGCATTTGATTTATCCATTTTCTACTAACAGGGACATGCCTCATACAAAGTCCCCGTATCTATTTTCTCTTTGTTCTCGCATATTTTTAACTCTGATCGCTGTATAAATGTCAATGGTCCCAAAAAAGTGTCCGATCTGTCTGCTGCAATGTCGCAGTCCCGCTAAAAATCGCAGATCGCCACCATTACTAGTAAAAAAAAAAAAAAAATAATAATAAAAATGCCATAAATCTCTCCCCTATTTTATAGACTCTATAAACCCAGGGCCAGATTAAGACCATCATGGACCTGGTGCTGAGGATTTCGGTGGGCCTTTTTATGGAAAAAAAAAATGAAAATGCAAACAATTTTTCACTAAAACAAATGAAATATACTCTCACCAGTAATACCAGCCGTGCAGCCTCTGAGCAGCAGCAACACCACCAATACCACCTGCTATGCGATCTCTCACCAGCAGCAACATAGGAAGACCACATTTCCAAAGTGTCATTCAGGGACAACCCCCCCTTCCCAAAAAAAGATGAGGGTGGGGGATGTAGTCTCGGGGGTTGATGGGGAAATCTGCGGTGGAGGTGATTGGCAAATGGCTGGTGTTAGCATTTAAAATCATCCTGACACTATGCTTGATATGGCGTCAGGATGATCAAATTCCATTATTTCTATTACTACATTGTAATATATAGTGAAATAGTTCAATTCACCATCATGCAGAATCAGTGGGAACCTGAGCTTGTCACTTCCCACCAGATGCAGCTTGTTACTTGCCACCCGATGTAGCGTATCACTTTCCACAGTTGCCTGCCACTAGATACAGTGTGCCACTTGCAACCAGATACAGTGTGCCACTTGCCACCCATAGCCTGCCACAGATACAGTGTGTCACTTGCCACTAGCAGCCTGCCACCAGATAAAGCGTGCCACTTGCCACCAGCAGTCTGCCACCAGATACAATGTGCCACTTGCCACCAGCAGTCTGCCACCAGGTACAGTCTGCCACTTGCCACCAGCAGCCTGCCACCAGATACAGTGTGCCACTTGCAACCAGCAGCCTTCCACCAGATTCAGTGTGCCACTTTCCAACCACTGCCTGTCACCAGATACAGTGTGCCACTTGCCACCCATAGCCTGCCACAGATACAGTGTGCCACTTGCCACCCATAGCCTGCCACAGATACAGTGTGTCACTTGCCACTAGCAGCCTGCCACCAGATACAGCGTGCCACTTGCCACCAGCAGTCTGCCACCAGATACAATGTGCCACTTGCCACCAGCAGTCTGCCACCAGGTACAGTCTGCCACTTGCCACCAGCAGCCTGCCACCAGATACAGTGTGCCACTTGCAACCAGCAGCCTTCCACCAGATTCAGTGTGCCACTTTCCAACCACAGCCTGTCACCAGATACAGTGTGCCACTTGCCACCAACAGCCTGCCACCAGATACAGTGTGCCATTTGCCACTAGCAGCCTGCCACCAAATACAATGTGCCACTTTCCACCCGCAGCCTGCCACCAGATACAGTGTGCCACTTGCCACCAGCAGTCTGCCACTAGATACAGTGTACAACTTGCCACCAGATACAGTGTGTCACTTGCCACCCAGACTGCCACCAGATGCAATGTGCCACTTGGCACCAGCACCCTGCCACCAGATATAGTGTGCCACTTGCCACCAGCAGTCTGCCACTAGATACAGTGTGCAACTTGCCACCAGATACAGTGTGCCACTTGCCACCCAGACTGTCACCAGATGCAATGTGCGACTTGCCACCAGCAATAGTCAAACAAATCTCTGTATCCCTCACCCCTCCTGGGCTGGGATGGTATGGCTGTAGGTAAAATGAATGCCAGCAGTATTGATCAGACCAAGTTCTACTGAGGGGGGTGTATACAAGCCTTTGGGCTCACACTGGTGTGCTGCAGTTTTGGCTGCACTGCTTGTGTAGCCGAACATACACAGCTGTGAGTCAGCTGTACACCGCGCCTGCGCAATGAAGACCACATTCAACACCGCATTCTACCAGACGCTCCCGTCGCTCGTGCTACTCTGCAAGGGGCGGCTATATTACGGCGTATTTAAACACATTAAGGGCGGGTTTTGCAAACTTCCTGGCCCATTTAAGGACTTCTCACAATACTTGCCACAGTATCACAGTAATACACCCGCCCCTTGCAGAGTAGCACGAGGATCGGGAGCGCGCGGCAGCGTCGGCCATAATGTCCTGCTCATTGCGCAGGCGCCATCTACAGCCAACTCGCAGCTGTTCAGCTTCGAATATTTTCGGTGGCTCCCTTGTTGTTCGTACTGCAGCTGCGCAGTACAGGGGGGGGTCATCATCCGCCGAGGGGAGGTTTCTCGGCAGAACACCGGCTGCTCTGTTCACAATTTCCCCGCCCATACGGCTCCTTCACTGCACGGACTTCACACAGAGAGAGGGGAGGGGGAAGGCTGAGCCATCTGTGTACGGGGGGGAACTGTGCACTGTGACATTGTAATAACCACAGTGAGCCAACACAGGTACAGCCAGAACCCCCCTACATTTACACACAGCTTCTCCTGTCCTATAGACGTTTATGGACAGGAGAATTCGGGCTTATACTGCTGGCTGGGCGGCCGATTTTAAGGCAGGGGCCTGGAGCTGCAGCTCCAATAGCCCCTATGTTAACCACTTGACGACCGCCTCACGCCGATGTACGTCGGCAAAGTGGCACGGACAGGCAAAATCACGTACAGGGTACGTGATTTGCCTTCCGCGGGTGGGGGGTCCGATCGGACCCCCCCCCGGTGCCCGAGGCGGTCGTCGTTTGTCCAGCGGCGATCGGTGATGAGGGGGAGACCATCCGTTCGTGGCCCCCCCCTCGCGATCGCCGCCGGCCAATCGAATCATTCCTTTGCTGCTGTATGCTAAACAGCAGCAAAGGAAGTGATGTCATCTCCCCTCGGGTCGGTATTTTCCGTTCCGGCCCGAGGAGAGACGACAAGTATGTGAGTGCACCAAACACTACACACACAGTAGAACATGCCAGGCACACAAATCACCCCGATCCCCCCCCCGATCGCCCCCCGATCCCCCCCCAATCACCCCCCCCCCCCCCTGTCACAAACTGACACCAGCAGTTTTTTTTTTTTTTTTTTTTTTTTGTTTTTTCTGATTACTGCATAGTGTCAGTTTGTGACAGTTAGTGTTGGGACAGTTAGTATTACCCCCCTTTAGGTCTAGGGTACCCCCCTAACCCCCCCTAATAAAGTTTTAACCCCTTGATCACCCCCCGTCACCAGTGTCGCTAAGCGATCATTTTTCTGATCGCTGTATTAGTGTCGCTGGTGACGCTAGTTAGTGAGGTAAATATTTAGGTTCGCCGTCAGCGTTTTATAGCGTCAGGGACCCCCATATACTATCTAATAAATGTTTTAACCCCTTGATTGCCCCCTAGTTAACCCTTTCACCACTGATCACCGTATAACCGTTACGGGTGACGCTGGTTAGTTTGTTTATTTTTTTATAGTGTCAGGGCACCCGCCGTTTATTACCGAATAAAGGTTTAGCCCCCCGATCGCCCGGCGGTGATATGCGTCGCCCCAGGCAGCGTCAGATTAGCGCCAGTACCGCGAACACCCACGCACGCACCGTACACCTCCCTTAGTGGTATAGTATCTGATCGGATCAATATCTGATCCGATCAGATCTATACTAGCGTCCCCAGCAGTTTAGGGTTCCCAAAAACGCAGTGTTAGCGGGATCAGCCCAGATACCCGCTAGCACCTGCGTTTTGCCCCTCCGCCCGGCCCGGCCCAGCCCACCCAAGTGCAGTATCGATCGATCACTGTCACTTACAAAACACTAAACGCATAACTGCAGCGTTCGCAGAGTCAGGCCTGATCCCTGCGATCGCTAACAGTTTTTTTGGTAGCATTTTGGTGAACTGGCAAGCACCAGCCCCAGGCAGCGTCAGGTTAGCGCCAGTACCGCTAACACCCACGCACGCAGCATACGCCTCTCTTAGTGGTATAGTATCTGAACGGATCAATATCTGATCCGATCAGATCTATACTAGCGTCCCCAGCAGTTTAGGGTTCCCAAAAACGCAGTGTTAGCGGGATCAGCCCAGATACCTGCTAGCACCTGCGTTTTGCCCCTCCGCCCGGCCCAGCCCAGCCCACCCAAGTGCAGTATCGATCGATTACTGACACTTACAAAACACTAAACGCATAACTGCAGCGTTCGCAGAGTCAGGCCTGATCCCTGCGATCGCTAACAGTTTTTTTGGTAGTATTTTGGTGAACTGGCAAGCACCAGCCCCAGGCAGCGTCAGATTAGCGCCAGTACCGCTAACACCCACGCACGCACCGTACACCTCCCTTAGTGGTATAGTATCTGATCGCATCAATATCTGATCCGATCAGATCTATACTAGCGTCACCAGCAGTTTAGGGTTCCCAAAAACGCAGTGTTAGCGGGATCAGCCCAGATACCTGCTAGCACCTGCGTTTTGCCCCTCCGCCCAGCCCGGCCCAGCCCACCCAAGTGCAGTATCGATCGATCACTGTCACTTACAAAACACTAAACGCATAACTGCAGCGTTCGCAGAGTCAGGCCTGATCCCTGCGATCGCTAACAGTTTTTTGGTAGCGTTTTGGTGAACTGGCAAGCGCCAGCGGCCTAGTACACCCCGGTCGTAGTCAAACCAGCACTGCAGTAACACTTGGTGACGTGGCGAGTCCCATAAGTGCAGTTGAAGCTGGTGAGGTGGCAAGCACAAGTAGTGTCCCGCTGCCACCAAAAAGACAAACACAGGCCCGTCGTGCCCATAGTGCCCTTCCTGCTGCATTCGCCAATCCTAATTGGGAACCCACCGCTTCTGCAGCGCCCGTACTTCCCCCATTCACATCCCCAACCAAATGCAGTCGGCTGCATGAGAGGCATTTTTATGTCCTCCCAAGTACCCCTACCCAACGAACCCCCCAAAAAAGATGTCGTGTCTGCAGCAAGCGCGGATATAGGCGTGACACCCGCTATTATTGTCCCTCCTGTCCTGACAATCCTGGTCTTTGCATTGGTGAATGTTTTGAACGCTACCATGCACTAGTTGAGTATTAGCGTAGGGTACAGCATTGCACAGGCTAGGCGCACTTTCACAGGGTCTCCCAAGATGCCATCGCATTTTGAGAGACCCGAACCTGGAACCGGTTACCGTTATAAAAGTTAGTTACAAAAAAAGTGTAAACAAAAAAAAAAAATATGAAATAAAAAAAAATAGTTGTTGTTTTATTGTTCTCTCTCTCTCTTTTCTCTCTCTCTATTGTTCTGCTCTTTTTTACTGTATTCTATTCTGCAATGTTTTATTGTTATTGTTATTGTTATTGTTATTGATTGTTATTGTTATTGTTATTGTTATTATGTTTTATCATGTTTGTTTTTCAGGTGTGTAATTATTTACACTTTACTGTGCTTTATTGTTAACCATTGTTAACCATTTTTTTGTCTTCAGGTACGCCATTCACGACTTTGAGTGGTTATACCAGAATGATGCCTGCAGGTTTAGGTATCATCTTGGTATCATTCTTTTCAGCCAGCGGTCGGCTTTCATGTAAAAGCAATCCTAGCGGCTAATTAGCCTCTAGACTGCTTTTACAAGCCGTGGGAGGGAATGCCCCCCCCCCCCACCGTCTTCCGTGTTTTTCTCTGGCTCTCCTGTCTCAACAGGGAACCTGAGAATGCAGCCGGTGATTCAGCCAGCTGACCATAGAGCTGATCAGAGACCAGAGTGGCTCCAAACATCTCTATGGCCTAAGAAACCGGAAGCTACGAGTATTTCATGACTTAGATTTCGCCGGATGTAAATAGCGCCATTGGGAAATTGGGGAAGCATTTTATCACACCGATCTTGGTGTGGTCAGATGCTTTGAGGGCAGAGGAGAGATCTAGGGTCTAATAGACCACAATTTTTTCAAAAAAGAGTACCTGTCACTACCTATTGCTATCATAGGGGATATTTACATTCCCCGAGATAACAATAAAAATGATTAAAAAAAAAAATATGAAAGGAACAGTTTAAAAGTAAGATTAAAAAAGCAAAAAAATAATAAAGAAAAAAAAAAAAAAAAAAAAAAACACCCCTGTCGCCCCCTGCTCTCGCGCTAAGGCAAACGCAAGCGGCGGTCTGTCGTCAAACGTAAACAGCAATTGCACCATGCATGTGAGGTATCACCGCGAAGGCCAGATCGAGTGCAGTAATTTTTCCAGTAGACCTCCTCTGTAAATCTAAAGTGGTAACCTGTAAAGGCTTTTGAAGGCTTTTAAACATGTATTTATTTTGTTGCCACTGCACGTTTGTGCGCAATTTTAAAGCATGTCATGTTTGGTATCCATGTACTCGGCCTAAGATCATCTTTTTTATTTCATCAAACATTTGGGCAATATAGTGTGTTTTAGTGCATTAAAATTTAAAAAAGTGTGTTTTTTCCCCAAAAAATGCGTTTGAAAAATCGCTGCGCAATTACTGTGTGAAAAAAAAAAATGAAACACCCACCATTTTAATCTGTAGGGCATTTGCTTTAAAAAAATATATAATGTTTGGGGGTTCAAAGTAATTTTTTTGCAAAAAAAAAAAACTTTTTCATGTAAACAATAAGTGTCAGAAAGGGCTTTGTCTTCAAGTGGTTAGAAGAGTGGGTGATGTGTGACATAAGCTTCTAAATGTTGTGCATAAAATGCCAGGACAGTTCAAAACCCCCCCAAATGACCCCATTTTGGAAAGTAGACACCCCAAGCTATTTGCTGAGAGGCATGTCGAGTCCATGGAATATTTTATATTGCGACACAAGTTGCGGGAAAGAGACAAATTTTTTTTTTTTTTTTTTTTTTTTGCACAAAGTTGTCACTAAATGATATATTGCTCAAACATGCCATGGAAATATATGAAATTACACCCCAAAATACATTCTGCTGCTTCTCCTGAGTACGGGGATACCACATGTGTGAGACTTTTTGGGAGCCTAGCCGCGTACGGGACCCCGAAAACCAAGCACCGCCTTCAGGCTTTCTAAGGGCGTGAATTTTTGATTTCACTCTTCACTGCCTATCACAGTTTCGGAGGCCATGGAATGCCCAGGTGGCACAAAACCCCCCCAAATGACCCCATTTTGGAAAGTAGACACCCCAAGCTATTTGCTGAGAGGTATAGTGAGTATTTTGCAGACCTCACTTTTTGTCACAAAGTTTTGAAAATTGAAAAAAGAAAAAAAAAATGTTTTTTCTTGTCTTTCTTCATTTTCAAAAACAAATGAGAGCTGCAAAATACTCACCATGCCTCTCAGCAAATAGCTTGGGGTGTCTACTTTCCAAAATGGGGTCATTTGGGGGGGTTTTGTGCCACCTGGGCATTCCATGGCCTCCGAAACTGTGATAGGCAGTAAAGAGTGAAATCAAAAATTTTCACCCTTAGAAATCCTGAAGGCAGTGATTGGTTTTTGGGGTCCAGTACGCGGCTAGGCTCCCAAAAAGTCCCACACATGTGGTATCCCCATACTCAGGAGAAGCAGCTAAATGTATTTTGGGGTGCAATTCCACATATGCCCATGGCCTGTGTGAGCAATATATCATTTAGTGACAACTTTATGAAAAAAAAAAAAAAAAAAAAAAAAAGTGTCACTTTCCCGCAACTTGTGTCAAAATATAAAATATTCCATGGACTCAATATGCCTCTCAGCAAATAGCTTGGGGTGTCTACTTTCCAAAATGGGGTCATTTTGGGGGGTTTTGTGCCATCTTGGCATTCCATGGCCTCCGAAACTGTGATAGGCAGTGAAGAGTGAAAGCAAAAATTTACACCCTTAGAAATCCTGAAAGCGGTGATTGGTTTTCGGGGCCCCGTACGCGGCTAGGCTCCCAAAAAGTCCCACACATGTGGTATCCCCATACTCAGGAGAAGCAGCAGAATGTATTTTGGGGTGCAATTCCACATAGGCCCATGGCCTGTGTGAGCAATATATCATTTAGTGACGACTTTTTGTAAATATTTTTTTTTTTTTTTTTTTTGTCATTTTTCAATCACTTGGGACAAAAAAAATAAATATTCAATGGGTTCAACATGCCTCTCAGCAATTTCCTTGGGGTGTCTACTTTCCAAAATGGGGTCATTTGGGGGGGTTTTGTACTGCCCTGCCATTTTAGCACCTCAAGAAATGACATAGGCAGTCATAAACTAAAAGCTGTGTAAATTCCAGAAAATGTACCCTAGTTTGTAGACGCTATAACTTTTGCGCAAACCAATAAATATACGCTTATTGACATTTTTTTTACCAAAGACATGTGGCCGAATACATTTTGGCCTAAATGTATGACTAAAATTTAGTTTATTGGATTTTTTTTATAACAAAAAGTAGAAAATATCATTTTTTTTCAAAATTTTCGGTCTTTTTCCGTTTATAGCGCAAAAAATAAAAACCGCAGAGGTGATCAAATACATCAAAAGAAAGCTCTATTTGTGGGAAGAAAAGGACGCAAATTTCGTTTGGGTACAGCATTGCATGACCGCGCAATTAGCAGTTAAAGCGACGCAGTGCCAAATTGGAAAAAGACCTCTGGTCCTTAGGCAGCATAATGGTCCGGGGCTCAAGTGGTTAATCCGGCCCTATATAAACCAATCAATATACGCTTATTGCAAATTTTTTTTTAACCAAAAATATGTAGAAGAATACATATTGGCCTAAACTGATGAAGACATTTTTATTTATTTTTTTTGGATATTTAGTATAGCAAAGGGTAAAAAATATTGTTTTTTTTTTTTCAAAATTGTCGCTCTTTTTTTGTTTATAGCGCAAAAAATAAAAACCGCAGAGGTGATCAAATACCACCAAATGAAAGCTCCATTTGTGGGGAAAAAAGGACGTCAATTTTATTTGGGTACAACGTCGGACGGCCGCGCTATTGTCAGTTAAAGCGGCGCAGTGCCGTATCGCAAAAAATGGCCTGGTCATTAAGGGGGAAAATCCTTCCGGGGCTTAAGTGGTTCAACAAATTTCAAAGGAAATTCGTTACTATTTCACTCGGAGATTCGGATACATATGCATAAAAAACAATTTATCTGAATTTACATTCGGACTGAAACGAATTGCACATGTCTAATGGAAATGGGATAACCTAAAAAAAAAAAAAAATGCCTCTCTGCACAGCGTTTTTGTTTTTTTTTAAGCCATGGTCCATGGACCCTTGAGATATAATTCTGATCACTATTGTCTGCAATACCGAACCAAACTAAAACAAACCAACTCCGTTTAACAAACCTTCATTCCTTGTTAATCTTCACAATTGTGTTCCGTGTTCCCCGGTGGCGTTTCATTTTTTTCCTTCAAACCAATACCCAGTAGGTCTGTTCTCGTAGTTCTCGTAGCTTAATGTCCAATTAAACACTCGGCTCCTCCAGCAGTTTATTTCGAGAGGGAAATCCCGGTGATTTTAGGCAATAGCGACTCTTGCTTGTAGAACCTAATGAGAATTATACGCCGAGAAAGAACAGATATCTCCGTTTAGGATGGAGGGGAGCCGGGTTGGCAACCAGCTGTGTCTTTACTGTTCTCCAGGATTCCAATAGTGAAATGATCCCAGAACCTGGACCCAGCTGGAATTCCAGCTGAGCTTTTATCATCGCATTGAAGGAAAGTTTTCTACATGAATTCCTGCATACATTTCCAAAAAGGATCTACAAAAAGACACATACCTTTTGTGTTGCATGAGGCGTGTGTGAGTACAGAGAAGAGCAAACCATCGAAAAAGTTCACCCAGTTGAGATTTGACCAACTTTCCAAACAGCGAGGCTCGGGTCACACTACTGCAATGCCACTTTGATGAGATATACAGTGCAATTATGTGATGGAACTTTGTTGCAATTTTTATGTGACTTTGCATATTCTATGGCATTGGTCTCCAAACTGTGGGCAATATGTGGTCCTTTGCTAGCCTTTATCTGGCCCTTGGGTTATTATTCCTCCCACTACTACAAGGCACTATTCCTCCCACTGACAACAACAGTAGGGCATAATTCCTTCCACTGACACCAATGTTGGGACACTATTCCTTCCACTGACACCAATGATGGGTCAATATTCCTCCCACTGACACCAATAATGGGGCACTATTCCTTCCACTGATACCAATGATGGGGTACTATTCCTCCCACTGATACCAATGATGCGGCACTATTCCTTCCACTGACACCAATGATGCACCACTATTCCTCCCACTGACACCAATAATGGGGCACTATTCCTTCCACTGATACCAATGATGGGGTACTATTCCTTTCATTGACACCAATTACGGGACACTTTTCCTCCCACTGACACCAGCGATGAGGCACTTGTTCTCCTCCTAATGGCCACAGGCATTGTTTTTTCTCACTGAATATGGGACATTTTCTACTCCCACTGATCACAATCTGCCCCCCCCCCCCCTACAGCCTGAAGGACAGTAGACTGGCCCTATGTTAGGAAAGTTTGGAAACCCCTGTTCTATGAGGCCAAGTTGCATAGTAAATTCTACCAAAGTAGCGCAGGAACCTTTTCCAAAATAGCACCATTCTGAGATATGAATGGACACCATTGAACACAATGAGATTTCCCTTGTCATGCGATTCTGTGCGAGTCAAATAAAGTCAATAGGAACCAAAAACCAAAAAGTGTAAATTAAAGAGCAGCAAATAGTGGATAATTATGTAGAATAGTTTAAGAAGCTCCTGGCAGCCTAACCTGATGAGATAATACCAAACAAGAGCCACGTCCGTTAAAAGTTCATCCAGGGATAAGACAGTATAGCAAGAGTCGTTAACAGGCAGAAACTATCCTTGAAGAAGGCTTGGACCATTTCTCCCAGAAGCCATTTGGGAGTACAAGCCACCAAAAAGGACTCTGAATTTGGATTTAGCCATTCAAAAAAAACCAATTATATATATATTATGTGCACCTGTGCAGAAATTCTGGAGCCCATCGCCATGTTGAGGGACCTCAACCTTTGTGATGAATTGAAACTGACTGTAAGCCGGGTATTTATTTATTTATTTTTTTGGGCACCTTGCATGGGGTCCGACACGCAAGCCAAGACCTCTCATCCAACATCAGTAACTGACCTCAAATTCCTACAGACACCTTCCAAGATCTTGTGGAAAGCCTTTACAGAAGAAATGAAGGATTTTCTAACCATAAAGAGGACAAGGTCATAATTATTGGTGGCCATGGTGTTGGAATGGAATGTCTAGCATCATCATCATTCAACAAGCAATTAAAAAAGATGCCTATGTTTCCAGAAGGTCTCAGAATCAACAGTTGACCCTGGCACTTAAACCCGGGCTAATAGCTACTAAAGTGTTGGATTCACCATTAGGGGCAATGTTAAGACCTTAACACTCATCGGAGCATTTCTATTTGGGGATTAGGCACAAATTCCCACAAACACGCTCCAACATCTTGTGGGTAGTCTTCCCAGAAGGGTGGAGGATGTTATAACTACGAAACTGGACAACTCGATATTAATGGCCATGGGGGTGGGGGGGACTCTATAATAACTGGTTCCCTCCTGACGCTCTTGTTCTGGAAGGACATCATATGATTTCCTCTCATTGTAGCTGGGGGCACGCAGCGCGGCAATGGTGGTAAGCATTGTCCCTTGGACCCAGCACATCACTGATGAGGGTAAAGAGGAGATTGGACACAGCTGATCACATGTAATTAAATGCCGGTTATCTGCATTTCCTTCATCAGCGAGGTCACTGTCTGAGGAAAGGAAAGCGGATAACTGGCTTTCCTGTGACAGGGCACATATACACTGATAATCAGGGAACTGATCTTCAGTACCCTGATTATCAGTGCCAATCAGTGTCCATCAGTGCAGCCTATCAGTGCCCATCAGTACCACCTTATTAGTGCAGCCTTATCAGTGCCTCTTCATTAGTGCTTATCAGTGCCCATCAGTGCAACCTCATCAGTGCCCATCAGTCCAACCTCATCAGTGCCCATCAGTGCAGCCTCATCAGTGCCTATCAGTGCAGTCTCATCAGTGCCCATCAGTGCAGTCTCATCAGTGCCCATCAGTGCAGTCTCATTAGTGCCCATCAGTGCAACCTCATCAGTGTCCATCAGTGCAAACTCATCAGTGCCCACCAGTGCAACCTCATCAGTGCAACCTCATCAGTGCCCATCAGTGCAACCTCACCAGTGCCCATCAGTGCAGCCTCACCAGTGCCCATCAGTGCAACCTCACCAGTGCCCATCAGTGCAGCCTCATCAGTGCCCATCAGGGCAGCCTCATAAGCGCACATTAGTGAAGAAGAAAAACGACTTATTTGCAAAATTGTATAACAGAAACAAAGTAAAAGATTTGATTTTTCGAAATTTTTGGTCTTTTTTCGTTTGTTTAGCAAAATTAAAAAAAAAAAAAAACAGTGGTGTTTAAATGCCACCAAAAGAAAACTCCATATGTGTGAAAAATATGATAAAAATGTCATATGGGTACAGTGTAGCATGACCGCGCAATTGCACTAAAACCTGAAAATTGCCCTGGGCAGGAAGGGGGTGAAAGTGTCCGGTAGTGAGGTGGTTAATGGCCACGGGGGGGAGGGGAGTGGGTAACTCGATTTTAATGGCCATTGGGGCTCAACTTATATTAATGGCCATGGTAGGGGTGAACCTCTATATTAATGGCAAGGGGGGAAGGGGGCAACTCTATATTAATGGCCTTTGGGGTCGACTCCATATTAATTGCCATGGCAGGAAGGAGGTGGGGCTCTATATTAATGGCCATGGGGGGAGGGGGCAACTCTATATTAATGGTTATGGCAGGGGGGGAACCTCTATATTAATGGCCTTTGGGGTCAACTCCATATTAATTGCCATGGTAGGAAGGAGGGGGGGGCTCTATATTAATGGGCATTGGGGGGGCAACTCTATATTAATGGCCATGGGGGGGCTCTATATTAATGGCCATGGGGGGGGACCTCTATATTAATGGCCTTTGGGATCGACTCCATATTAATTGCCATGGCAGGAAGAAGGTAGGGCTCTATATTAATGGCCATGGGGGGGGCGACTCTATATTAATGGCCATGGCGGGGGGGGGGGACATCTAAATTATTGGCCTGTGGGGTCAACTCCATATTTATTGCCATGGCAGGAAGGAGGGGGGCTCTATATTAATGGCCATGGGGGGGGCAACTCTATATTAATGGCCATGGCAAGGGGGGAACCTCTATATTAATGGCCTTTTGGTTCAACTCCATATTAATTGCCATGGCAGGAAGGAGGGGGGGCTCTAAATTAATGACCATGGGGGGAGGGGGCAACTCTATATTAATGGTCATGACCGGGGGGGGGGGACCTCTGTATTAATGGCCTTTGGGGTCAACTCCATATTAATTGCCATGGCAGGAAGGAGGGGGGGCTCTATCTTAATGGCAATGGGGGGAGGGGACAACTCTATATTAATAGCCATGGGGGGGGACTCTATATTAATGGCAATGGGGGGAGGGGGCACTTCTATATTAATGGCCTTTGTGGGTTACCTCCATATTAATGGCCATGGTTTTGGAATGGGATGTCCTCATACACTGTAAATGTGATGGTCAGGTGTTCACAAACATTTGGCCATAAAGTGTAAATGTCTCCTTTAACTCATCGGGAGTAAAAAAGCTTTTATTATTGTTGCAATTAAAGTCGCTATTAAAATAATTTATCTGTCCGTGTTTTCATAAGATAAGCCAATATCAAGCTTTACTTTAGATTAAGTGGAAGTAATTTCCCATGACAAGTTAATAAAACAGAAAATGGATATCAAAAATAAGGGAAAAACACTTAGAAATTCCATTATCTTTTCTAATTAAAGTTCTGTCAATAGGAAATGATGTGTACTCTTAAATACTCTTCGGAGAGATGTCATATTATCAATTCCATTTGTAGATCAAGCTTAGATCATCTCATTTCCCTCGGGGTCGCAAATTAGTGGAATGGCCGGCATCTGCAGAGTCAGGTAACAGGCCCGACGGAGTGACTTTTATTAACCAGCGCAGGAGCCGCAACACGTCTGGAAGGGCCATCAAGCTATAAATTGATAGAAGGCTTAACTATGAAATTAGAGGACTGGAGTCATGGAAATTTGTGTACCTAGCAAGGGTGACACAGGTGACAGCAGGGCCGGTGCTAGAATATTTTGCACCCAAGGCAAGATCAGCTACTCCCCCCCCCAAAAAAAAAATAAAAATGAAACTTCAAAATTTTGTCAAGTAGAAGAAAATGGTCTTTAACAGCCAATGAGTCATCAGCTGTCGGGGGGTTCCCCGCCAACAGCTGATCATAAAGTAAAGAAATGCCGGCATTAAAAAATCACAGGTTAAAAAAAGCGTGAACCCCCCCCCCCTCATCTATACCAGGCTCTTCAGGTCGGGTATAGATTTTGAGGGGAAACCCCATGCCAAAATTAAAAAAAAAAAAAAAAACACTATGGCCCCCCCATCCATATCAGGCCCTTCAGGGTTGGTATGGATTTTGAAGGGAAAAAAAAAACGGCATGGGGTCCCCCCTATCCGTAACAAGCCTTTCAGGTCTGGTATGGATTTTGAGGGGAACTGCCATGCCAAAAATAGAAAAAAAATAATGGTGTGAAGCCCCCCCATCCGTGCCAGGCCCTTCGAGTCTGGTATGGATTTTGAGGGGAACCCCCACGCCAAAATGTAAAAAAAAAAAAAAAACACTATGGCCCCCCCATCCATATCAGGCCCTTCAGGGTTGGTATGGATTTTGAAGGGAACCCCCATGCCAAATTTTTTTTTATAAATGGCGTGGGGCCCCCCAATCCGTACCAGGCCCTTTGGGTCTGGTATAGATTTTGAGGGGAACCCCCATGCCAATTTTTTTTTTTAAATGGCGTGGGGGCCCCCCATCCATACCAGGCCCTTTGGGTCTGGTATAGATTTTGAGGGGAACCCCCATTTCAAAATGCAAAAAAAAAATAAAATGCGTGGGCCCCTCCCAAAATCCATACCAAACCCTTATACGAGGCCTGCCAGGCTGCATGCTCAGATAAGGGTCTTGAATGGATTTTGAGGGGGACCCCATGCCATTTTAAAAGAAATTTTAGCGTGAGGGTTCCCCTTAAAATCCATGTCAGTCCCGAAGGTCTGATGTTAGGATGCCAGCGAAAAGTAGAGAAACAAGCGACCATGGCTGTGCCCTAGGCAGCAGTGTGCCGTAGGCTGCTGCCTAGTTCGCCAAGCGGTAGTGCTGGCCCTGACTGACAGGTACTTTTTATGGAGACTTTGAAGATCTATTAGACCTCCTGCTTTCACTAGGCAAGCTTTTTCCTGCAGATCCAGGCTCCTTGGAGGGATGGTTAGGCAGGTCCTGCTGGTGGGGGGGTGTTGGCACACTTTGAGAGCCCCAAGCTCAATTTTATTATAAGCCCTTTACTAGCTCTTAAAGTCAGTTCCAAGCAGCAGCATCTGTGAGCTTAATTTGACCCCATGTCTATTATGCCGTTTATAAACGTACCTATTAACCACTTTCCGACCCGCTCACAGTAGATAGGGATGGCAGGTGCAGGCATGGCAACATGCATGAATAGGAAAGGGGATGGTCGGTACATCCAAAAAATAGTATTCCTTTTTTTTAAAAGACATGTACAACACTGTAAAAACAGCATACACCAGGGATATGCAATTAGCGGACCTCCAGCTGTTGCAAAACTACAAGTCCCATCATGCCTCTGCCTCTGGGTGTCATGCTTATTGCTGTCAGAGTCTTGCTATGTCTCTTGGGACTTGAAGTTCTGCAACAGCTGGAGGTCCGCTAATTGCATATCCCTGGCATACACGTTTTGGACATTAGTTAGTCCAGTCCGAAACGCGCAGGCTGTTTTACAGCGTTGTACACGTCTTTTCAATAAAGGAATACTATTTTTTGGATTTAATCCTGAGTGCCGACCATCCCTTCCCTTTCTCTGGTATGTTGCAGGTGTCGGCAACCCCAAGGTCTGAGCGCCGGGGCGGAGCTGGTATGTGGGGGGGTTGCAACGCCTGTATACCTGCTTTCCCAGGGCAACTTACATGTACATTGCTGGCTTTTTTATGGGTTTAGGGCGTGCATGTGTGAGCCCCCTGCTGATCCATGTTTGTCAGCAGGTTTCAGCCAATGATTTTGGCTAAAACCTGCTGATCGGCTGTGTCCAATCCTAGCACTGTAGTATCATGTGAGGTGGAGGCGCCACAAGTAGATTGGGGGGTTGGAGGATTTGTGCTAGGAGGGGGAATTTGGGAGGCAGCATGAGGGGGGGTGCTTTTGGGGGAAGAGGATTTGGTGGGGTTTGTGCTAGAAGAGGCGATATGATAGATGGGGAAGGAAATTTGTGCTAGGAGGGTAATTTTTTTTTTACGAGGGGGGGGGGGATTTGTGCTATTAGGGATGATTGTGGGGGGCAGGGCTGCTGATAAGGCAGTATAACTGGTCCCGTTGTACTGGGTTCGGGCCTCATCAGCTAAACAAGGGGGCCCGGGGTAGATTTATTGTTCATATCCGCCTAAATTAACCACTTGCCGACCAGCCGGCGTCATTATACTGCTGCAGGTTGACACGATACGCGAACCGTCGTAGCTATATGTCGGTCCCTTTGAGCGGGATAGCAGGCGCGCACACCCGCCGCACAGCGGGGGTGCCAAGGCTCATGACCGGCGGTCGCGATGACCGGCGGTCATGAGGGATCATGAGCGCGGGAGGTAGAACAAGGACGTGTGTGTGTAAACATCAAATTGGTCTGCATGGCTGTCGTCCCAGAAGGAAGCCTCTTCTAAAGATGATGCACAAGAAAGCCTGCAAACAGTTTGCTGAAGACAAGCAGACTAAGGACATGGATTACTGGAACCATGTCCTGTGATCTGATGAGATCAAGATAAACCTATTTGGTTCAGATGGTGACAAGCGTGTGTGGAGGCAACCAGGTGAGGAGTACAAAGACAAGTGTGTCTTGTCTACAGTCAAGCATGGTGGTGGGAGTGTCATGGTCTGGGGCTGCATGAGTGCTGCCGGCACTGGAGGGCTACAGATCATTGAGGGAACCATGAATGCCAACATGTACTGTGACATACTGAAGCAGAGCATGATCCCCTCCCTTCAGAGACTGGGCCGCAGTGCAGTATTCCAACATGTTGACGACCCCAAACACATCTCCAAGACCACCACTGCCTTACTAAAGAAGCTGAGGGTAAAGGTGATGGACTGGCCAAGCATGTCTCCAGACCTAAACCCTATTGATCATCTGTGGGACATCATCATACGAAAGGTGGAAGAGCGCAAGGTCTCCAACATCCACCAGCTCCGTGATGTCATCATGGAGGAGGGGAAGAGGACTCCAGTGACAACCTGTGAAGCTCTGGTGAACTCCATGCCCAAGAGGGTTAAGGCAGTGCTGGAAAATAATGGTGGCCACACAAAATATTGACACTTTGGGCCCAATTTGGACATTTTCACTTAGGGGTGTACTGACTTTTGTTGCCAGCGGTTTAGACATTAATAGCTGTGTGTTGAGTTATTTTGAGGGGACAGAAAATTTACACTGTTATACAAGCTGTACACTCACTACTTTACATTGTAGCAAAGTGTCATTTCTTCAGTGTTGTCACATGAAAAGATAGAAGAAAAGATTTACAAAAATGTGAGGGGTGTACTCACTTTTGTGAGATACTGTATATCCCATAGTTTGTAGGTGATGTTTTTACCGCCCCCAAACTGCAAGTGTAAAAGAACCATAAACGATGGGCCTCACGTTAAGCAAGCTCCTGAGCTGGTGGCCAGTCAGCCTCGTCCGGTCAGATACTTCATCACCCCTGGCAAACGGTTGACATAAATGTGTCGAGCGAACTCTGATTCCTGCCAAGCCGTCATTTCTCCGACTTCCATTCACGTTCTCTAATATCATCTTTAAACCACTAAATAGTGGAGGAAATCCATCCTCCCATCTGCAGCTCATAAACGGAGCTGAGGATGGATGAGGACACATTATAAATCAGGCGATTGGCCGTTTCCTTCACTCATTTCCCTCCTTTAGTCTCAGGCGGGATCCGGCAGCCGCTGCGATTAGAATATTTCCGCATCTCCTATTCCGCCACAAAGTACATTTTTTCTGTGATTTGTGGGCCGAGCCGCGCCAAACTTATTGCCGTAGGCGGACGTCGGGGCCGTAAATCTGCTACCTTTGTGGTAATAAGTCAGAAGTATATATTTTTACTGGATTTCACATTAAAAATTACACCGAGCACTAAACCGCCATTTACTACAGGACTAAATAAACAGCTCATTACGTCGTAATTCAGCTCCCGATTCTCCGCTCCGGGCCGTAAACTCCGCCGAGATTGCGAGGCAAAATGGCCGCCCGCTCTTCTCTGCAGATTACCTGTAATGAGTAGAGGGTGTAAAGTCTTCGGAATATCATACAGAGGTGGGGGCAAGACTTACAGACAAGACTCAATATTGCAGCATCGACAGTCCTGTTTGCATCATTCAAGGCCAACCATGACCCATCGACTGGAGAAGACCTTGTACTGGCAGGGCCATCTTAATAGCATCATGGGCCCCTGGGCAAAGTAATGCACTGGGGCCCCTACCAGCCTGCCCCAATTTACACACCTACTCTGAAGAATACATATAAAAATAGTTGATAGAATTAAACATATTTATTAGTACATTCAATAAAATCAATTTTAAACAATAACAAAACATGCCATAAAACAAAGACTAACCACTACAAATGGCACAGTACAGGGGGGTCAGGAGGGTACAATACTGGGAACAGGAGGGCACAGTACAGGAGGGTCAGCAGGGCACAATACGGGGGGAGGGGACAGGAGAGCACAATACTGGGATCAGGAGGGCACAGTACGGGGGGGGGGTCGGGAGGACAAAATACTGGGATTAGAGGATTACTGGGATTACTGGGATCAGGAGGGCACAGTACAGGGGAGTCAGAAGGGCACAATATGGGGGGAGGGGCAGGGAAGACTGGGATTACTGGGATCAGGAGGGCACAGAACAGGGGAGTCAGGAGGGCACAATACGGGGGGAGGCAGCAGGAGAGCACAATGCTGGGATCAGGAGGGCACAATACGGGGGGGGGGGGTCAGCAGGGCACAATACTGGGATTAGGAGGACACAGTACAGGGAGGTCAGGAGGGCACAATACTGGGATCAGGGGGTCAGGAGGGCACAATACTGGGATCAGGATAGCACAGTACAGGGGGGTCAGGAGGGTACAATACTGGGATCAGGAGAGCACAGTACAGAAGGGTCAGGAGGGCACAATACAGGGGGGCCAGTAGGGCACAATACTGGAATCAGGAGTGCACAGTACAGGGGGGTCAGGGGGGCACAATACTGAGATCAGGAGGGCACAGTACACTGGGGTCAGGAGGGCACAAAACTGGGATCGGGAGGGCATAGTACAGGGGGGGTCAGGGGGGCACAATACTGGGATTAGGAGGACACAGTACAGGGAGGTCAGGAGGGCACAATACTGGGATCAGGGGGTCAGGAGGGCACAATACTGGGATCAGGATAGCACAGTACAGGGGGGTCAGGAGGGTACAATACTGGGATCAGGAGAGCACAGTACAGAAGGGTCAGGAGGGCACAATACAGGGGGGCCAGTAGGGCACAATACTGGAATCAGGAGTGCACAGTACAGGGGGGTCAGGGGGGCACAATACTGAGATCAGGAGGGCACAGTACACTAGGGTCAGGAGGGCACAAAACTGGGATCGGGAGGGCATAGTACAGGGGGGGTCAGGGGGGCACAATACTGAGATCAGGGGGGCACAGTACACGGGGGTCAGGAGGGCACAAAATTGGGATCAGGAGGGCACAGTACAGGGTAATCAGGGGGGCACAATACTGGGATCAGGAGGGCACAGTACAGGAGGGCACAATACTGGGATCAGGAAGGCACCCTACAGGGGGGTCAGGAGGGCACAATACTGGAATTAAGAGGCCACAGTACAAGGGGTTAGGAGGGCACAGTACTGGGATCAGGAGGGCACAGTACAGGGGGGTCAAGGGGGCACAATACTGGAATCAGGAGGGTACAGTACAGGAGAGTCAGGAGGGCACAATACTGGTATCGGGAGGGCACAGTACGGGGGGGCAGGAGGGCACAATACTGGGATCAGGAGGGAACAGCATGGGGGAGGTCAGGGGGGTACAATACTGGGATCAGGAGGGCACAGTAAGGGGGAGGTTGGAGGGCACAATACTAGGATCAGGAAGGCACAGTACAGGGGGGGGCAGGAGGGTACAATACTGGGATCAGGAGGGCACAGCATGAGGGAGGTCAGGAGGGGACAATACTGGGATCAGGAGGGCACAATTAGGGGGGGGGCACAATACAAGGGGGGCAGGAGAGCACAATACTGGGATCAGGAGGGCACAGTATAGGGGGGTCAGGAGGGCTCAATACTGTGATCAGGGGGGCCCAGTACAGGGGGGGAGTGGGTCAGGAGGGCATGGTACAGGGGGGGTCAGGAGGGCAAAATACTGGGATCAGCAGGGCACAATACTGGGATCAGGAGGGCACAATACTGGGATCAAGTGGGCACGGTACAGGGGGGTCAGGAGGGCACAATACTGGGATCAGGAGGGCACAGATACCTAAATTGATACCCAACATGTCACTCTTCAAAATTTCACCCGCTCGTGGAATGGCAACAAACTTTGACACTTAAAAATCTTCATTGGTAATGTTTAAAAATTTCTACAAACTTTAGTTTAGAGTTACAGAGGAGGTCTAGGGCTAGAATTATTGCTCTCGTGCTAACGATCGCGGCGATACCTCACATGTGTGGTTTGAACATCGTTTTCATATGAGAGCAGGACTTGCGTATGCGTTCGCTTCCGTGCAGCAGCACGGCGGGACGGGGGGGCTTTAAAAAAAAATTTTCTTATTATTTATTTTTATTTTTTATTTTTACACTGTCATTCTAAAAAAAGAATTTTGGGTCACTTTTGTTCCTATTACAAGGTATATAAACATCCCTTGTAATAGAAAAAAAAGCATGACAGGACCTCTGGTGTCAAAAAGATCTCACGTCTCATATTTACACTTTAATGCAATAAAAAATAAAATAAAAATGTTTAAAAAAAAAAAGAAATTCCCCTTTAAGACCATTGGGCGAAAGTGGCGTTTGACGTCGCTTCCGTCATCCAATGTTATGGAGCCGAGTGGGGGGGCCATCTTTCCCTCACTCAGCTCCAGTCCTCTGAGGGAAAAGGACCCGAGACGACCTCAGCGCAGCGGGAGGGGGGGCACCTCTCCCACCGCCAAAAAATGTGATCTGGCGGCGAATCCGCCGCACAGACCACTTTTATCACAAAGCGGACCGCTCGCTGTTTTAAGAGGATACCGGGGTTATGGCAGCTATCCTCTGCCGTAACAACGGAATTCCACGTCAAAAGTACCGTCGTATAACGACGGCGGCTGGTCCATGAGTGGTTAAAGGAAAGTTGAAAGATAACAGACTTACTTGGTAGGTTCAACAAGTAAAAATAAAGAGAAAAAATGAAAGTATAAAAAATAAAAACGAATGCAGCTGCCACATCTATGAATGTGTATGCTGTAATATAATAATTTTCTGGTTTACGGTTAACCACTTGAAGACCTTTTGTGGCACTTTTTGTTTACAAGTAAAAATATGTATTTTTTAATAGAAAATTATTTAGACCCCCCCCCCAAACATATTAAAATTGTGCACGCTCCGGTCCTCCTAGATCATAGAGGCGTTCAGAGACGATACAGTCTTTCCTCACCTCTATGGCCACATGGTCGGATCGATTCCAGGGCGCACCGGTAAAAACAGTAAGCCCAACAAACACCGGCGAGCGGCAGGAGGGGGTGGGGAGGGGGGACGGACAGCTCCTCCTGCTGCTTCTAAAAGCGATCCAGCGGCTGATTAGCCATTTAGACCGCTTTCACGAGAAAGAGAATCGCTGGCTGAAAGCTTTATCCTAAACCCCCCATAAACCACTTGCAAGTCGCAACGCATATTAGCCATAGATAAGGGGCACAAGACAAATGAATAAAAACAACAACATTGGCAAATATAATATAAATATAATATAAATTCTGCTGAGAAAGACCCAGACAGCAAAAATAAAACTGGAAGGGGTTATAACCTTCCCTTACTATATCCAAAATGAAAGAAAAAAAAAAAAAAGAGTTTTGCCTTTAGTGACACTTTAAGGCAATTATTAATTTCTATCTCCTTATTTCTAGAGTAAATAGCAGCGCCGGTCATTTAATAACTCACCGACTTTTCTCCAGTGTTGGCGAAGCTTCAGCAACAGAAATTGGCAGGTTTTCTGGCTGTAGACGGACGATATATCTCCCGGTCTTCTGCAGGAACACGGCTACCTCCACTCTGCAGCTGGCACTGTTACTGCGCAGCCAGGGGCTCATCACTGTGGGGCTGCGATCACCGCCAGAACCGAAGAACAAAAAGTGACCTAAAACACAAACACAGGGAGGGGGTCATAAGAAAATAATAATAAATAACTTATATGGGAAATTCTAATTATTTTACTTGTCTTACATTATTATTATTATTATTATTATTATTATTATTATTATTATTTTATTGTTATTATTATCATTATTGTTATTATTATTGTTGTTATTATTATTATTTGTTTATATTATTGTCATTATTATACATGATACAATTCAATATAAAACAATTCAAGACAAGAGGGACAGGAAGGCCTTGATCATGAGAGCTTGCAATCGAAAGGCAGTGCCCAGATCCAGTATGGTAATAGTGGGTGTTGTAAACAAGGCAGGTATTATACATAATATTATTATTATTATTATTATTATTATTATTATTATTATTGTTATTATTATTATTCATGATACAATTCAGGACAAGAGGGACAGGAGGTGCCAATCCAGTATGGTGTAGCAGGTGTCGTAAACAAGGCAGGTATTGTAAATAATAATAAATACTTTATATGGGAAATACAAATTATTTTACTTGTTTTATTCTATTTTTTTTAATTATTATTATTATTATTATTAGTAGTAGTAGTAGTAGTAGTAGTAGTAGTAGTAGTAGTAGTAGATTTTATATTAATGTTATTATTATTATTACTATTAGTAGTAGTAAGTAATAGTAGTAGTATTACTATATTTTATATTATTGTTATTATTATTACTATTAGTAGTAATAGTAGTAGTACTATATTTTATATTATTGTTATTAATATACATGATACAATTCAATATAATACTATTCAAGACAAGAGGGACAGAAAGGCTTCGATCATAAGAGCTTACAATCGAAAGGCAGTGCGCAGATCCAGTATGGTAATAGTGGGTGTTGTAAAGAAGGCAGGTATTATAAATAATAATAATAATAATAATAATAATAATAATAATAATAATATTATTGTCATTATTATTATTATTTTTATTATTGTTATTATTATTATTCATGATACAATTCAGGACAAGAGGGACAGGAGGAGCCAATCCAGTATGGTGATAACAGGTGTCGTAAACAAGGCAGGTATTGTAAATAATAATAAATACTTTATATGGTAAATACAAATTATTTTACTTGTTTTATTCTATTTTTTATTAGGATTATTATTATTAGTAGTAGTAGTAGTAGTAGTAGTAGTATATTTTATATTATTGTTATTATTATTATTACTATTATTAGTAGATGTAATGGTAGTAGTATTACTATATTTTATATTATTGTTATTATTATACATGATACAAATCAATACAATACGATTCAAGACAAGATGGACAGGAGAGCCCTGATCGTGACAGCTTACAATCGAAAGGCAGTGCGCAAATCTAGTATGGCGATAGCAGGTGTAATATAATAAATATAATGAATAATAAATAACTTATATAGGAAATACTCATTATTTTACTTGTATTACATTATTATTATTTTTCTTTATTATTACTATTATTATCATACATATGATTATTACTATTAGTAGTGGTATTCCTATATTTTATATTATTATTTAAGTTAATGAGTTTACCAAGTTGATGCAGTGCATTTACTGTGCGTTGAACTGAACTTTTCCATGCATTTTGTTTTCTGTACAGGCCACATCCATGATCACAATACTATTCTCCTGCAATGATCGGCGTATTGCCATAACACTCGTTGACACACATTTTTTTTTTAGTTGCATTGCATATAATTGTGAGTTCTGTTTGTTATAATACAGGTGAAGAATTGCTGAGTGTAATCAGAGCATCACTTCCTTCCCTGACGTTCATGTGCCTCCTGTGCCGGTTGTACACATTCCGACATGCAGCCTGTTGGGTAGACAAGCGGCATGGAGACTGACTGATGACTCCGGGAAGGAATAATCTGTCATTACAGAACATTTAGGTGACCCGTGTGGGTGTAAATGTACCGTACACTGGGGGGTTAATGCTGCCTATCCTGTTCTTTCTTCCACACCTGTGATGGAACTAAACGGCCATATTTTTTACCCGGCCCAGCGAGGTGTGCAATGTCACCATCATACCGCCAGTAACCGAGTCACAGACGCATGTTCTGCATCGCAATTCCGCAGGCTGGAATGGAATGCCGAAATGAGACGAATGGGAAGAGCCAAAGGAGCAACTCAGAGTTCTCACTTGTCATTAATGAAAGAAGGAGCCTGGCCTGACACATGCTGCTGCAATTTGTGATGACACAAGCTGCTGCATTTGGTGGGACACAGGCTGCATTTTATGTGACACAGTCTGCATTTAAGGAGGGACTCCACTGGGGGCACCTGATATAAGGAGGGACTCCGCTGGGGGAACCTGATGGCTTCTGGTGGCAGGCGACGTGGCTAGTGACACACTCAGGGCTCCCACTGATTCTGTATTATGGTGAGTTGAATGATTTAATTTTATATTACAATGTATTAATATAAATAATGCGCTTCAATCATCCTGGCACCATAACAACCATGGTGCCGGGATGATTGAAGCGCTAACACCAGGTGTTTGGGGTATCTTTATCTGCTAATTGTCAAACTTTCTAGGATACACATATTTCTATTGTTGTGTAGGATCTGGGCCTGCTGTCCCTCCATCCCTCTCTCTCCATCCCTCGTTCATCTTAGACACTAACCACACCACCTTAGAGTCACGTCCACTATTTCGCTGAAACCATGCCCATTTTCATCAAGTGGGAGGGGTCAAAAAGGAAGGGCGGGGTCTGGCGCCCCCCATCCGAAAACTTCAGCCGCCACTGCTCCCACATGTCTTTTCGCAAACTCAAAACGTGCCATTTTGTTTTTTGCTGAAAGTAATGTCTTTCTTCTGGCCACTCTGCCATAAAGCCCAACTCTATGGAGCGTACGGCTTATTGTCCTCCTATGTACAGATACTCCAGTCTCTGCTGTGGAACTCTGCAGCTCCTCCAGGGTTACCTTAGGTCTCTGTGCTGCCTCTCTGATTAATGCCCTCCTTGCCCGGTCCGTGAGTTTTGGTGTGCGGCCGTCTCTTGGCAGGTTTGCTGTTGTGCCATGTTTTTTCCATTTGGTTATGATAGATTTGATGGTCCTCCTAGGGATCATCAAAGATTTGGATATTTTTTTTATAACCTAACCCTGACTTGTACTTCTCAACAACATTGTCCCTTACTTGTTTGGAGAGTTCCTTGGTCTTCATGGCAGTGTTTGGTTAGTGGTGCCTCTTGCTTAGGTGTTGCAGCCTCTGGGGCCTTTCACAAAGGTGTGTCTATGTAATGACAGATCATGTGACACTTAGATTGCACACAGGTGGACATCATTTCACTAATTATGTGACTTCTGAAAGTAATTGGTTGCACCAGAGCTTTTTATGGGCTTCATAACAAAGGGGGTGAATACATACGGACATGCCAATTATCAGTTTTTTTATTTCTGAAAAATGGTTTTATGTATATATTTTTCTAATTTTACTTCACCAACTAATGCCGCGTACACACGAGCGGACTTTATGGCAGACTTAGTCCGGCGGACCAGACTCCGTCGGATAATTCGATCGTGTGTGGGCTCCAGCTGACTTTTTTTTCCCAAAAGTTCGACGGACCTAGAAATGAAACATGTTTCAAATCTTTCCGACGGACTAAAACCGACGCTAGGGCAGCTATTGGCTACTGGCTATCAACTTCCTTATTTTAGTCCGGTGTACGTCATCACGTACGAATCCGTCGGACTTTGGTGTGATCGTGTGTAGGCAAGTCCGTCCGTTTGTAAGTCCGGCGCACCAACGCTACAAAGTCCGTCGGAAAGATCATAGGAACAAGTCTGCCGTAAAGTCCGCTCGTGTGTACGCGACATTAGACTGTTGTGTTCTGATCCATCACATATAATTCAGATTAAAAAAACATTGAACTAAAGGCTGTAATGTAATAATATAGGTAAAAAGCCAAAGGGGTGAATATTTTTGCAAGGCACTGTATCTATCTATCTACACTATATTACCAAAAATATTGTGACGCCTGCCTTTACACACACATGAACTTTAATGGCATCCCAGTCTTAGTCTGTAGGGTTCAATATTGAGTTGGTTCCGCCCTTTGCAGCTATAACAGCTTCACCTCTTCTGGGAAGGCTGTTCACAATGTTTAGGAGGGTGTCTATGGGAATGTTTGACCATTTTTCCAGAAGCCTATTTGCGAGGTCAGGCACTGATGTTGGACGAGAAGGCCTGGCTCACAGTCTCTGCTCGAATTCATCCAAAAGGTGTTCTATCGGGTTGAGGTCAGGACTCTGTGCAGGCCAGTCAAGTTCCTCCACCCCAAATGCGCTCATCCATGTCTTTGTGGACATAGATGAGCGAGTTTGGGGTGGAGGAACTTGACTGGTCTGCACAGAGTCCTGACTTCAACCCAATAGAAGAGGTGAACCCCATATTCATTCACCTGGGGGGGGGGGGGGGCGGGCCATAACCACCTGGCCAGGTTGTGGAGAGGAGGCCCTTGTCTTCGTCTCCACATTGGGACAAGGTGCTTTGAGGGGGAAGGGCTCCCCCCAAAAGCACCCTGCATGTTGAGGGCATGTGGCCTAGTATGGTTCAGGAGAGGGGGCGAGCCAGCACACACCCCCCCCCCCCTGCTTTCCTGGCCCGCTGGGCTGCATGCTCGGATAAGGGTCTGGAATGGATTTTGTTGGGGGTAACCTCACAGGAACTTTTTAAAATGTTCTCCTGCTGGTGACGCCTCCAGTGATAAAAAAAGATCTATACAGGGCCCAATATAAATGGGGGGGACTCCACTTGACAGAAGATGAGTCGTGGTTGTTAGTTGATGAGGCATGGATGTCGCCTCCTTAACCAGTGGTAGATAACGTACCATGAATTGAACAAATAGGTAATGTAGGGCGCTACCCCTTTTATGTACAAATGTGAGTATAACTATTTAACCAAACTTTGCAATATATGGTTAAATAGTTGTACTCACATTTGTAAATAATAAGGAGTAGCACCCTACATTACCTATTTGTATGTTTCTGAGTGGCAAGTCCATTTAAAGTGGCAGCTACTTAACAATTGACAATAGGGTAAGATTGGCGCCAGTTACACTTTATTATAGTTTTGTGAATAAAGCCCAGCATTCCAAATAAGGTCTACCTAAAGACTTTTATAGGGGAATCAGAATCTCCTTCCTCCTGCTGGTGACCCCTCTAGTGATATAAAGATCTATATAGAAGAATCAGGACCTCCTTCCTCCTGCCGGTGATCCCTCTAGTGATATAAAGATCTATATGGAGGAATCAGGACCTCCTTCCTCCTGCTGGTGATCCCTCTAGTGATATAAAGATCTATATGGAGGAATCAGGACCTCCTTCCTCCTGCTGGTGATCCCTCTAGTGATATAAATATCTATATGGAGGAATCAGGACCTCCTTCCTCATGCTGGTGATCCCTCTAGTGATATAAAGATCTATATAGAGGAATCAGGACCTCCTTCCTTCTGCTGGTGATCCCTCTAGTGATATAAAGATCTATATAGAGGAATCAGGACCTCCTTCCTCCTGCTGGTGACCCCTCTAATAATATAAAGATCTATATAGAGGAATCAGGACCTCCTTCCTTCTGCTGGTGATCCCTCTAGTGATATAAAGATCTATATAGAGGAATCAGGACCTCCTTCCTTCTGCTGGTGATCCCTCTAGTGATATAAAGATCTATATAGCGGAATCAGGACCTCCTTCCTCCCGCTGGTGACCCCTCTAGTGATATAAAGATCTATATAGAGGAATCAGGACCTCCTTCCTCCCGCTGGTGATCCCTCTAGTGATATAAAGATCTATATAGAGGAATCAGGACCTCCTTCCTCCTGCTGGGGATCCCTCTAGTATTGAACCCCATTGGCTGGCCACACTGTTGCACCTTTACACCTGACTGCCTCATGAGGTCTATAGATACTTGTAGTTAGGACAAAGTTTCTTGGATTATTTGGATAGTTACGAAAGTTCTTGGACTACCATGTCAAGGAAAAATCTGCTTCCCAATGGTGGTGCCATACCTCTTTAACTAGAAAAAGTCCTGGATTGCCAACAGAGAAAATGAGTTGTACGTTCAATAAATACAAGCATAATCATGACCTTCATACAAAACATAAACACAAGCTAACAAAGGCATTCATTACAAGAGCATAACACAGAAGTACAGCACCATAAACCAAACACACTGGAGTGTGACCAGATGGAGAGGATCCGGGCAGGTTATTAGGGCTCCGCTGCAAACCGCGCAGCCTTCCCCTTCTCTCCAAACACAGCCTATAAAATGGATGAATTCTGCAGCCAACAAACCCCATCTCTCTATCTGCTGTGCTACTTTGTATTGAATGAGCCATTTCTGTTGTCTATAAACATAATTTTGTGCAGCTGCCATTGGCTCTGGACCAGAGGAACTGAATTTTCACATCAAATGTGGTGCTAAAACTGTACTACAGTCAATTTCCTTCTCTCCGGCATCGTCTGCCCACTCATGTGGACAGAATAACAATCAGAAAAAGTTTCAGATGGACGAGGATAGGAACTGAGTGAAAAGCTTGTCAGATACAACATAGGCTCTTGTCATAATGATTAAAAAAAAAAGATCAAAAACAGTATATAAATTTAGAAAAGTAAAAAACAAAAAAACAAAAAAAAAACATAAAATGGGTCAAATGATGTTTTCATTTTTCTCAAATTCTTAAAATTCAGGTTAAAAGTTTTTGTAATGCCTCTGCTGTATCATTTAAAAGAAAAAAAAAGTTTTCAAAATACTAATAACCCTCTCCGGGGCTGCCCTCCACATCGTCCTCCTCCCCCCGCCACCGGCCACTGGTCAGTTCCCTTTTACCACTGGCCACCGCTCACTCCTCTTCTTCCTTGAATTATTATTATTATTATAATACAGGATTTATATGGCACCAACAGTTTGCGCAGTGCTTTACAAAATTAAGGCAGACATTACAGTTACAATACAATTTGGTACAAGAGGAATCAGAGGGCTCTGCTCATTAGAGCTTTCAATCTAAGAGGGAAGAATCCCCAGAGGATCAAGTGATACAAAAGGTAATAACTGTGGGGGATGAGCTGATGGAGAAAGTAAAAACACAGTGTATAAGTGAGAAGCACCATAGGCTTCTTTAAACAGTAGGATTTTTAGACAACGTTATAAAAAGCAGAGACATCACCCTTCCAACTAAGTGCGGTATAGTCAGAACTATGGTATTCCCAGTAGTAACCTATGGCTGTGAAAATTTGGACCATAAGGAAGGCTGAACGCCAAAGAACTGATGCTTTTGAACTATGGTGTTGGAGAAGACTTTTGAAAGTCCCTTGCATGGCAAGAGACCAAACCAGTCAATCTTTAAGGAAATCAACCCTAAATATTTACTGGCAGGACAGATCCTGAAGCGGAAACTCAAGTATTTTGGACATCTAATGCGAAGAGAGGATGCTGATGCTGGGAAACATGGAAGGAAAAAGGAGAAGAGGACTACAGAAAACAAGATGGATAGATAGCATTATTGAAACAATGAACATGAAGTTAAGCAAGCTCCAGGAGGCAGCGGAGTACAGAAAAGCCTGGAGCGCTATGGTCCATGAGGTCACGAAGAGTTGGACACGACTAAATGACTGAACAACAACAACAACCAAAAAGATGGATAGATTAGGAGATAGTCGGTCAGATTTGGAGTATAGAGTTGCAAAGGATGGAAGAAGCTCATGAGAAATCCTGGAGGCGAGCATGAGAGGAGGAGACAAGGGAGCTAGAGAACAGGAGGTCTTGGCAGGACCAAAGAGAGTGGTTTGGTTGATATTTTGAGACTATGTTAGTAATGTAGCAGGGGTTAAAGTTGTGGGTGGTTTTGTAAGTTATTAGTATTTTGAATTTAATTTGTTGGGTCAGTGGAAGCCAATGGAGGGCTTGACAGAGAGGGGTAGCAGACACTGAGTGGTTGGTAAGGTGTGTAGCACTCTCTAGTGTGCTAGAAGTGTAAATATTTTTTTCGTTGTGTAGGTAAATTGTTTGGCTTGGCTGGCAGCCAAGTCGGTGTTGAATCTGGATCAGGGTGAGTGATCCAGGGAGGCTGGATGACTCATCAGGCCACACCTCTGGTGCCTCCCCCTACTTGCTGGAATCTTGGAGAAGCTTCCAGAAGAATGAGAGGGAGGTTAGGAGGAGCTGCCTGGAGTATTGAGGAGGGCCCCAGCCGATCCCCAGCAAATGGGCTGGCAGGGGGTAGGCCCCTCTTAAATACTCAGAGTCAGGCCAGCAGGGGCAGTGTGGAGTTCAGGTGTAAGCTGAAGATGGAGTGCTGAGGAGGCTGTTGGAGACCTTTGAGGGTGCCCCTAGCCTGGGAGGGGGGGGACCTCGGGCCTGGTGCTCACACACACAATGGAGTCCTGTCCAGAGGCACAGGGGCAAGAGTGAGGACAGCAGGAGCCAGCTGGCACCTCCGGGAGATCTCCAGGGAGAAGACAGCCAGGTGGCTGGTGAGTGAGACAGTCTGGGAGGACTATGGGAAGTAGCCAGGAGGGCTAGAGAAAGGGACAGCTGTAGCTAGGCGGGCTTTCAGTGCCTAAAGAGGTGGTGCTGGGATCAGCAGCCTAAGGAACGTAGCTGGACACTGGACTTTTCTCTACACAACCTAAAGGGCCCGGGGTCCCTGCCTGTAGGGGACTTTTGCTTGATCTGGCTGAGTGCCTTGCCAGATCTACTAAACAGTGTTCCAGCTTGGTCTGTGTTGTGTTTGCAAGTGATGTGCTGGAGGAAGAGGAGTGTATACAGATAGTATATATAGTTGAAGTGTCCCTGAAGAAGTTTGTTCCAGTCAAGTGGGCATCCCATAATCATCCCATCCCCATCCAAGTTTATTAACCCCTAATAAAATACAAAAACAAATTTGCTGGACTGTTTCCTGTCTCAAGCGAGCCTGTGAAAATTCAGTGTGCCCGGCTGTGCTGGGAGGTTGATCCCTATTCACCAGCGGCTCCTACGGGGGGGATGTGCTACAGGTGGAGGAATCTGGCGGCAGAATTCATGATGGACTGAAGGGGGATAGCCTATGTAAACGTAATCCAAAGAGAAGCGATTTGCAGTAATCGAGGCGAGAGATAACCAGGGACTGAATTAGGAGCTTTGTGGTTTCATTGGTTAGGAAGAGGTGTATTCTGGAGATGTTTTGGAGGTTGAGGTGGCATGCTTTGGAAAGGGATTGGATGTGGGCCGAAAAGGAGAGTTCAGGGTCCAGGCTTACCCCTAGCACCCTGGCATGCGGGGACGGACTGGTAGTTGTGCCATTGATCTTGACGGAGAAGTCAGGGGAAGGGGCACATGGCGGAGGAAATATTATGAGCTTGGTTTTTGGACAGATTGAGTTTGAGGAAGTAATGTGACATCCAGACTGATATGTCTGTAAGTGATACGCGAGGAAACGGATGGGGTGAGCTGAGGGGTAGAGAGAGAGAATTTGGGTGTCACCAGCATAGAAATGGTATTGAAAGCCATGGGAGGCTGACCCAGAGAGGAGGTGTAGATCGAGAACAGAAGAGGTCCAAGGACAGAATCTTGGGGGACCCAGTGGTGTATTTAGGTTTTGTGCTGCCCTAGGCCTGACTAAACTTGCGCACCCCCTAATTTAAATATGACCCACCCCTTCCTGTCAAGACTACACCCCTTCCTTTTTAAGACCCGCCCTGTCATCTTCATGGTAGGAGGACAGAGGGACGCCATGGGAGAGGGACAGAGGGACGCCTTGGGAAGAGCACAGAGGGACGCCATGGGAGAAGGACAGAGGGATGCCGTGGGAAGAGGACAGAGGGATGACGTGGGATGGGGACAGAGGGATACCATGTAGTGGGGACAGAGGGACGCCGGGGAGGAGGACAAAGGGACACCTTGGGGAGGGGACAGAGGGACTCCATGGGGAGGGGATAGAGGGATGCAGTGGGAAGGGGACAGAGGGACGTGGGACAGAGGGACGCTGTGGGGTGGGGACAGAGGGAGGCCACGGGATGAGGACAGAGGGATGCTGTGGGGAGGGGACAGAGGGATGCCGTGGGAAGGGGACAGAGGGACGCTGTGGGGTGGGGACAGAGGAAGGCCACGGAATGAGGACAGAGGGATGCTGTGGGAAGGGGACAGAGGGATGCCGTGGGACAGAGGGATGCAGTGGGATGGGGATGACGTGGGAAGAGGACAGAGGGACACTAAGGGGACAGAGGAATGCTGCAGGGAGGGGATGCGGCATCTTTTAGTTTGGGGGGAGAGGGGGGTATGTGCTGGGGAGTGCTTTGGGAGGGGACAGGATATGTGCTAGTGGGGGATCAGACCCCCCCCAGTAGCACTTATCTTCATCCCTGCCAAAGCACTCCCCAGCACATATCCCCTTACCCCCATCTCCCCTCCCAGCACTCCATGTGTGCACCTGTCATCTGCCCCCCCCTTCCTGGTTTCCATGTCCCCCTCTGACTGTATACAGTACACAGACCTCAGACCAGCAGCACCTCACTGAAGTTGTGTCCCACCTCTTGGCTGTGTATACAGGAACACTGGAGCCGAGGGGCAGGAGTAGCCGAGGAGTGTGTGCGGATGTCAGTGGAGAGAGAGGGACGGTTGCTCTGGAAAGTCGATCAATGCTGCGGGACCCCGGGGCGGCAGATGTCCCGGGTGCCTGTGCTAGCGCATCCCTATCTGACCAATTACCAGAGCTCAGAACTTGTTGTGGCACTAGGCTCCGGGATTCAGCTGTGCGAGCCTGTGTGCGGGAGGAGGGGAAGGGAGTTTGTGCAGGGGGGCAGCTTTTATGCCGCCCCCCGCAAAGTGCCGCCCTAGGCCTGGGCCAAAATACAGCACTGGGGGGACCCCAACGTTAAGAGGAGTAGGAGAGGATGAAGTAGACTTGTAAGTGATGCTGAAGGTGTAGTGAGATAGGTAAGATTTGATCCAATAGAGAGTACAGTCACGGAGACCAAGGAAACAGAGTTTTTTTTTTAAACAGGAGTGGGTGGTCAACTGTATCAGAGGCAGCAGAGAGGTCCAAGAGTAAGAATATTGAATGCTGACTGCTGACTGTTAAATGACACCCAGCCACATGGAGTCCTGTTCTTGTGAGTCCATGTGGTCATGGACATGCCCCTTGGGGGTGCGTCATCACTCTAGCCAGAGCTCATAGGGGGAGGCTGCCTATGAATGTTTTTCTATGCCAGGGATATGCAATTAGCGGACCTCCAGCTGTTGCAAAACTACAAGTCCCATCATGCCTCTGCCTCTGGGTGTCATTCTTTGGCTGTCAGAGTCTTCCTGTGCCTCATGGGACTTGTAGTTCTGCAACAGCTGGAGGTCCGCTAATTGCATATCCCTGTTCTATGCAGTACTGAGTGCTGCTTGAAAGAAGGACCATACACATCATGTGTCTGGGCAGAGGGCACCTGGAATTTAGGTGTATTTTGATGCCATGTAAGCAAACTGGCTTTCATTCATGAACAGCTTGCTTACTGTTGTGATGCCGTGATTAGCCCACAGCTATCACATGGCACCTGGGCCAGTCACAGTCCTGTACCATGTGATTAGCTGTGGCCAATCACAGCATTACAACAGTAAACAAGCTGTGGAAAGCCATTCATGACAGTTAACTACTGCTTATAACAGCGCCCATTGCTGTTATAAGCAATAACAATGTAAAAGAAAAAGCCAGGATCGTCCCCTCCCCCCAGTGTCACTCGATGTTACTCTGATAAAATGAATAAAAAATGTTTTCTTTTTTTTTTTTTTTTTTTTTTTACATACAGTCACCAGTCAGTATCCCTGACTGTCACTATCCCAAAATACCCTGGTCATGACGGGGGTAAAACATTCTGGAGGTCAAGTGGTTAAATATTGGAATAAATTAGAGTTTGTTTTATTTATTATTATTATTATTATTATTATTATTATTATGTTTTTGTTAAGATTTAGCGTATAGAATATCCTAGCGCACCAGAAAAGTTCATTACTGTAAGCCACAATTATTCTTTTGCTTTACAAAGGTCTCAGTATTCAAATTGGAGAAATAAAAAAAAAATAAAAAAAGCAGGGACAGTGCCAAAAAACACAACAACAGGAAGTCCCGCCATGCTGAATAAATGTGCGCTGGATGAGATTGCTACAACAAGGGTCACCGGGGGCCTCATTTAGCTGCAAACAAATCTCCGTCAACAGAAAAAAACTGAATAAAATGTACAGAAAGAGAAAAACAACACTCCGAATACTATAAATGATTGCAATAAATATAGAAAAAGAATTAAATAACGGTCGGATAAATGAATCGATAAGACGGCCTCTGGCTAACGAATGCATTAAAAATGATGCATTCCACAAATATCAGAACTGCGCTCCGTTATACTGACATCCAGCTGCAGCTCATCCACCCGCTCCGGGGTTACCGCATAACAGTCATAAAAAGCGGGTCTAAACCCAAAAACAAAAATGTAATATATTGCAGCTGATCAGTCCTCGGATGTGTTGGCTGCATTCGTTTTCCCGTTTTTTTTTAGGCTTTCTTTCCCCTTTATTATCACCCCTTGATCCCCCAGTAACACACTTCCTGTCCCTTGGTGGCTACACTCACTATCTGTATCTATGGATGGGGTCATGGTTGTCACCAGGGTTCTTTTTTTCCTCAGAAAACAGGTGCAGGAACTGCAGGAACTGCAGGAACTCCCCCCCCCCTTCTGAGTCACCCCTTGTCTCTGCCCCCTACCTACAGTCATATGCAAAAGTTTAGGAACCCCTGACTTGCAATTGGGCACCTTAAATACCCTTTCTCATGATTGGATGCACCTGTCTATGAAGTTCAAGGCTTAACAAGCTCACCAAACCAATTGTGTGTTCCAGTTGATCAGTGCTAAGTAGTTACAGGTATTCAAATAAAACAAAATGACAAGGGTGCCCAAATTTATGCACCTGTCTAGTTTCGTTTTGATGCATATTGCGCACTTTCTGTTAATCCAATAAACCTCATTTCACTACTGAAATATTACTGTGTCCCTCAGTTATTTGATAGATCAAAATAAAATTGCTGATCCAAACACCCAAATATTTATAGATAACAATCATGGAAATTGTCAGGGGTTCCTAAACTTTTGCATAAGACTGTACCTCAAAGCTCCCAACTGTACCTGATTTCGAGAGACTGTCCCTGATTTGGAACAAAGTCCCTCTGTCCCTCTTTCCTCCTCATTTGTCCCTCGTTTTGGTCTGATCCATATAGTTCTATATAAAATGCAGTTTTTATCTTTCAAAAAGTGTTTCCCAGTGCTAAACCTTTCAACCAATATCTAAATTGCTGCATTTGTACATTTTAAGAGCCAATATAGAGGAATAGTAGTGATATAAAAAATTCATTTGTGGGTTTAACTAATCATTTTTTGTATAATTCTCCTTTAAGGGGGCATGGCAAGGGGTGTGTCCTATGCCTACATAGTTTTGTTAATAGGTGCCCCTCGTTCCTATCTCCAAAAGTTGGGAGGTATGCTAACTCCAAGCACCATCCCTTGGTTCCACCCCCTATCCACCACCCAGTACCGCCCCTTTTTCGAGAATTCAGAACCAAATATCATTTTTTGCTACTAAGTATTTGTATGGAATGTGTTAATGATAACAAGAAAGACAGTAAAACAGTGAGCAACAATAGACCCCCCTCCAGCAACAATTGACCCCCCTCCAGCAACAATAGACCCCCCTCCAGCAACAATAGACCCCCCTCCAGCAACAATTGACCCCCCTCCAGCAACAATAGACCCCCCTCCAGCAACAATAGACCCCCCTCCAGCAGCAATAGACCCCCCTCCAGCAACATAAAACTCCCCTCCAGCAGCAATAGACCCCCCTCCAGCAGCAATAGACCCTCCTCCAGCAGCAATAGATTTGACACAACAATAGACTTCCCCCCGCAACAAAATAACACCCCAGCAACAATGGAGCCCCCGCAACAAAATAACACCCCAGCAACAATGGAGCCCCCGCAACAAAATAACACCCCAGCAACAATGGAGCCCCCGCAACAAAATGACACCCCAGCAACAATAGACTCCCAACAGCAACAACAGATCTCCCAGCAGCCAGCAACAATAAACTTCTCCCTTAAAGGGGTTGTAAGCCCTCAAGGTTTTTATTCTATGCATTAAGGCAAAAAAACCTTTCCGAAGTGCAGCTGCCCCCCCAGAGCCCCCCTCTTTCTTACCGAAACCCGATCGTTCCAGCGACGAGGACGAGCCCAGCAGCTCCAGCCGGTGTCTCAAGTCCTCACTGAATAGATTGATAGCAGCAGGAGCCATTGGCTCCCACTGTCAATCAAATCTAGTGACAAAGGAGCTGGGGGGCGGGGCCTCCTCAGCGGCTTCCTCTGTGCCAGCTCCCCCCTGGCCAGTATGATCGCTTCTCCTCCTTCTCCAATCGGGTCTTGATACCCTCTCCTGATTAGCCCAGGAGGAGAAGCAGGAAGACAAGAGCGGATATTAATTCGCTGTTGTCACACAACTGGGTGGGCTCAGGGTGCAGTGCTCTGCGCCCCAAGCCCACCCTTTTTGAAGCTAATTAAACATGTGCTTCCAAAAAAATACATGCGTCTGGCACCCTGCATGGAGATTAGGGGTCGGGCGCATGGATTGGTGGGGCGGCGCCCCTGCGCCCCTAATGGACAGGCTACCACTGGTTGTAACCCTCCAAAATGAAAAATCAGCAAGGCATATCCTTCTATAGTGTGTACTTTCCTCAATCCAAAGCACCGAGTGTGATTTATATCTGCTCTCTCATTCCTTTGCTATCTGAATGAGTCACTGCTGACAGGTTATCCTGACACTAGACAATCCCAGGAGACCCCCCCAGCATACAGCAGGTGATTTACAGCCTCAGCTGTGCATATTTACTTATGAGACTGTGTGGGGGGGATGCTCATTCCTTCAACTCAGGTCTCAGATTACACTGAGCCCTCCTCTCTATGTTGTGCAGTGTGTGACATGGAATCCCCCACCCCCTGCCTTCTGAAACTCAGACAAGCTGTAAAAAATTCTGGACTTTGAATGGCTGTAGAGGAGAAATGGCTGCAGATAAACAGGTACAACTTATGTAGGAGGGTTTGTTTCATCTCTGTGTATCACCTGAGGCCAGTCACTTCACTGGGGTTATGGAAGGGTTTAAAAATGTAAGCTAAGCAGGTCATTGAGAATTGAGAATACGGTGGGATTGGTAATTTTGCAGTAAAATCAGTATCATCTTGAATATTTTAGATCTAGATCCTCACCAGTCACCGGAGCTCTGTGTTGGCGCAGCACTGACATCTCCTACGTTCTGCTTACATTGGCAGGTTTCCCCAGGTAAGTCTCGGTTGTGCGAGCCATTAAGCAGCACATAATAGGTGATAATTAGATTAGGAACGTTCCCATCCTCGGGGATCTCAGAGGATCCATCTGCATGTTTAAGTTTATTCATTCTGAACCTCGTCCTTAGAAACTTTTAGAAGGCACTTTTGTGGCTCGGCATGGTAATCGCCAGCGGTCAGAGCTCCCTTATCCCAAAAGTTTAAAAAAAGACGATTCTGGAATAACGTCCTGAAACTAAAAACTGACGCTCTTCTGTAAGAACATTGACCATGGAAATTTATAGATAGGCAACTCCTATCCTCATATTGATTAGTTGGTTCCAAATTATTAATAACTACTGCAGTAGGGAACAGACACAAAAGTTACACTCCGCATCTTTCCAAATCACTGTTCTGCTTTATTATGACACACTTGAAGGTTTTTATACACATGGTTACGTAGATATCACATTAATATTACAATTGTACTTTTATGGTAACAAGGGGCGTAACATAGGCAGGCTAATTGTAATCAGGACTGAATGCAAACATGTAATGAACACATTATTGGTTCCTCTTTTATTTAAATTTTTTTTTTTTTTACTTTTTTACTTTTTTTGCTGTCTGTATTTTCTATTCTTTGAATTCATCCATATGTTATAGGAGTGTTTAAGCTTGTACCAGTGTACTCTGTCTGGTGCACCAAGCCATTCATGTCTATGTAAGCAGCACCTGGACATCCCAGGTGGAGGAAATACCTCAGAATTAACACTGCACAGGTTCAGGCACCAATAAGACAAATTAGGGACCATTGTGGACAAGAAGAGGTCCAGGGTAGTAGAAAGGAGCTACCATAATCCTGAGGAGTCTGTTGAACCCTTAAAAACCACCACTGCAGATGTCGCTGTGCAAGATAAGGCAAATAAGGCAGATAAGGCGCGCTAGCCATCCAAAAATGACAACTGACTCATTTATAACTAGCTTTAGAAGTAAGGTGCACATGTTGGCTTTGCACAACAAAGAGAGGATTTCCCAGCACACTTACCAGCCAGCCTGCAAATAGACCAAATTGGCCTTGACTAACACATTGTGTTATACATAGAGGGTTTAGTTGGACACATTTGCAAATCTGTGGAAGCCGCACCGTCTTGCCAAGTCTCCTCTGTAACGTGCGGTCCTAACTCTGAAATATGAGTGTCTCTAAGTTGGAACATAAATAGCAGCGGATAAATGGATAGTGGCTAGGAAGGGCGATATCTCGGTCATCGCTGCAGCTGCAATCTTTAGTGCTAGCAATTCTGCACAAATAAACAGTAATCCAGTGGGTTACTTTTACGGGTGGCAACAGGATGTCCCCCCCCCTCCACTTCTGCCGCCGCTGACTTTACTGGGCTCTCCAATGCAATCAGGGAGTCCGTTTAGTATGCATCAAGGATCCTCTTCCTGAGATATAGTGGAAGAAACGGATTTCGTTCCTCTCCCTGTGTGATGTCAGAAACCCGGAAGCGACACGGATTTCGTTACTTCTGGTTTCTGTCTGTTGTTTGCCGGCTTAGGAAAGCTTCGAATCAAACTAATTTGAGTTTAATTTGAAGCTTTCAAGAGCAGAGGAGACCCCAGATGTCTCAATAAAGAGGACCTGTCGCTGCTTATTGGTATCACAAAAGATGTTTACATTTCTTGTAATAGCAATAAAAGAGATTAAAAAAATTATCAGTGTAAACATAAAAAAAAAAATAATAAAATAATTTTAAAAAAATAATAATAATTAATTTTTTTTTAAAGTGCCCCTGTCCGCCGTTTTAGCTCCTGCAGCTCCTCTCCTCTCTTCAGCCCCTGCAGCTCTTCTCTTAAGCCTCTACAGCTCCCCTTTTCCTCTCTTCAGGTCCTGTAGCACCCCTCTTCCTCTCTTCAGCCCCTACAGCTCCTCTCTTCCTCTCTTCAGCCCCTGCAGCTCCTCTCTTCAGCCCCTGCAGCTCCTCTATTCAGCCCCTGCAGCTCTTCTCTTCCTCTCTTCAGCACCTGCAGCTCCTCTCTTCAACTCCTGCAGCTCCTCTCTTCCTCTCTACGACCCCTACAGCTCCTCTCTTCAGCCCCTGCAGCACCTCTCTTCAATTCCTGTAGCACCTCTCTTCCTCTCTTCATCCCCTGCAGAACCTCTCCTCCTCTCTTCAACTCCTGCAGCTCCTCTCTTCCTCTCTTCAGTCCCTGCAGCACCTCTCCTCCTCTCTTCAGCCCCTGCAACACCTCCCTCCCTCTATTCAGCCCCTGCAGCTCCTCTCTTCAGTCCCTGCAGCTCCTCTCTTCAGTCCCTGCAGCTCCTCTCTTCAGCCCCTGCAGCTCCTCTCTTCAGCCCCTGTAGATCCTCTCTTCAGCCACTGTAGAACCTCTCTTCCTCTCTTCAGCCCCTGCAGCTCTTCTCTTCAGCCCCTGCAGCACCTCTCCTCCTCTCGTCAACTCTTGTAGCTCCTCTCTTCTTCTCTTCAGCCCCTGCAGCACCTCTCCTCCTCTCTTCAGCCCCTGCAGCACCTCTCCTACTTTCGTCAGCTCCTGCAGCTCCTCTCGTCTTCTCTTCAGCCCCTACAGCTCTCATCTTCCTCTCTTCGTCCCCTGCAGCTCCTCTCTTTAGCCCCTGCGGCTCCTCTCTTCCTCTCTTCAGCCCCTGCAGCACCTCTCCTCCTCTGTTCAGCCCCTACAGCTCCCCTGTTCCTCTTTTCAGCCCCTGCAGCACCTCTCCTCCTCTGTTCAGCCCCTACAGCTCCCCTGTTTCTCTTTTCAGCCCCTGCAGCTCCCCTCTTCCGCCCCTACAGTACCCCACTTCAGCTCCTCTCTTCAGCCCCTGCAGCTCCCCTCTTCCTCTCTTCAGCCCCTACAGCTCCTCTCCTCCTCTCTTCAGCCCCTGTAGCTCCTCTCTTCCTCTCTTCAGCCCTTACAGCACCTCTCCTCCTCTCTTCAACTCCTGCAGCTCCTCTCTTCCTCTCTTCAGCCCTTACAGCACCTTTCCTTATCTCTTCAACTTCTGCAGCTCCTCTCTTCCTCTCTTTAGCCCCTGTAGCTCATCTCTTCCTCTCTTCAACCCCTGCAGCACCTCTCATCCTCTCTTTAACTCCTGCAGCTCCTCTCTTCCTCTCTTCAGCGCCTCTCCTCTTCTCTTCAACTCCTGTAGATCCTCTCTTCCTCTCTTCAGCCCCTGCAGCTCCTCTCTTTAGCCCCTGCAGCTCCCCTCTTCCTCTCTTCAGCCCCTACAGCACCCCACTTCAGCTCCTCTCTTCAGCCCCTACAGCTCCCCTCTTCCTCTCTTCAGCCCCTGCAGCTCCTCTCTTTAGCCCCTGCAGCTCCTCTCCTCCTCTCTTCAGCCCTACCGCTCCCCTCTTCCTCTCTTCAGCCCATACAGCTCCCCTGTTCCTCTCTTTAGCCCCTGCAGCTCCTCTCTTTAGCCCCTGCAGCTCCCCTCTTCCTCTCTTCAGCCCCTACAGCACCCCACTTCAGCTCCTCTCCTCAGCCCCTACAGCTCCTCTCCTCCTCTCTTCAGCCCCTGCAGCTCCTCTCTTTAGCCCCTACCACTCCTCTCTTCCTCTCTTCAGCCCCTACAGCACCCTTCCTCCTCTATTCAGCCCCTACAGCTCCTCTCCTCCTCTCTTCAGCCCCTGCAGCTCCCCTCTTCCTCTCCTCAGCCCCTACAGCACCCTTCCTCCTCTATTTAGTCCCTACAGCTCCTCTCCTCCTCTCTTCAGCCCCTGCAGCTTCTCTCTTCAGCCCCTACCACTCCCCTCTTCCTCTCTTCAGCCCCTACAGCTCCTCTCTTTAGACCCTGCAGCTCCCCTCTTACTCTCCTCAGCCCCTACAGCACCCTTTCTCCTCTATTCAGCCCCTGCAGCACCTCTCCTCCTCTCTACAGCCCCTGTAGCTCCCCTCTTCTTCTCTTCAGCCCCTGCAGCACCTCTCATCCTCTCTTTAACTCCTGCAGCTACTCTCTTCTGCTCTTTAGCTCCTGCAGCTCTTCTCTTCCTCTCTTCAGCCCCTGTAGCACCTCTCTTCCTCTCTTCAGCCCCTACAGCTCCTCTCTTCAGCCCCTGTAGTACCTCTCCTCTTCTCTTCAGCTCCTGCAGCTCCTCTTGTCTTCTCTTCAGCCCCCAAAACACCTCCCTTCCTCTCTTTAGCCCTTGCAGCTCCTCTCTTCAGCCCCTGCAGCACCTCTCCTCCTCTTTTCAGCCCCTGCAGCACTTCTCTTCATCTCCTGTAGTTCCTCTCTTATTCACTTTAGCCCCTGCAGCACCTCTCCTCTTCAGCCCCTGCAGCACCTCGCTTCTTCTCTTCAGGTCCTGCATCACTTCATCTCCTCTCTTTAGCCCTGTAGAACCTCTCCTCCTCTGTTCAGCCCTTGCAACTCCTCTCTTCAGCCCCTGCAGCACCTCTCTTTAACTCCTTTAGCTCCTCTCTTCTTCTCTTCAGCCCCTGTAGCACCTCTCCTCTTCTCTTCAGCCCCTGCAACTCCTCTCTTCAGCCCCGCAGCACCTCTCTTCCTCTCCTAAACTCCTGTAGCTCCTCTCTTCGTCTCTTCAGCCCCTGCAGCACCTTTCCTCTTCTCTTCAGCCCCTGCAGCACCTCTCCTCCTCTCTTCAGCCCCTGCAGCACTTCTCTTCCTCTCCTGTAGTTCCTCTCTTATTCTCTTCAGCCCCTGCAGCACCTCTCCTCTTCAGCCCCTGCAGCACCTCGCTTCTTCTCTTCATGTCCTGCATCACTTCATCTCCTCTCTTTAGCCCTGTAGAACCTCTCCTCCTCTCTTCAGCCCTTGCAACTCCTCTCTTCAGCCCCTGCAGCACCTCTCTTTAACTCCTTTAGCTCCTCTCTTCTTCTCTTCAGCCCCTGTAGCACCTCTCCTCTTCTCTTCAGCCCCTGCAACTCCTCTCTTCAGCCCCGCAGCACCTCTCTTCCTCTCTTAAACTCCTGTAGCTCCTCTCTTTGTCTCTTCAGCCCCTGCAGCACCTTTCCTCTTCTCTTCAGCCCCTGCAGCACCTATCTTCTTCTATTCATCTCCTCTCTTTAGCCCTGTAGAACCTCTCCTCCTCTCTTCAGCCCCTGAAACACCTCCCTTCCTCTCTTTTGCCCTTGCAGCTCCTCTCTTCCTCTCTTCAGCCCTTGTAACTCCTCTCTTCAGCCCCTGCAGCACCTCTCTTTAACTCCTTTAGCTCCTCTCTTCTCTTCTTCAGCCCCTGCAGCACCTCTCCTCTTTTCTCCAGCCCCTGCAACTCCTCTCTTCAGCTCCTGCAGCACCTCTCTTCCTCTCTTCAACTCCTGTAGCTCCGCTCTTCTTTTCTTCAGTCCCTGAAGCACCCCTCTTCTTCCCTTCAGGCCCTGCATCACTTCATCTCCTCTCTTTAGCCCTGTAGAACCTCTCCTCCTCTCTTCAGCCCCTTAAACACCTCCCTTCCTCTGTTTAGCCCCTGCAGCTCCTCTCTTCCTCTCTTCAGCCCCTGCAGCACCTCTCCTCTTCTCTTCAGCCCCTGCAGCACCTCTCTTCTTCTCTTCAGGTCCTGAATCACTTCATCTCCTCTCTTTAGCCCTGTAGAACCTCTCCTCCTCTCTTCAGTCCCTGTAGCTCCTCTCTTCCTTTCTTCAGCCCCTGCTACTCCTCTCTTCAGCCCCAGTCCCAGAGAGTCTCCGTACTGCTGTGCTCGAGACTTACCATTCTCCCAAGGCTGCTGCCCACCCTTGGAAGAATCAACTCTTTTGGGTCATTTCCCAACAATTCTGGTGGCCTAGTCTCTGTGCTGATGTAACCGCCTTCGTAGCTGCCTGTTCCATGTGTGCACAGAGTAAGACTCCACGACACCTTCCAGTGGGCCTCCTACAACCCATAACCAATGGAGAGAGGCCCTGGACCCACCTGTCTACAGATTTCATTGTGGAGTTACCCAACTCCCAGGGCTACATAGTTATCCTTAAGGTGGTTGACCGCTTCTCGAAATTGTATTCCACTTAAGAAGTTGGCCATTACTATGGAACTGTCTTCCATTTTTGCTCGGGAGATCTTTTGCTTACATGGGCTACCCAAGGTGATCGTCTCGGACAGGGTAGTCAGTTTGCATCCCGATTCTGGCGAGCCTTTTGTGCACAGTTGGGAATTCAGCGTGCTTTCTCCTCTGCGTATCACCCGCAGTCTAATGGGGCTGCAGAATGAGCCAATTAGTCCTTGAAGCAGTTTCTATGTTGCTATATTTCTGACCATCATAACAACTGGTCAGACCTCTTACCATGGGCGGAGTTTGCTCACAATAGTGCCTTGAATTCTGCTTCCCGATTGTCCCCGTTTATGGCAAACTATGGTTTCCAACCTTCCAGGTTGCCTGACTCATTTCTTCCGTAGAGTATTCCTGCGTTAGAGGAGCATCTCCGTTGTCTTCGTTCCACTTGGGCACAAGTCCAGGAGGCTTTGCTACATGCTAATGATAGGTACAGACTCCATGCTGACCGCAGACGCCTGCCTGTGCCTTCCTACCAGGCTGGGGACAGAGTCTGGCTGTCATCTTGCAACCTCCAACTTCGTATTCCCTCTCTGAAGTTTGCACCTCGGTTTATGGTGCCTTTCCCTATTCTCTGCAGGATTAACCCATTGGCTTACGCCTTAGACCTTCCTTCTAATATGAGTATCTCAAATGTATTTCATGTCTCTTTTGGCCTTTGGTCTGCCGCCGCTTTACCACCTCGGTGCCATGTCCTCACCCTGTTGAGAACCATGAGGAGTATGAAGTACAGTCCATTGTTGATTCCCGTAGGTTCCGTGGGCGCATACAGTACCTGGTGCATTGGAAAGGGCACTGTCCGGAGGAATGCTCTTGGGTCTCATCCTCGGACGTACATGCCCCTGTCCTCCTCCGTGATTTCCATAGACGTTTACCCTGGAAGCATGGTGGTCCCCCGAGGGGGAGGGGTCGTTGAGGAGGGGGTACTGTCAGGGCTGGGAACAGCCCTTCCTTCTCAGAGCTGGCCGCTCAGCTGTCGGCTTATTACCAGCTCCTATCTCTCCACAGTGACGCAGCTGTTAATGATATCCTGCTCGTCAGTCCTGCTTACTTAAAGGGGTTTTAAACCCTTGCTTTTTTTTTTTTTTAAACCAAACATGTCATACTTTCTTCCACTGTGCAGTTCGTTTTGCACAGAGTGGCCCCCGAACCTCCTCTCCTGGGGTCCCTCAGCGGCGCTCCTGGCTCCTCCCCGCATCCAGTGTCCACACTGGAGAAGCGCTCTCCTTGGTGGACACCCGTGCAGGCATGCTCCCGAATCCTGCATCTGTGTCCATTCACACAGAATGCAGGACTCGGCCCCGCCCCCCCGTCATTGGATTTGGTTGACAGCAGCGGGAGCCAATGGCTGTGCTGCTATCAATCTATCCAATCAGGACATGAGACACCAGCTAGAGCTGGTCTGCTCGTTCCCAGCGAAGGATCAGGGTCAGGTAAGTAAAATGGGGGCTCGGGGGGGGGCTGCAGCACCACAGGAGGTTTTTCACTTTAATGCATAGAATGCATTAAGGTGAAAAAACATGATGATTTACAACCCCTTTAAACCGTCCAGCCAAGATAATCTCTGCCTTCACCTTGGTCAACATCACAGAGACTTTTTCCTGTGCTCCTGTTAAAGACTTGCTTGGCTGACACTCCTTCTGGCTCCAGATCCTGCTTGCTGTTCCACTAAGCTGATTCCTGGCCTCCTGACTTTCTGGCTTGTCTGACTATCCGTTTCATTTACCGAACTTTGGCTATGTTTTGACTACGTTTGTTTTATTTACTTTTATTATTAAACAAGTGTGATTTAACTGTACTTCTGTCTCAGTCTGATTCATGGTTTCTGACAGTGGTGCCCCGATCCCGCAGCTGAATCAACTGTAGGAGATGGTCCTGGCGCTTGCTGGACTTTCTTGGTATCAGGAACCATGAATCAGACCGAGACAGAAGTATAGTTAAATCACACTTGTTTATTAATAATAATAATAAGGTAAACAGAGTAAACGTAGTCAAAACAAGCCAGAGTTCAGTAACCGGATCGGTTAGTCAGCCAAGCAAATGTCAGAGAGCCAGAGATAAATGTAGTAGTACAGCAAGCAGAATCAGGAGCCAGAAGGAATGTCAGCCGAGCAAGTCTTCAACAGGAATGCAGGAGAAAGTCTCTGTGATATTGACAAAGGCGAAGGCACAAATCAAGTGAGCTGGACGGCTTTAAGTAGGCAGGACTGATGAGCAGAATCAACAGCTGGGTAACTGTGGAGAGAGATGGGAGCTGGCAATTAGCCGACAGCTGAGCGGCCAGCTCAGAGAAGGAAGGGCTGAGCCCAGCCCTGACACTTGGGCGCCCTGAAGCCTTCTTCACAAATGCAGTGGAAATTGTTTTTTTGGGGGATTAAGTTAATTTTCACGGCAAAGAGGGACTTTGCAATTAATTGCAATTCATCTGATCATTCTTCATAACATTCTGGAGTATATGCAAATCGCCATCATAAAAACTGAGGCAGCAGACTTTTGGCCAGGGCTGGAGTTCTTGGCTAGACAAGTAAACAAGTGGCTGAAGAGCTGGTGTAGTAAGGAGAGGTTTGGAGAACTGGGCCGACTTCTCAGTCAGTAACCGGTACTATAGAAGTACCGGGAGTGAAGATGGCCAAAAAGTTAGAGGGGTTTTTGAACTAGGTGATGGGGGGAGGGTCCAGAGGTAGAGATAGTCAGCGCCGAAGATATTCCAGAGGGTAGTATTGGGGGCATTAGACTAAAGCACAAAAACACAAGGTAAGTATAGTAGCAAGTCCTAGTTGCAATCTCGAAACACCCAATACGAGGACAATATGCGACCGGTCTATACTATGTGGCAGGAGCATGGCAGACAAGATGGGTGAACTAGAGATACTGTTGTACGAGGAGGATTTGGATTTTTGGGGAATTTTAGAGACCTGGTTCAACAGCTCTCATGATTGGCTGGCAAACATTCAAGGGTATACCCTTTATCACAAGGATAAAGAGGGTAAAAAAGGGGGAGGGGTATGCCTATATATCAAGAATAATGTACAAGTGAATGTGAGAGATGACATCACTGAGGGAGCTAGGGAGGAGGTGGAATCCTTATGGGTAGAGCTCCAAAGGGATGAAGCTAAGGGGAAAATAATACTGGGAGTATGCTATAGGCCCCCTAACCTGGGGGAGGAAGTGGAAACGGATCTCCTATCACAAATTGGATTAGCAGCAAGGATGGGAAGTGTTATCATAATGGGGGATTTTATTTATCCAGACATAGACTGGGCGGAGGGAACCGCGCATTCATTTAAGGCTCGCCAGTTCCTTAATGTCTTGCAGGACAATTTCATGGGTCAGATGGTAGATGCACCAACTAGACATAAAACATTACTGGATCTACTGATTACCAACAATACAGACCTGATCACGGATGTGGAAATACGGGGCAATTTAGGTAACAGCGATCACAGGTCAATTAGTTTCAGTATAAATCACACAAATAGGAAACATAAAGGGAACACAAAGACACTGAATTTCAAAAGAGCCAACTTCCCTAAACTACAAACCTTGCTAAAAGGCATAAATTGGGATAAAATATTAGGAACAAAGAATACGGAGGAGAGATGGGTTTGCTGTAAGAGCATATTAAATAAGGGCATTAGCCAATGTATCCCATTGGGTAATAAATTTAAAAGAGCAAACAAAAGTCCTTGATGGCTTAACTCTAGGGTTGTCCCGATACCACTTTTTTAGGACCGAGTACAAGTACCGATACTTTTTTTCAAGTACTCGCCGATACCGATTACCGATACTTTTTTTAATGTCACGTGACAGGTTTTTTTTTTTTTTTTTTTTTTTGAGGGGGGGGGGGGGGGGGCGGGTGGGGTGGTATAGTGAACGGTGTCTGTGTGTGTGTTTTTGTTTTGTTTTTTTTTCATTTACATGTATTATTTTTTACAATTTTTTTTTATTCTTTATTGCACTATGAGTGTGTTTTTTTTTTTTTTTAATCAGCCCTGTTGGGGGGCTTTGGTGAGATATCAGGGGTCTTAACAGACCTCTGATATCTCCCCCTTGAGACAGAGAAATAGACAGAGGATAGAGATTCCCCAGTCCCTTTCTCTGCAGCGTCAGCTGCACTGAGAATGAATGGAGAGAACACAGCAGCTTCTCTCCATTCATAAACTGACACATTGTAATCACAGGAGATTACAATGTTTCAGTTATGTGAATGGAAAGAGTCAGCTGACTCTCTCCATACACACAGCGGAGAGACAGCAGAACGGAGGGGACAGACGAAGAGAGAGGGGGACAACGGAAAGCCGGAACAGATGGGGACAGCGGAGGGGGACAGAGGAACGCATGGGGACAGCGGAGGGGGACAGAGGAACGCATGGGGACAGCGGAGGGGGACAGAGGAACGCATGGGGACAGCGGAGGGGGACAGAGGAACGCATGGGGACAGCGGAGGGGGACAGAGGAACGCATGGGGACAGCGGAGGGGGACAGAGCAAAGAAGAAGGACAGCGGGAGGTGGACAGAGGAACGGAGGAGGACAGCGGAGGGGGACAGAGCAAAGAAGGAGGACAGCGGGGGGGGGGGGACAGAGGAACGGAGGGGGACACAGCAATGGAGCAGGACAGCGGAGGGGGACAGAGGAACGGATGGGGACAGCGGAGGGGAACAGAGCAAAGAAGGAGGACAGCGGAGGGGGACAGAGGAACGGAGGGGGACACAGCAATGGAGCAGGACAGCGGAGGGGGACAGAGGAACGGAGGAGGACTAAGGAGGAGGAGGTGACAGTCAGCGGTGATCGCGTGTGGGGGAATTACAAGCACCGATCACCGCTGTATGTCACTAAGCAGCTGAAAGCCGCGGGGGGAGAAGCTTGTAACTCCCCCACACGTCCATCACCGCTGACAGTCAAGGTATCGGGGAAGCATCGGGAGCATTTGCCCGAGTACAAGTACTTGGGCAAATGCTTGGTATCGGTGCCGATACCGATACTAGTATCGGTATCGGGACAACCCTACTTAACTCCAATGTAAAAATGCATATAAAAGCAAAGGAGAAGGCCTTCAAAAAATACAAGGTTGAGGGATCATCATCAGCATTCAGACTTTATAAAGAATTCAACAAGAAATGTAAGGGTGCGATTAGGACAGCTAAGATAGAACATGAAAGACACATAGCAGAGGAGAGCAAAAAATATCCCAAGAAATTCTTTAAGTATGTAAACAGTAAAAAAGGGAGGACAGACCATATTGGCCCCATAAAGAATGAGGAAGGACATCTGGTTACAAAGGATGGGGAGATGGCGAAGGTATTGAATTTATTCTTCTCCTCAGTCTTCATGAGGGAATCGGGGGGCTTCAGTAACCAAAACTGCAGTGTTTATCCTCAGGACACATCACAGGAAGCACCTCCATGGTTAACAGAGGACAGAATTAAAATTACATTCGAGAAACTTAACATTAGGTTGTGAGCTCTGAACTTATTCTCTCTGGAGAAGAGACGCTTGAGAGGGGATATGATTTCATTATACAAATACCGGACTGGTGACCCCACAATAGGGAGAAAACTTTTTCGCAGAAGGGAGTTTACAAGACTCGTGGCCACTCATTAAAATTAGAAGAAAAGAGGTTTAACCTTAAACTACGTAGAGGGTTCTTTACTGTAAGAGCGGCAAGGATGTGGAATTCGAAAATTTGAAAATCCAAAAATAAGAAAGAGAAATAAGAAATAAGAAAGAGAATCCGAAAACTCCAAAGAACGAAAACCAGAAAATCGGAAAATTCTAAATAATATTCAAATTATAGGTATTGGAATTTCCTTTCAAATTTGGCTGTAATGAATACGAAATGTATCCAAAGCTACGAATTATCAGAAATAATGAATGGCGCCTCTAAACAAATGGAATGGAACAAACTAATAATAAATAATAAGAAAAAGTTTTTATTATTATTGTTATTTATTATTATTAATTTGTTACGTTCCATTCGTTTAGATACGGCATTCGTTATTTCGGATCCTTCGTAACTTTGGATGAATTTGCATTCGTTACATTCACTCACAGCCAAATTTGAAAGGAAATTCCAATACCTGTAACTCAATAGTTAGTAATAGCTATTATTAGTTAGTTATTATTTCAGATTTTTGAATTTTCGAGTCTTCTAATTTTTGGATTTTCGTTCTTATTTTCGTATTCTCGGATTTCCGAATTTTCAGATTTCGAATTTCAGTTTTTCTGAAGTTACGAATTTAGGAATATTCGGAAAAATTTGTTAAACGGGTTATTGGATATTTCAGGTTTAAAAAATTTGTCGAATTTCGTAAAAAAAAAAAAAAAAAACGAATTCGGAACGAAACAAATTGCACATGTCTAGTGCTCAGCTGTAATACCCGGTTCCTGGTTCCAGACTGGAGGAAGCTTTACCTTGATGGAGGCACCCAGGATGGGTGCTGGACGGTTCCGTCAGTTAAAGTAGCTCAGTCCCGCTTAGCAAAAAAAAAAAAATGGCCTGGTCACACAGGAGGGTAAAATCTTCCCGGAGCTCAAGTGGTTAAAAAAAAAATCGTGTCTGGTTGTTGGTCTTTTAAAAACGTAACGAAAACTTTTCTTTGCAAAGTTTCTCCAGCAACAGCAATTGAATTGTTTCTCGGTTTAAAATTGCAAATGAAGACTAATTTCCTTGCAATTTGAATAAATCTCAGCAAGCGCTTCTTTGTAGCGCCGCGACGGGCCAGGACTATCGTGTTTTAATTAAGTGCTAATGACCCATGAATGATGCCGACCTTTGAAGAAATGCAGGGCGGGGCGGCGTCTTATCCATAGACAGACACAAACAAGTCATTAGGATGCCGCACGTACCACGCCATCGGGCCTCTTGACCCCCCCCCCCGCCGCCATCACGCCCTGCACTCCATATAATAAGCGAGACATTCAATAAAAATGAAATGTAATAAAAAGCAAGGGAACGAGGAAGAAATAAAAAAAAAAAAAAAAGTAAAAAATAACAAGATGCGATTTCTGCGACGGGCTCTGCAAGGTAATGAGATGCAAGTGACACAATTACTGCGCGGTGTTCGGCATACGTAAGAATATTATTCTGCTGGAAAAGGCCAGCGGCTCGCTGATGGAAATCGCTAAAATTAGAGAGCCGTTCAATTTTTTTTTTTCCGTTTCAGGTCACGCTTAGCCTTTTTTGTTCACGTCTTCTGTTCCCAGCGCTTGAAAGTGCTGACAGGTTCTTTGGAGCCAAATGTAAATTGTGAAGTTTTGTGTTTGTAAAGGAATTTTCTCCCAGGTGTCGGAGCTCCGAAGAGGAACCTTTTGTAGTTTCAGAAACTTTAGGTAAAGGATACGTGCAGGGCTCGGTGCTACCACTAGGCAAACTAGGCAGCCGTCTAGGGCGCACTGCTGCCTAGGGCGCCCGGCCCGCCTGGTGTTCCTACTCTCTTCTCTCTGCAGCAAGCAACTAAGTCTCAGCATTGGCAGGCAACCGCCGCTCCATTCGCACATGGTGTCAGAGGTGCAGCGGCAGCGAAGGACTGTGTCCCGCTTCCCGAATGAGACATTCATTGATGGGCGCTGGTGAGGCTGCATTGATGGGGGCTGGTGAGGCTGCATTGATGGGGGCTGGTGAGGCTGCATTGATGAGCACTGGTAGGCTGCATTGATGGGGGCTGGTAGGCTGTATTGATGGGCGCTGGTGAGGTTGCATTGATGGGGGCTGGTAGGCTGTATTGATGGGCGCTGGTAGGCTGTATTGATGGGCGCTGGTGAGGTTGCATTGATGGGGGCTGGTAGGCTGCATTTATGGGGGCTGGTAGGCTGCATTGATGGTAGTTGGTAGGCTCCATTGATGGGCGCTGGGAGGTTGCATTGATGGGCGTTGGGAGGCTGCACTGATGAGCGCTGGTGAGGCTGCATTGATGGGGGCTGGTAGGCTGCATTGATGGGCGCTGGTAGGCTGCATTGATTGGCGCTGGTAGGCTGCATTGATGGGTCCTGGTAGGCTGCATGTATGGGTCCTGGTAGGCTGCATTGATGGGCACTGGGAGGCTGCATTGATGGGTGCTGGGAGGCTGTATTGATGGGCACTGGTAGGCTGCATTGATGGGCGCTGGTGAGGCTGCATTGATGGGTGCTGGTGAGGCTGCATTGATGGGCACTGGGAGGCTGCATTGATGGGTGCTGGGAGGCTGCATTGATGGGCGGTGGAAGGCTGCATTGATGGGCACTGGCGAGGCTGCATTGATGGGTGCTGGTGAGGCTGCATTGATGGGCGCTGGTGAGGCTGCATTGATGGGCACTGGTAAGGCTGCATTGATGGGCGCTGGTAGTTGCATGGATGGGGGCTGGTAGGCTGCATCGATGGGCGCTGGTAGGCTGCATTGTTGGGCGCTGGTAGGCTGCATTGATGGGGGCTGGTAGGCTTCATTAATGGGTGCTGGTAGGCTGCTTTGATAGGCGTCGGTAGGCTGCACTGATGGGGGCTGGTAGGCTGCATTTGATAGGCTCTGGTGGGCTGCATTTGATAGACTCTGGTGGGCTGCATTTGATAGGAGCTTCATTAAAAAGGTGGGGTATACATAGGCAGGGGGGGAAAGGGGTAGAGTCAGGGGTGGGGCCATGGGGGGTGGAAAAATGAGGCTTCGCCTAGGGTGTCAAAAATCCTTGCAACAACCCTGGATATGTGTTCAGTCCCACTCATATGCATTTTTGCTGTGTTGTACTGAACAGCATCAGGTTATTGTTCTGTAGTATGCTGACATCTAGTGTCAGTGTTGGGCCACTACAACTTGTTTCTCTTTCTGTTCCACCCTCCTGTTTAGCGCTAGTTAGTCCAGTCCTAGCTTAAATTTGTTTAGTTTTGTTTTGGATAGAGTCGTTATGTTACTAATTTTGAAGAAAAAAAAATGGAAAACAGTGCCAAATATATTACAGTGTCTTGAAAAAGTATTCATACCACTTGAAGTTTTCCACATTTTGTCATTTTATGTTTTAACTAAATACATAAATGTATTTCATTCGGATTTTATGTGATAGACCAACACAAAGTGACACATAATTGTGAACTGGAAGGAAAATGATAAATGATACAAATAAATATGTGAAACGTGTGGGGGGTACATTTGTATGGCGCCCCCGGAGTCAATACTTTGTAGAACCCCCTTTCTCTACAAGTCTTTTTGGGGATGTCTCTACCATTTTTGCCCATTCTTCTTCTTTGTAAAATACCTCAAGCTCTTTCAGATTGGTCTGTGAACAGCAAATTTCAAGTATTGCCACAGATTCTCAATGTGATTTAGGTCTGGACTGTGACTGGGCCATTCTAATGCCCTGTACACACGGTCAGATTTTCTGACGGAAAATGTGTAATAGGACCTCGTTGTCGGAAATTCCGATCGTGTGTGGGCTCCATCACACATTTTCCATCTAATTTTCCGACACATAAAGTTTGAGAGCAGGATATAAAATTTTTCGACAACAAAATCCGTTGTCGGAAATTCCGATCGTGTGTACACAAAGCCGACGGACAAAGTGCCACGCATGCTCAGAATAAATAAAGAGATGAAAGCTATTGGCCACTGCCCCGTTTATAGTCCCGACGTAGGAGACATATAGGAGACATACAACCTGGCAGCATTCCAGGAGGACGGAACACCTCCAGACCCCTGTGCTATTATTGTGGGAACTGTAGCCCATACACGCTTACCTTTAACCATCAGATGTGATACACATTTGGGAGGCCTCTGCTCCTTGTTTGCTGTCCATCCGACTTCCTTTCAGATATATATATTTACTTCTGATCGCTGACAGCGATGCATTGATTAGATTCACTATTGTGAGCATTTTTCTTTTCTTCATATCCATTTGAACCTCTAGCTCCTGAAGAAGCGTTCTTTGTCAACGTGAAACATGTAGAGCAATTAGAGACTACACCACTTTTGGAACACCAGACCTGCAGCATTCTCTCAAATTCAACTTTACAGGGGAAGTGTACCCTTTATTCTACCCGTAACTACTGGTTATACAGTTTATACACAATTATAGAGAATTATCTAGGAGACTGCAGGATAGGATTCATTATGGTGTATGTAACTGAGTTGTATGCCTATATTTGATGTGTTTTTAACCTTCATGTCTATTCTCTGTGTTTTTTACGCTATTAATAAAAATTAAGTTTTATATATATTCTGTAGTTTATTATGGTTGTGCCCTTAAAGTCCCACTATTTAGCCTCTTGATGCCTTCTATATATTATCGGGGACGTTGGCACAAATACTATCCAAAGTACCTACAGAGTCACCCTGTATATTAGGTACTCCAACACTAGGATTTTTCTGTTGCTATAGTCCCGACGTACCTGTTTTACATGACCGCGTTCAGAACAATCGGATTTTCCGACACTTTGTGTGACCGTGTGTATGCAAGACAAGTTTGAGCCAACATCCGTCTGAAAAAAATCCTAGGATTTTCTTGTCGGAATGTCCGATCAATGTCTGACCGTGTGTACGGGGCATTACACTTGAATATGCTTTGATCTAAACCATTCCATTGTAGCTCTGGCTGTATGTTTCGGGTCGTTGTCCTGCTGGAAGGTGAACCTCCGCCCCAGTCTCAAGTCTTTTGTAGACTCTAACAGGTTTTCTTCTAAGATTGTCCTGTATTTGGCTCCATTCATCTTCCCATCAACTCTGACCAGCTTCCCTGTCCCTGCTGAAGAAAAGCATCCCCACCACATGATGCTGCCACCACCATGTTTCACGGTGGGGATGGTGTGTTCAGGGTGATGTGCAGTGTTAGTTCCCCCACACATAGTGATTTGCTTTTAGGCCAAAAAGTTGAATTTTGGTCTCCTCTGACCAGATCACCTTCTTCCACATGTTTGCTGTGTCCTCCACATGGCTTCTCACAAACTACAAACAGGACTTCTTATGACTTTCTTTCTCCAATGTCTTTCTTCTTGTCACTCTTCCATAAAGGGCAGATTTGTGGAGAACACGACTAATAGTTGTCCTGTGGACAGATTCTCCCACCTGAGCTGTGGATCTCTGCAGCTCCTCCAGAGTTACCATGGATCTCTTGGCTCTTCTCTGATGAATGCTCTCCTTGCCCGGCCGGTCAGTTTAGGTGGACAGCCATGTCTTGGTAGGTTTGCAGTTGTGCCATACTCTTTCCATTTTCTGATGATGGATTGAACAGAGCTCTGTGAGATGTCCAATGCTTGGGATATTTTTTTTATAACCTAACCCTGCTTTACACTTCTCCACAACTTTATCCCTGACCTGTCTGGGGTGTTCCTTGGCCTTCATGATGATGTTTGTTCACTGAGGTTCTCTAACAAACCTCTGAGGGCTTCACAGAACAGCTGTATTTATACTGAGATTGAATTACACACAGGTGGACTCTATTTACTAATTAGGTGGCTTCTGAAGGCAATTGGTTCCTCTAGATTTTAGTTAGGGGTATCAGAGTAAAGGGGGCGGAATACAAATTTTCACTTATTTATTTGCAAAAACATTTGAAAACCATTTATCATTTTCCTTCCACTTCACAATTATGTGACACTTTGTGTTGGTCTATCACATAAAATCCCAATAAAATACATTTACGTTTTTGGTTGTAACATGACAAAATGTGGAACATTTTAAGGGGTATGAATACTTTTTTAAGGCACTGTAGATGGGAACTGGGGTGCAAGGATTCGGTAAACCACAGATTGCAGCCGCCCTGATTTTTGGAAACCAAAAATTGTGAGAAGGAAGAAAGAAAGGCAGCACTGGTCTAAAAATCTCTATTAGACACCCTCTATGATAAGAGAAATATGAGCAGCCTCTACAGTCAGTATTAATGAGTAAACAAGGTGGAGAGACAAGGGTTGTACCATCATCCAAGAATTTAGAAACAAAGGTGTTGGAAAACCCTCTATGTTAATATTTTTCCCTATAGTGTAATAAATAACCATAATCACAAACCTAAATAAATCCTAAATGAAGTGCAAATAATGCAATACAGTACAAAATAAAGTGCAAAAGTGCTCAAAATGAATAACGATGTGTGACGTATGCAATAAATCTCATGGTAGGAAGCACGGAAGCCGATGACTCATCAGCTGTCAGCGGGCTTCCCCACTGACAGCTGAATGTAAAGAAAAGAATTGAAAATTCAGGGAAAAAAAAACAGCGTGGCTCCCCACCCCCTCCCCCCAATCCATACCAGGTTCTTGAGGGTTGGAAGGGGGACCCCACGGTGTTTTTTTTTTTTTAATTTTCTATTGCCGGAATTCTTTTGTTTACATTCCAGCTATCAGTGGGGAAGCCCGCTGACAGCTGATGAGTCAGCGGCCGTTAAGGATGATGCAGCAGCCGGCTTCCCGGCCAGCTCATTACCAACCAGCTATTCTTCATACAGAATTTTAATCAATCGATTATTTTTCGACCAATCCGAATTTGAATCTTTCAGAACATTTAAAAAAAAGGGGGAATCTAGTTTCATGTATCCAGGTCTCATGACCTGGATACATGAGACTAACAACCACTAGGTATACCATGACCAGGATAATACGTGAGACCACCTACTACTACATATACCATGACCAGGATACATGAGAGCACCTACTAATACATGTTCCATTACCAGGATACGTGAGACTAACTAATACTAGATATACCATAATACATGAGATCTACTACCACTAGCTATACCATGACCAGGATAATACATGAGACCACCTACTACTACATATACCATGACCAGGATACATGAGACCACCTACTACTAGCTATACCATGACCAGGATGCATGAGACCACCTACTACTAGATCTACCATGACCAGGATACACGAGGCCAACTACTACTAGATACACCATGACCAGGATACACAAGACCACCTACTACTAGCTATACCATGACCAGGATACATGAGACCACCTACTACTAGATCTACCATGACCAGGATACATGAGACCACCTACTACTAGATCTACCATAACCAGGATACATGAGACCACCTACTACTAGATCTACCATAACCTGGATACATGAGACCAACTACTACTAGATACACCATGACCAGGATACACGAGACCACCTACTACTAGCTATACCATGACCAGGATACATGAGACCAACTACTACTAGATCTACCATGACCTGGATACATGAGACCAACTACTACTAGATCTACCATGACCAGGATACATGAGACCACCTACTACTAGATCTACCATGACCAGGATACATGAGACCACCTACTACTAGATCTACCATGACCTGGATACATGAGACCAACTATTACTAGATACACCATGACCAGGATACAGGAGACCACCTACTACTAGCTATGCCATGACCAGGATACATGAGACCATCTACTACTAGATATTATATGACCAGGATATATGAGACTAACTACTATTAGATATACCATGATCAGGGTACATGAGACCACCTATTACTAGATCTACCATGACCAGGATACTCAAGACCACCTACTACTAGATATAGGGGGGGTGTTTTTGAAGCACCTGATTAGAGCCGTAGGCTCTAATAAGTGTCAAAAAAGGTGACCTGCGAGTGCCATCCTTGGCGCTCGCAGTTCACCCAGGTGTGTTAGAACAGCGAATGAATATTCGCTTTCCTAACACTGAACCGCCTCTCCGCCAATCAGGTGCTCTGGTCTGTTACCCGTCACCTGACTGGCTGAAACTACATGTTGCGCTGTGATTGGATGCCTATCAGGAGGAGAGGACGGGAGAGGACATGGAGGACACCGCTCACCGCCGTCACCCGCTGCCCCACCGAGACAGGGTAAGTGCCAGGAAGACGGCAAGCGGGCGCGCAGGGGGGGTCACTGTGGCGGCATTCGATGGCACAGTGGCAGCATTGGATGGGCACAGTGGCAGCATTCGATGGGACACAGTGGCAGCATTCGATGGGGCACAGTGGCAGCATTCGATGGGCACAGTGGCAGCATTTGATGGGCACAGTGGCTGCGTTTGATGGGCACAGTGGCTGCATTTGATGGCACAAAATGTGTCCTTGTTCAGTGTATTCTGACAACAGCCAACCATTACACACTATGCCGCTCTATTCAGCAGGGACCCCTCCCAGATAACCTCCTTCTTGGGTCGGAAGTTTGTAACTAAGAAAAGTGCAGTTCTAGAGAAAAAAAAGGCAAAATATAAATGTAATAAACATTAGCACCCTTCTACAATGTATTTTTTTTCCCTTTGTAATCAGTGGAGCGGTGTGTGATTAGTTTTGGCTACTCTGGGTCTCACAGGCTGCAGGCTCAACTACTTCTCCCTGCCTTCTAGTAGGTTCTAGAATGTAGTGAGCTGGAAGAGACAGACCCTGGGCCTGTATATTTATGAGGTCTCAGCCAAACCCTGGGGGGGGGGGGGGGGGGTCCCAGTAGGTGACTGTGAAGGAGATAAATAATCTGGGGCCTGGAGCAGCAGTGTTCTTGTCCTGGAGGAGGAGATACCAGCCTGGAAGGGCTGCTGCCCTTCTGGGCAAGTCAGCTGAAGCCTGCAGAGAATTCACAGAGGCCCGAGCTATGCTAGAGCTGGGGGGGAGCCTATTGCAGAAAGTAGATCGAGGTCCCAGTAAGTAAGGTTGAGGTCCCAGTAAGGCAAGTAAAGGGGGTGCACTGAGGATCTGGCCTGGAGATTCATGGTGTCTTGCCAATATTGGACAGGAGGTATCCAAGGTACTGGAGACACAGTGAGTAAAGGCCTGGAACTGGGAACCCTAGTGGCCTTGTGTTACTGTGTCAGTGCTGCTAAAGTGGGCTTTGCCCTGCTTGGAGTCCCAAAAGTGCTTGTGTTTCTAGTCTCTGCAAAGAAGGGGGTCCCCCCTGACGTGGAGATTTCTCTATACACTATGCGTAATCCATGTCTCCTGCGCTAATAAGCACCCTTTCAGCCTTTTGGTTTAGTGCATCTTAGTAAACCCGTGTCTCCCGCATTTCCCCAAGTAAGCAGACATAGTCACCCTCCTCACATTCTTAGCTCCATTGTTCGACCAACTGCTTTTGAAGCCACCAAGAGCTTGGTGGCTTCACAAATCAGCCAATCAAGCACAGGCAAGCGGGAGGGGTTATACAACAACCAATGAACAATGACTAGGGGAGGGTTATGGGCGTGTCTGGGCAGGGACAGTGTGTATGATTTCCCGCCCCCTGTACCTGCACGCCATCATCATGGCTGGAACCATGGACACTGTCTCCGGTCAATGCACCCAAAGAGTCCCGTTTTTCCCGTTGGCGTGAATCCTTATTCTGCATTGTTCAGAGAACAATGCATACCCGGGATTATACTACCATTCCTGTGGATGGGAGATTATCTGCAGGGGCACGCCATGGTCCCCCCATGTGCTGATCAGACACACCGAAAGACAAAAACGTGCATTCCCCCATAACCAATAATGTCCTTGCAGAGTGAACACATCCCCCTGAGACCATCGTCTGTGCATTGCCCAGGGGCCCTTCGCTGGCGGACATATCCTCACTCTGCAAACACTTCTCTGCATCCCCAAGAAGCTTTTCACTACCAGACGGATCTCAACCAGCGTCTGTCTGCCCCAGTCCGCTCTCTAGAGCGGGCTGCGGGAGAACTAACACTGGGAGACACTATGACAATACATATTAAATACATCTTCGTAAAATTTCCACAACACCCCTTGAAGAGAATAGACAGAATAGAGTCCTCCAAATGTTTTGTGCACCGAATTCCAGAGTATCCCCAAAGCTTCCCAGCACCCCGTCCAAGTTTAACCAGCAATAAGACCTACAAAGACACCCGTTGCCTGTACAAGCATGCCTGGCTGCCTGGGAAGGTAATAGAAGCTAGGACAAATCAGCAGGAGCAGTTGAGGGGTCTTCACTATGAAAATATTATAGAAAAAAAAATGATGAATATAAGAACAGAAAGGACAGGTCCTCACTACGGAAGTTTTCTAATTATTGGATTTGGAAGTTACTGTGCAATGTAAGGATCTTTATGCTAACAAGACCCAACTTGCAAAACAATCGTGTTATAAAATAAGCCATTGCAGAGAGTCAAACAAACAAACAAAAGAATTACAGCCCGGGATCCGAACGACTCAAAACTCCTTTTATGCAAATGCAGCTTTTTAACAAGACGCGGATGCAGAAACTCTTATTTGTGATGTTCATTAAGCAATGTATTCGCAGCCCAAATATTTCTACAATTACCATGGCAGGTACACAGCAATCCAACTGCATTTGCTAATTGGGTTTTATTCTCTGCATGAAAATCTCAGACTTGGCACAAAGTCTGCTAAGAGTAAAATCAGAGAAATTAAACTTTTCAGAGGATAATATGCATCGCAATGATAGGCAGATGGAGGGAGAAGAGACAACTGGATAAGTCCCAGACTAAGCCCCAACTCCTGTACCATGATGTAGGACTTTTTCATACCTTTACAAAGCCAAAAGTATGTAAACCCCTCCAATGATGGAGTTCAGGAGTATCCGATGAAGGGTCCTGTTAATACGACATCATACAAAGACATTGTAGATAATCGTGCTCTTCCAACCTTGTGCTAGCAGTTTGGTGAAGACCCTTTTCTGTTCCACCATGACTGTACCCTGTGTACAAAGCCAGCTCAATAAAGATATGGTGTGACCAGTTTGGTGTAGAGCAGGTATCTCAAACTGGCGGCCCTCCAGCTGTTGCGAAACTTCAAGTCCCATCATGCCTCTGCCTGTGGGAGTCATCCTTGTAACTGTCAGCCTTGCAATGGGACTTGTAGTTTCTCAACAGCTGGTGGGCCACCAGATTGAGACCCCTGGTGTAGAGAAAGTCAAGTGTCCTGTACAGAGCCCTGACTTCAACCCTACTGAATACCTTTAGGATGATCTGGAACGTCGATGGTGAGCCAGGTCTCCTCATCAGTACCTGACCTCACAAATGGTACAAATTCTCACAGACACCCTCAATAATCTTGTGGAAAGTCTTCCGAGAAGAGTGGCGCCAGGTCCATAAAGACATGTTTTGACCAGTTTGCTGTGGAGGAACTGCAAAGAGCCCTGACCTCAACCCTACCGAACACCTTCATGAGCCAAGTCTCCTTATCCAACATCACTACCCAACCTCACAAATGTGTACAAATTCCCACAAACATCCCGCAAAACCTTGTGGAAACCTTTTCCAGAAGAATGGAGGAATTAAAGAGCCATGGCCTCAACCTTGCTGAACACCTTTTGGATGAACATCAATACCTGACCACCCCAATGCTCTTTTGGCTGAATGGGCACAAATCCAAAAAACAGATACACTCCAAACGTTTGTGGGAAGCCCCCCAGAAGAGTGGAGCCAGCTCCATAAAGACATAGTTTGGCCAGTTTGGTGTGGAGGAACTTGAGTGTCCTGCACAGAGCCCTGACCTCAACCCTATTGCGCATCTTTAGGATAAATTGTAAGCCCAATAGAATGGCAGGTCTTCTCATTCAACATCAGCAGCTGACCTCACAAATGGCCACAAATTCCCACAGACACCCTCCAAAATCTTGTGGAAAGCCTTCCCAGAAGAGTAAAGGATGTTATGGACACAAAGAGGGCAACCCTACTTTAATGTCCATGGGTGGAAGGGGCAATTCCATATTAATGGCCATAGTTCTGGAATAGGATTTCCAGCGACCCCTATATAGGTGTGCTGACCTTTGTTCCCTGACTTTCAAGCTGAAAAGTCAGGACTCTTTGATGATAAATATGAGAAAATATAATTATTTGAGGGATGAGTCTGTCTGAGCAGTTAGACAATTTAACCATGGTGACTTAGATCTCTGGTGCTCAACATGTGGCCAACCTGCCCTCTTTGTGTAGCCCACAGGCTACTTGGCACCATACAGATAGCAAACTAGCATTAGGGTGCCAGTTAACATTCTCTGGTACAGACCACCAATGCAGGGGGGGTGGGGGAGGTGTTACATTTCACTGCCAGTGACCACCAATATACAGTACTGATACTAGTGCGGTGGGTTATTATTGCGCCCACTGACACCAATGCTGAGGGCTAATATTGCATGCACTGACACCAATGCTAGGGGTTATTATTGCCCTCACTGACACCAATGCTGGGGGTTCTTATTACACCCACTGACACCAATGCTGAGGGTTCTTATTACAATCACTAGCACCAATGCTGAGGGTTATTATTATACTCATTGACACCGATGCTGGGGGTTATTATTGCACTTACTGACACCGATGCTAGGGGTTATTATTGCACTCACAAACATTAATGTTGGGGGTTATTATTACACTAACTGACCAATGCTGGGGGTTATTATTACACTCACTGACACCATTGCTGGGGGTTAGTATTGCGACCACTGATACTAATTGTGGGGGTTATTATTACACACACTGACACCAATGCTGGTGGCTATTACAGTCACTGACATCAATGCTGGGATTTCTTATTACGCACACTGGCACTGATGCTGGGGGTTATTATTATACTAATTGACAGCAATGCTAGGGGTTATTAGTGCACTCACAGACACCATTGCTGGGGGTTATTATTGCATCCACTGACACCAATGCTGGGGGTTATTATTACAATCACTGGCACCAATGCCGGGGGGTTATTATTACACTTACTGAAACAAATTCTGGGGGTTATTTTTATACTTATTGACACCAATGCTGGGGGTTATTATTACACTCACTGACACCGATGCTGGGGGGTTATTATTATACTTATTGACACCAATGTTAGAGTTATTATTGCACTCACAGACATTAATGTTGGGGGTTATTATTACACTAACTGACACCATTGCTGGGAGTTATTATTGCATCCACTGACACTAATTTTGGGGGTTATTATTACGCTCACTGACACCAATGCTAGGGGTTATTATTCCAGTCAATGACTTTAATGCTGGGGCTTATTATTAGACTAACTGACCAATGCTGGTGGTTATTATTGCATCCACTGACACCTATTCCGAGGGTCACTGTACTCCAGCTTTTTCACCATGCATTGTGATATGCAGCAGGACCAACATTTTTCAGCTTTCAGATGTGAAGATGAGCTGCTATTGGGAGGCCCTCTGGAAGTGTTGGGTCTGGAAGTGCTGGCTCTGGAAGTGTTGGCTCTGGAAGTGCTGGCTCTGGAAGTGTTGGCTCTGGAAGTGTTGGCTCTGGAAGTGTTGGCTCTGGAAGTGTTGGCTCTGGAAGTGTGGGCTCTGGAAGTGTTGGCTCTGGAAGTGTGGGCTCTGGAAGTGTTGGCTCTGGAAGTGTGGGCTCTGGAAGTGTTGGCTCTGGAAGTGTTGGCTCTAGAAGTGTTGGCTCTGGAAGTGTTGGCTCTGGAAGTGTTGGCTCTGGAAGTGTGGGTTCTGGAAGTGTGGGTTCTGGAAGTTTTGGCTCTGGAAGTGTGGGCTCTGGAAGTGTTGGCTCTGGAAGTGTGGGCTCTGGAAGTGTTGGCTCTGGAAGTGTTGGCTCTAGAAGTGTTGGGTCTGGAAGTGCTGGCTCTGGAAGTGTTGGCTCTGGAAGTGCTGGCTCTGGAAGTGTTGGCTCTGGAAGTGTTGGCTCTGGAAGTGTGGGCTCTGGAAGTGTGGGCTCTGGAAGTGTTGGCTCTGGAAGTGTTGGCTCTGGAAGTGTTGGCTCTGGAAGTGTTGGGGGGGCCACACTCGAGGCCCTCTAGAATTTTCAAGCTGACCACCGCTGATTTAGACACTTGCATAGCTGGTTCTCTTTAAGAGCCCCTATTTCACATGCAGGGCCACTCGCCAGACAGCGATAAGTGCGCCATTTTACGATTTATTAGCGCCCGCCGCCTCTGCACCATCTGTATCATATACTCACGCCAAACCGTGAATTTTCTTGTTTTATTGTAACAATAACTAACAGAGTCTTCCCGCAATGTCAGAACCGGAGGTGTTCTCACTTCAGAACCCCGTGACGCGATTTACGACGCCGGTGGTTTGATTTGTTCCATTAGACTCGGGAGATGGCGGGATCCGAGATGTAAAGAGGAACAATAAATCCCCCCATCGTTACGGAGCGCGCCGTGTCTTATGAAGGCTGGGGCTGGATATATGGCGGTGTCACATTGGCGGTCGTCTCCAGCCTGTGACAGGTAATTAACACATTTGTCATCGCTCGGCCGATGAGTTTGTTCCCGGATCACACCAAAGAAAACAAAAAACTAATTTATGGCGAAAAACACAACCCACCCATCCCCCCCCCCCTGCCCCCCAGTACATATGCATTTTTTTTGTCTGTGCCTAATGTATTATGTACCAGATACCTAATTTATAGCATATGGCCGACGGTTCTCAAGGTAATATTTTTACAGTATGTGAGCGGCTCAGTGTTAGAGCTGAACTCCGGGAAAAACGAATATTGTCTACATCCATCGGTCACGTGTCTTCTTCTCGAATCTCGGTGAGCTTTGTTTATTTCTTCCATATCTGTGCAGTAATCCAGTGTGAGACTTCCTGTAATAAAGACCAATCACTGCTGCTCTCTCTCCTTGTGCAGGGTGACCGGTCTTGTCCCTGCCCCTCCTGTAGTTTTCTGCAGGCAGCCTGTAGTGGGTGGAGCCTGCTGGGCCCCTCCCACAGCTCTGCGCTTTCTCCTTGTTCAGGGGGACTGGTCTTATCTCTGCCCCCTCATGTCGTTTTCTGTAGTGGGTGGAGCCTGCTGGGCCCCTCCCACAGCTCTGCTCTCTCCCCTTGTGCAGGTTGACTGGTCTTGTCTCCGCCCCCCTCCTGTTGGTTTCTGTAGTGGGTGGGGCTAGCTGGGCCCCTCCCAAAGCTCTGCTCCCTCTCCTTGTTCAGGGTGACTGGTCCTGTCTCCGCCCCCTCCTGTAGTTTTCTGCAGGCAGCCTGTAGTGGGTAGAGCATGCTGGGCTCCTCCCACAGCTCTGCTCTCTCTCTCCTCCTGCAGGGAGACTGGTCTTGTGAATTGGAAAAGTCGTAAATTCGAAAATCTGAAAATTTGAAAATCTGAAAGAAAATCCGGGAGTTCAAAAGAAGGAAAATCCGAAAAATGGATTTGTTTTTGTTTCATTTGTTTTTTTTGGGGTCATTCGTTATGATCGAAATTTGTGAATTCGAAAATTCGTAAATCTGAAAATTCGAAAATCCGAAAGAAGATCCAAGAATTCGAATGAATGAAAATCCAAAAAATTCATTTGTTTTCAATTTTTTTTTGTTTCATTCTTTTTTTTTGTTTTTTTGGGTCATTCGTTATGATTGAAATGTGTGAATTTAAAAAGTCGTAAATTTTCGAAAATCCAAAAATGTGAAAATCCGAAAGAAAATTCGAGAATTCGAAAGAACAAAAATCAGAAAAATGAATTTGTTTTCGATTTTTTTTTTTGTTTAATTCGTTTTTTGTTTTGTTTTTTGGGTCATTCGTTATGATCAAAATTTGTGAATTGGAAAAGTCGTAAATTCGAAAATCTGAAAGAAAATCCGAGAATTCAAAAGAACGAAAATCCGAAAAATGTATTTGTTTTTGTTTCATTTGTTTTTTTGGGGTCATTCGTTAGGATCGAAATGTGTGAACTGAAAAGTCGTAAATTCGAAAATTCAAAAATCCCCCTCCCTTCCTGGCAAACTCTCACAAGGGAGAGAGAGCTGTGCATGGATGTCATAAGCCTAGGCTAATAACCAGACAATAAACAGGAAGTGGGCTGTACATTCGAAAATCCGAAAATTTGAAAATCTGAAAGAAAATCCGAGGATTCAAAAGAACGAAAATCTGAAAAATGTATTCGTTTTTGTTTCATTTGTTTTTTGGGGTCATTCGTTATGATCGAAATTTGTGAATTCGAAAATCCGAAAATTCGAAAATCCGAAAGAAGATCCAAAAATTCGAATGACCGAAAATCCGAAAAATTCATTTGTTTTCTATTTTTTTTTGTTTAATTCGTTTTTTTGTTTTTTTTTGTCTTTTGGGTCATTCATTATGATCGAAATGTGTGAAATTGAAAAGTCGAAAATTCGGAAATCCAAAAATCCCCCTCCCTTCCTGGCAAACTCTCACGAGAGAGAGAGAAAGAGAGAACTGGGCATGATGTCATAATTCTAGGCTAATGACCAGACAGGAAACAGGAAGTGGGCTGTATAAGGGATTTACTGGCAGAAAAAAGTTACTATCCAAAGTTAAAACAACAACAAGGGCAGAAGATCTAATAGATGGAAAGATGAAAAAATTACTGAAGGCCCACTTTAAACATCTTAGCTCATTTCCTCCTTGCCCTTGCATGGTCTATGACCTCTAAGTGCCTTCTTCCTGTGCTCCTGGGTATGACTTGGCCTTGGATTCCTGTTCCTGATTTTTGCTCCTCACTACGCTGACTTTTGGCTTCTTGATCTGACTTTTCTGATTACCGGCTCTGGTATCCAAACCCCGGCTTCTGTTTTTTGACTAAGTTCCTGAACTGTTTTATTTTTTGCCATTTCATTAAAAGGTGTGAAAGTTAAACTTTCACTTTAAGCTTCCAGGATGTAGAAAGTGAAAACGCCGCTTCTTTGAGCAGGAAGCCGGCTGCGATTGTTTATTTTTTTCTCTCTCTTCTCCAATCTGCAGCCGTCCGCCGTCTCCATAATGCCGTCCATCTCTATGTGTGTTCTTTCACCTTTACATAATATCCTACAGAAGTCTAATCACACGAGGAACGCCGAACCGGCTCTGAAATTACAATCGGGGGATTAGAGGCGGAAGGGAAGAAATATCGGTAAATTCCAAAAGGTCAGACTTTGGCCCCCGTCGGAGCCGCCGCCGCCGAGGATGAATGGAGGAAATTCTCCCCGACCGCATTATATGATCATTACACACATCCAAGAAATGCCTTTCCTTACATCGCCGAGCAGCGCATTCCGAGATCTGCCATTGTACCGCCGGCCGGATTCCTATTACCGGCTCCATCAATTAGACTTTTTGTAACAATGTCAACACGGAGGTGGAGGGACGGGGAGAGAATACGGGGAGGGCGCCGGGGCCCCGCCGCTATCCCTTCACACGTTGTTTGCGCAGAGTGTTTGTCGGGGGTTTGTGATGAATTCAAAAGAAGATCTTGTTATTAGATTCGCACGCCGCGTCCTTCTGCCCCGTTCCTTGTTTATGAGCAAAATAAATGAGAGAAGAAAGTAAATAAAAGAACAAACAGAGGATGCTGAGAGGGGGAGGGGCAGAGAGAGAAAAGAGAGAGAGTGGGGGGAGTAAAGAGAATAAGAGGAGAGGGGAGCAGCGGCGGATGGTGGTCTTTTCTTTGGTAGTCGGGGCCCCGCTAGACTTGTGCACTGCCGAAAAACTTGTTCGTTTTCGTTTTCATTTTATTCGTTTTTATGTTTTGTTTTGTTTTTTGGGTCATTCGTTATGATCGAAATTTGTGAGTTCGAAAATCCGAAAATTCTAAAATCCGAAAGAAAATCCAAAAATTCGAAAAGAACGAAAATCCGAAAAATTCATTTCTTTTAGTTTTTGTTTCATTCGTTTATTTTTTGTTTGTTTGTTTTTTGGGTCATTCGTTATGATCGAAATTGGTGAATTAGAAAATTTGTAAATTTGAAAATCCGAAAGAAAATTTGAGAATTCAAAAGAACGAAAATCCGAAAAATTCATTTGTTTTCGTTTTTTTGTTTCATTTGTCTTTGTTTTTTTGTTTTTTGGGTCATTCGTTATGATTGAAATTTGTGAATTTGAAAAGTCGTAATTTTGAAAATTCAAAAATCCGAAAGAAAAGGATTTAAAAGAACGAAAATCAAAAAAAATTTATTTGTTTTTATTTTAGTTTCATTCGTGTTTTTTTGGGTCATTCGTTAGGATCAAAATTTGTGAATTCAAAAAAAGTCGTAAATTTGAAAATTTGAAAATCTGAAATAAAATCCGAGGATTCTAAAGAACAAAGGTCAGAAAAATGTATTTGTTTTTCGTTTTTGTTTCATTTGTTTTTTTGGGGTAATTTCGTTATGATCGAAATTTGAAAATTCGAAAATCTGAAAATCCGAAAGCAGATCCAAGAATTCGAATGAATGAAAGAAAATCTGAAAAATTCATTTGTTTTCGTTTTTTGTTTCATTCTTTTTTTTTGTTTTTTTGGGTCATTCTTTATCATCGAAATTTGTTAATTTGAAAAGTCGTAAATTCGAAAATCTAAAAATTTGAAAATCCGAAAGAAAATTCAAGAATTCGAAAGAACGAGAATCCAAAAAATGTATTTGTTTTCGTTTTTGTTTCATTTGTTTGTTTTTTTGGGTCATTCGTTATGATCAAAATTTGTGAATTCGAAAAGTCGTAAATTTGAAAGAAAATCCGAGAATTCGAAAGAACGAAAATCCGAAAAATGTATGTGTTTTTTGTTTTTGTTTCATTTGTTTATTTTTTTATTTTATTTTTTTGTTTTTTGGGTCATTCGTTATGATCGAATTTCGTTAGATTTGTAAATTCGAAAATACATAAATTTGTAAATGTGTAAAATGCGTAAATTCAAAAATCCAAAATCCGGAAATTCAAAAATTCTAAAATTCAGAAATTCAAAAATCCGAAAGTAAGAAAGAAAATCCAAGAATATGAAAGAACAAAAATTCAAAATAATAACTAACTTATTAATAATAACTATGAAATTATAGGTATTGGAATTTCCTTTCAAATTTGGCGGTTGGTGAACGTAACGAATACAAATTTATCCGAAGTTATGAACTATCAGAAATAACATGGCGCATCTAAACAAATGGAACAGGACAAATTAATAATAAATAATAATAGTAAAAAGTTATAATTATTTTTATAATAAATTTTTAATTTGCTACATTCCATTTGTTTAAATGTAGCATTTGTTATTTCGGATAATTAGTAACTTCGGATAAATTCGTATTCGTTACATTCACTAACAGCCAAATTTGGAGGGAAATTCCAATACCTATAATTTAGTATTTAGTTACTATATCAGATTCTCGAATTTAGGAATTTACAAATATTCTAATTACGAATATTCAGAATTTTTTTTTAAACTGGTTTCCGAATTAACAAATTTGTTGAAATTCGTTAAAAAAACAAATTCAGAATGAAACGAACTGCACGTCTAGGCCCCGCACTTACACCATCTAACGGGCAGCGCTCTGGGCTGCGGCTGCTTCGCTTTCCCTGTGTCTCCTCCCTCCTCTTCCTGGCGGCCAATGAGATCCTTTTAGGCCAATCAGGTGACGGGTCTCAGGACCAGCTTCCTGATTGGCCCGGGAGGAGAATCAGTGTGACAATAGGGAATATTAATTCGCTATTGTCACACAACTGGGTGGGCTTGGGGCGCAGTGCCCTGCGCCCCAAGCCCACGCTATTTTGAAGCCAATTGGAGCCTCAGCCTCTAATCACGTGCTTAACAAAAAAAAATCCCCCATTGGAATCCATGTGTCCGGCGCCCCGCATGTAGATCAAGGGGGCTGGATGCATGGATGGGGGGGTGGCCACTAGAGGGGGGAGAGAATGAGAGGAATAGAGAGAAAGGACAGAGAGAGAGAGGAAGATAGAGAAAGAAAGAGCAAGAGTGAGCGGGGGAAGAGAAAAAGAGAGAATAGAGAGAGGAGAGAGAGGGAGAGGAGTATCGGGTTCTGTAGGGACATCATTCACACCCTCCTGCTATAGTCTTCTACATTTGTGCCTGAATTCCGGGTAATAGAAGTCAGTGAGTAGAGAGAATGGATAAGGGAAGGAGTTGTAGCTCACTGGTGTCTCTCTGCTCTCTCCTACAGTCAGCAAGTTTCCATTGTTAGATTCACAGCACTGTACAATTCAAATAAAGCCTCAATCCCTGCTCAACCCGCCCACAGAAGCACCCCTCACCCCGGTAATTTTTGCTTTTTTTTTTGGTTAGTTTTCGTTTTATTCTTTTTTTTTGTTTTGTTTTTTTGGGTCTTTCGCTATGATCGAAATTTGTGAATTAGAAAATTCGATAACCCAAAAATTCAAAAATCCGAAAATTCAAAAATCCGAAAAAAAGAAAATCCGAAAATAAGAAAATCCAAAAAATGAATTTGTTTTAGTTTTTGATTCATTCATATGTTGTTTTTGTTTTTTTTGGGTCATTCATTATGAATTTTCGAAATTTGTAAATTCGAAAATACAAAAATACGAAAAACCACTGAAAGAAAACCCGAGAATTCAAAAGAACAAACATCCGAAAAATTCATTTGTTTTTGTTTCATTCGTTTTTTTTATTTGTTTTATGGGTCATTTGTTATGACCGAAATTTGTGAATTCGAAAATAAGAAAATCCGAAAAATGTATTTGTTTTTGATTTTTTTTTCTTTCGCGTTTTTTGGGTCATTCGTTATGATCGAAATTTGTGAATTCAAAAATCCAAAAGAATATCTGACGGATACACGTCCGGCGCCCTGCATGTTGATCGGGGGGGCTGGATGCATGGATAGGGGGGGTCGCCACTGGAGGGATAGAGAGAAGACAGGGAGAGAGAGGATTTTTTTTTTTATACATACCTTTTCCAAAGGGCTTTATACCCGTCACATACAGTGCCTTGAAAAAGTATTCATACCCCTTGAATTTTTCCACATTTTGTCATGTTACCACCAAAAAACATAAATGTGTTTTATTGGGATTTTATGTGATAGACCAACACAAAGTGTCACATAATTGTGAAGTGGAAGGAAAATGATAAATGATACAAATAAATATGTGAAAAGTGTGGGGGGTACATTTGTATGGCGCCCCCCGGAGTAAATACTTTGTAGAACCCCCTTTCTCTACAAGTCTTTTTGGGGATGTCTCTACCAGCTTTGCACATCTAGAGAGGGACATTTCTGCCCATTCTTCTTCTTTGTAAAATATCTCAAGCTCTGTCAGATTGGATGGAGAGCGTCTGTGAACAGCAATTTTCAAGTCTTGCCACAGATTCTCAATGTGATTTAGGTCTGGACTGTGACTGGGCCATTCTAACACATGAACATGCTTTGATCTAAACCATTCCATTGTAGCTCTGGCTGGATGTTTCGGGTCGTCGTCCTGCTGGAACCCTTGCCCCAGTCTCAAGTCTTTTATAGACTCTAATAGGTTTTCTTCTAAGATTGTCCTGTATTTGTCTCCATCCATCTTCCCATCAACTCTGACCAGCTTCCCTGTCCCTGCTGAAGAAAAGCATCCCCACCACATGATGCTGCCACCACCATGTTTCACGGTGGGGATGGTGGGTTCAGGGTGATGTGCAGTGTTAGTTTTCCTCCACACATAGCGTTTTGCTTTTAGGCCAAAAAGTTCAATTTAGGTCTCATCTGACCAGAGCACCTTCTTCCACATGTTTGCTGTGTCCTCCACATGGCTTCTCACAAACTACAAACAGGACTTCTTATGACTTTCTTTCACCAATGTCTTTCTTCTTGTCACTCTTCCATAAAGGGCAGATTTGTGGAGAACACGACTAATAGTTGTCCTGTGGACAGATTCTCCCACCTGAGCTGTGGATCTCTGCAGCTCCTCCAGAGTTACCATGGACCTCTTGGCTCTTCTCTGATGAATGTTCTCCTTGCCCGGCACGGTCAGTTTAGGTGGACGGCCATGTCTTGGCAGGTTTGTAGTTGTGCCATACTCTTTCCATTTTCCGATGATGGATTGAACAGAGCTCCGTGAGATGTTCAAAGCTTGGGTCAAATTTTAGAATTTTCGTTTCTTATTTTAGGATTTTCGAATTTTCAGATTTTTTGGATCTTCGGATTTCAAAATTTCCGATCTTCTGAATTTCCAGATTTTTGAATTTCTGAATGTACAAATTTTCGAACTTTCAAACTTATGAATATTTTGGAAAATTTCAGCAAAACTTGTTTTCGTTAATTCGGATATTTCCGAATTAACAAATTTGTCGAAACTCGTTAAAAATCTAAATTTGGAGGGAAGCGAATTGTATACTGTTTGTCTATAATGAGGTTTAATTGATTTCCTTACAAGCGGATGGCCACAAGAGGGAGCATTTCAATCTGTATATGTAACACAATATTCATAATATGGAACAGCAAACAAGTAAAACATAAAAATGTCACATAGAAAAAAATCTGTCCTGTAATTTGCAAATATGACCGAAACCGTCTGCTCATTAAAAAGCCACAATCGTCTCCCGTCACACACGCACTGTAAGCAGATATTTTGTGATTTGTGACCTTTAAACGTTGGCGGGATAATTATGCGCTACAAATATTTATCCATCCGCGGTTTATTTCAGACAATCGTGTTTTTGTAGCATTTATATTTCCTTTCTGAATCGTGAATAATAATTTTAAATGTTTACGAGGTCCTGACCACGTCGATCGTTCACGGTCTGCCCTTTATCAGTTTGTTTCAGTAAATTGATAATTGCTGTTATTGTGAAGAGTCTCAGCGTGATCGCTCTTCATCTGGAGGGGGGGGGGGATGGGTTTCTACATGTTACTTGTGCCCAACCCCATCACTAAGACCTCATAGAAGGTTCACCAAATCGTTCCAATAGTCCCCGGTGATCCCGCCATGGAGGCCCTTGTTCTGGTACTTCCTGTTATATGGTGACAACGCTCTCCCAATTGTGTACTTGTGTTGTCACCTCGTCACAAAGGATGGAGACTACAAGTGGCCATTTCACCTCACATTACCCAGACATCGTCCACTGATATCCCCAGAACCACGATACCTCCCACTAATGATGGGGCACTATTCCTCCCACTAATGATGGGGCACTATTCCTCCCACTAATGATGGGGCACTATTCCTCCCACTAATGAAGGGACACTATTCCTCCCACTGACACCAATGATGGGGCACTATTCCTCCCACTAATGATGGGACACTATTCCTCCCAATAATGATGGGGCATTATTCCTCCCACTAATGATGGGACACTAATCCTCCCACTAATTATGGGGCATTATTCCTCCCACTAATGATGGGGCACTATTCCTCCCACTGACACCAATGATGGGTCACTTTTCCTCCCACTGACACCAATGATGGGGCACTATTCCTCCCACTGACACCAATGATGCGACACTATTCCTCCCACTGACACCAATGATGCGACACTATTCCTCCCACTGATACCAATGATGGGGCACTATTCCTCCCTCTGATACCAATGATGGGACACTATTCCTCCAACTGACACCAATGATGGGACACTATTCCTCCCTCTGATACCAATGATGGGGCATTATTCCTCCCACTGACACCAATGATGGGGCACTATTCCACCCACTGACACCAATGATGGGGCATTATTCCTCCCACTGACACCAATGATGGGGCACTATTCCACCCACTGACACCAATGATGGGGCACTATTCCTCCCTCTGATACCAATGATGGGACACTATTCCTCCAACTGACACCAATGATGGGACACTATTCCTCCCTCTGATACCAATGATGGGGCATTATTCCTCCCACTGACACCAATGATGGGGCACTATTCCTCCCACTGATACCAATGATGGGGCACTATTCCTCCTACTGATACCAATGATGGGGCACTATTCCTCCCACTGACACCAATGATGGGGCACTATTCCTCCCACTGATACCAATGATGGGGCACTATTCCTCCTACTGATACCAATGATGGGGCACTATTCCTCCTACTGATACCAATGATGGGGCACTATTCCTCCCACTGATACCAATGATGGGGCACTATTCCTCCCACTGATACCAATAATGGGACACTATTCCTCTCACTGATACCAATGATGGGGCACTATTCCTCCCTCTGATACCAATGATGGGGCACTATTCCTCCCACTGATACCAATGATGGGGCACTATTCCTCCCACTGATACCAATAATGGGACACTATTCCTCCCACTGATACCAATAATGGGACACTATTCCTCCCTCTGATACCAATGATGGGACACTATTCCTCCCTCTGATACCAATGATGGGGCATTATTCCTCCCACTGACACCAATGATGGGGCACTATTCCACCCACTGACACCAATGATGGGACACTATTCCTCCCACTGATACCAATGATGGGGCACTATTCCTCCTACTGATACCAATGATGGGGCACTATTCCTCCCACTGACACCAATGATGGGGCACTATTCCTCCCACTGATACCAATGATGGGGCACTATTCCTCCTACTGATACCAATGATGGGGCACTATTCCTCCTACTGATACCAATGATGGGGCACTATTCCTCCCACTGATACCAATAATGGGACACTATTCCTCCCACTGATACCAATGATGGGGCACTATTCCTCCCACTGATACCAATAATGGGACACTATTCCTCTCACTGATACCAATGATGGGGCACTATTGATCTTTTATTAAAAGAATCAAGCAACCAATTTTATACAAAAGTAAAAAACAAAACCATAGTACAAAACTTCAACAGAAATCCAAGGAATACACATCCATGTTCAGAATATATACAATATATACATAATCCGTTACCAAAACTATTTACATAAAGCAGCAGAGAGGGCCTAAGAGGCACAACCCATCACCTATGTACGCAGCCATTTATCAAAAATTAATCCAAAAAATAATAATCTAGGGTGATAAGAGACAGACAGCCACACCCGGGAAAGAGACTCCTGGCAGTCAGGGAGGCTTGAAACCCCTCCACGCCTTCAACCAAGCCCCCTGACTCCGCTTGTCTCTCTCAAGTACCCGAATCTTCTCCACCTCATGCAGAATGTCATACACCACCACCTGAACAGGAAGGATTTTACGCCGAATGCTGACCTGACACCGTGCGTTCCAAGTGAAATAACGGACTACTAGGCTAACTAGAAAAAGTGTATCTAAACAAAAAACCCCACCAGTATTGAATGCTCCATACACCCACTCAGCATAACCCAGCCTGGAGAAGAAAGGGACACCGAGGGCCCGCCCCACCTGTTTGTACACCTCTATGTTAAAAGGGCAATGAAGCAGAAAATGGTCCATAGTCTCCTCCTCACCTGCACACTCCTCCCGAGGACAGCTACGATCCACCCCACTGCGGAATTTCAAATTGCCCCTAACATAGAGCCTCCCATGGAAGCACATCCAGGCCAGATCCCTGAATTTAGGAGGTACTCTGTCCAAATTAATAAGTCTTAACCCTGCCCTCAAAACTGGGCCTGGGCAATCCCTTAAGGCCAGTGGGTCATGAAAGACTTCGCTCAAGACTCGACTCATAAGGACTTTCCTCGGAACCGATCTGAGATCTTCAGCCGACAATCGCCACTGCCGTAATAACTTCAGGCACGGAGCGACATAGGCTGGTAGCTGACCACGATGACCCCTGAGATTCTTCACTTGGCCACCTTCTTCCCAAAGTCGCAGAAAAGGCCTAAACCAAGATCTAAAAATGCCTGCCCATCCAGGAGGTTCCACTGCAAGCATATTACCAATATTAAACTTGAGAAAAAGCAGTGAAAAGAAAAGAACTGGGTTGACCATACCTAAGCCACCCTCCCTCCTGGATAGATAGGTGACATTCCTCTTGATGGGGTTCAGTCTGTTCCCCCACAACATCTGGAAGAACACACTACTGACCCTAGCATAGAGAGACACTGGCAAGATGCAGACAAAGCTGACATACAAAAAGATCGGAATCAGGTAAGTCTTAATCAGATCAACCCTTTCCCTCATAGATAACTTCCATTTCTTCCAGCTGACCACCTTAGTATTGGCAATTTCCAGTCTGCCTTCCCAGTTTTTGAGGCCATAATCGCCGGGTCCAAATTCAATGCCTAGAATCTTAATTCTTTCCTGGGGCACTGGAAAGGTGTCCGGGAGATCAAAACCCTCACCTTCCTTTCCCATCCAGAAGACTTCACTCTTTTCCTGATTGATCTTGGAGCCTGATGCTTCAGAATACCGTGATGTCAGAGAGACCACCTCCTCTGCTTCATCCGCCCCGGTGACAATCACTGACACATCGTCCGCATAGGCAACAACCCTCAAAGGCGGCTCACCCGGGAGACCCACTGGTACCCCACACAACATGCCGCTCTCCAGCCTCCTGATGAAAGGGTCGATTGCAAACACATAGAGCAGGGGACTCAGGGGACAACCCTGGCGCACCCCGGAGCCAACCTCAAAGGACTGCCCAACCCAACCATTAACAAGAGGAAAGCTTTCTGCCCCCTTATACAAGACTTTTAACCAATCGACAAAACCACCCGGCAGACCGTACTTACTAAGGAGCAACCACAGGTACTCATGGTTGACACGATCAAAAGCCTTTGCCTGATCCAATGTCAGCAAATACTTTCCCCAGCCTGCAGCCCTGCACCGCTCCAAGGCCTCCCGGACAGCTAAAACCGCTGTGAAGGTGCACCTACCCTGGACCGAACAGTGCTGATGGCGAGAAAGCAAAGACTCTGCTACTGACGATAGGCGCCAGAAAAATATCTTTGCCATTATCTTTCTATCGACATTAAGAAGGCTGATGGGGCGCCAATTCTCAATCATCGAAGGATCTTTACCCTTTGAAAGAAGAATCACAGCCGAGTGCCTCATGGAAGGGGGAAGTACCCCCTCAGCAAGGCAACTGTTAAAAACCTCTACCAAATGTGGGGCCAGAATAGATTTAAAGGCTTTGTAAAACTCAGCCGTCAAGCCATCCGGTCCAGGTGACTTTTTGATGGCAAGTTGTTCAATTGCCCTCATCACCTCTTCAACTGTGATCTCCTCTGTCAAATTCATCAATGGGACATCTTCATCATTTAGACCTGGAGTAGAGTCCAAAAAGCCTTCCATCTTGTCACGGTCAAGCTCTTTCCTTCCAAGAAGGTCAGCATAAAAGGACCTCACGACCTCCAGAATCCCTGACCTGGACTTTGTCAAGGAACCTGTACTGTCTTTAAGGCCAACGACCGTTTTAACAGCTACACCTTGTTTGCAGTTCTGGTAAGGGTCAGGCGAGTGGTACTTCCCATAGTCCCTCTCCAGAACCAAAGAGGCATGCCGGTCATATTGACACTTCCTGAGAAGGAGTTTCACTTCGGAGATTTCCCCAGGATCTCCACCTCTCGAGACAAGAATATCCAGCTTCCTCCGTAAACGTTGGTAGGTCATGTATTTATTAAACTGTTTTCTATTGGCTAGGCCCCTGAAGAATCCAGCGATCCTCTTTTTGGTCAGCTCCCACCACTCAGCCTTGCTGCTACAAAAGTCCAGGATGGTCACCTGTGCCTGAAAGAATTCCTCAAAGGATTGTCTAACATGTTCTTCCTTGAGTAGAGTCGAATTCAATCTCCAGATGCCCTTACCCCTCTGAGGGGCGTCTGAAGCATTCAGGACCACAGATAGCATACAGTGATCAGAGAACTCTACTGCCTGCACCACTGGGGGTGAGAAAGCAGAGGTCTCCTTCAAAAAAAACCTATCTATTCTACTCTGACTATTACCTCGATGAAAGGTGAACCCAGTGTCATCCGGGAGGTGCTTAATGTGCACATCCACAAGACCAGCATCCCTAACCATACTATTTAAAAAAACGCTATCATATCCCAGCCTGTCCTTGAAGTCCTTCCTGTCCTTGGGCCTAGTTACTGTATTAAAGTCACCTCCAAAGACCACTTGCCGGGATGTAAAAAGAAATGGCTTGATCCTTGTAAAAAGGCATTTCCTGTCCCACTTTGTGTGCGGCCCATAGACATTAATTAGGCGCAGGTCCTGCCCTCCCACAAGGACGTCTAAGACCATACATCTCCCAATCTCCACCTCAATAACCCGCCGGATAGTTACCATGCCGGTTTTAAACAACACCGCCACACCGCCGTAAGGCTCGGCCGCAAGAGACCAGTAAGATGGACCATACCTCCACTCTCTCTTGGCCATATGAATATCTGCCAAGGAGGTGAGCCTAGTCTCTTGCAAAAATAAAATTTCAGCATCTAATTGGCTGAACAAAAAGAAGGCCATAGAACGAGCTCTTACTGACTTAATGCTGGCGACATTTATTGTCACCACTTTTAACGGAGGGGGAACCGCCATTTGGGTTATTGGGTGGATTGCTTCTTAGCTCCCCTCTGCTGCTCATCACCAGAAGCCTCTCTCTTTCTTGAGGCCGCCTCAAACTCCATCTCAGAATCAGAACTTCGCTCCGAAGAAGCTCCAGATGAGGAAATCTCCCACTTAGAGGACCTATAACGGTTGGAGACAGGCACTGGAGCCTGTTCCGTCCTCACCACCTGCTTCTTCCGCTTCCCAACCTTCCTTCTCTCCTCCAGGTACTGCAGGTCAGCTTCAGAGATGCCCTTATCTCCTGTTTTTTTCTTTGAAGTCTTTACAGAAGACTCCTTTAGAGAGGCAGAAGCGACCTTTTTAAAACCCACTACCACTCCTGGTGGGGGGGTTACTCCCTTTGAATCTGACTTAGGAGGGGTAGATTCCTGGGGGGTAACTGACTCGGGGGGCACAGACTTGGAAGGTTCTGACACAAGAGGAGGGGATACAGTAGGCTGGGGGGACACAGAGACAGATACAGAAGGAATACTTACAGACACAGGAGGGGTGGCCACAGGAACTGGAGAGGGATCCTGAGCAGGACCAGGGGAGTCAGTCACCGCAGAGGAGGATGGTACACCAGGGGCATCACCCTCCATCCTGTCCAGCCTTGACAAGTCATCTAGTACCTCCTTCTCCATATTGTGCCAGGCTTCAGGACATCTGCTGTAGGGGTGGCCAAGGCGCAGGCACAGGTTGCACCTGATCATCTCGGTGCAGTCCTTGGCCATATGACCCTGACCCCGACACACTGAACATATCAAGGCTGAACAGGAAGAGCTCAAATGCCCCTTTTCTCCACAGCGGTGACACAGCTTCGGCTGACCAGGGTAGAAAATAGTCATCCTATCCCTCCCTATAAAAGCTGAGGAGGGCAGGTGACGGACAACATTCCCATCCCTGGCCAACCTGACTGTAACCGACCAACCCCCAGTCCAGATGTTACGTTCATCAAGGATTTTGCTGGGCTTAGTCAAAACCTCACCATAGTTCCTTAACCAGACCTCTAGGTCCCGAGCAGGAACACTCTCATTGGTGAGTATGATGGTTATCTTTTTCACCGTTGACCTTTGCGAAACCGCAACTGGGGCCAGACCTTCCCATTCAGGTCTTGACCTGCACCGAGCCTCATATCGCTCCCAGAACAGGTCAAGACCCTCTGGCCTGGTGAAACTAATGGTATAATCCCGTGTCCCAGCTACATGTATAAAGGCATACAGGTCATTTGCCCCAAAACCCATCTCCAAAATCAAATCCACCACTGCACGCCGTGCTGGAGGGATCGCACCACCTTCCCATTTGAGAATTACCACATTTCTTCTCGGACCCCCAGCAGAAACCAGAGACCCAAGACCAGATCCCGGGGTGCCCAAAGTGGTAGGCTGCAGGGGGAAACCCTGCTTGGGGGCGGAGCCACCAGGAGCAGAGCGTACCACCTGAGCAAACGTGGGTTTATCAGGGCCAAGGCCCCACACTGAAGTCACAGTAGTCTGTACATTATTATTATTTGCTTGGACTGAGCTGGGACGATTGTCCATCACACTTGTACAATTGCTATCAGTCACACACACGTTCAATTTCCCATCAGGAATAGTCACAGTTGCTGCAATACCAGCTGTCTCCTGATGCTGCACTGTAGAGTCTCCAGCAGCTGTGGGGCAAACATCTTTAGACTCAGCCAAAGGAGAGTTAATTGGCTCTGCTGACACCGGTAGTTCCTTTTCAGAAATGTCATTTTTTAAATGCAGCTCTTGCTGCGCTGCAGCATTAGCAGGTACAACATTGCTACACATAGCATTAGAGACTTGAGTGTCACTGGGCACACTTTCTACATTGCTCATGGTGTTAGATGACACAAAAACAGATTCATCCCCTGCTTGGGGCTTGTCATTATCAGGCACATTATCAGTTATGTCCTCATCACCAAACGCCAGCTGATCCCCCCGCACAGGAGACTCCATTACCTGGATGGCCCTGAGCATGCCTCCTGAGTCCTGGGAAGGCATGGGGCTGCTTACCTCTACCTGAGGGGGCAGGGGGTCAGAACTGGGGGTCTCCTCCTCCACCTCCATCTTTGTCATCCTCGCAAACCTTTTTTCATTGTAAAACTTTTCCTTAAATGGCCCATCTCTTCCTTCCATGATGGACACAATGGTCTCCTGATGTTCAACCCGGACCTTGGCCAGTTGGATCTCCGGATCCATGGACCCTCGTTTCTGGCTATGCAAGCCCTCACGCTGCCTTCTCAGGCGCTTCAGCTCCGCTCTCAGTTTATAGAGCTTGTCTCTTTCTCTATTCAGGGCTTTAATCCCGGCCACCACTCGCTCCTGAATTGCCTCTGAGCCTTCATCCTTACCAGGGGCAGAAAGATCACAAGCCATGGTTTGTACAGAGGAAGGCATATCACCTGATGGCCCAGGAGATGGCTGGGAGCTTCCAGCAGGAGAGGCCCTGCTGGCCTCCATGGCTTCCCCAGAAAGGGGCCAGGAGAGCTGGGATAGATTTCCTCACCAGTCCCCTCTCACACGGATCTGCAGCAGCTCCAGAGAGACAGCCTCCTCCTGACACACCTGTGCTCCAATGATGGGTGGGGCACTATTCCTTCCACTGATACCAATGATGGGGCACTATTCCTCCCACTGATACCAATGATGAGGCACTATTCCTCCTACTGATACCAATGATGGGGCACTATTCCTCCCACTGATACCAATAATGGGACACTATTCCTCCCACTGATACCAATGATGGGGCACTATTCCTCCCACTGATACCAATAATGGGACACTATTCCTCCCACTGATACCAATGATGGGGCACTATTCCTCTCACTGATACCAATGATGGGACACTATTCCTCCCACTGATACCAATGATGGGGCACTATTCCTCCCACTGATACCAATAATGGGACACTATTCCTCCCACTGATACCAATGATGGGGCACTATTCCTCCCACTGATACCAATAATGGGACACTATTCCTCCCACTGATACCAATGATGGGGCACTATTCCTCTCACTGATACCAATGATGGGACACTATTCCTCCCACTGATACCAATGATGGAGCACTATTCCTCCCACTGATACCAATGATGGGGCACTATTCCTCCCACTGATACCAATGATGAGGCACTATTCCTCTCACTGACACCAATGATGTAATTTTCTTTTATTCCCCCTATGGCATCATTTACTTCTACTGACCACAGTCCAGCCCCCAAGGGGCAGTGAGCTGACGCTTTGTTTTGGAAGGTAGAAGACCCCTGTTCTATAGGGTGTACTTCCCTGAATCCAAAGCACTGAGTGTGATTTCCTGTCTGCCCTCTCATTCCTTTTTTATCTGAATGAGTAACTTCTGACAGGTTATCACCCCCCCCCCCCTCCAGCACACAGGAGGTGATTGACAGCCTCAGCTGTACATGTTTCCCTATGAGCCTGCGTAGATGAAGGGTGTGTAAATTCCCTCCACTCAGGTCTCAGATTACACTGAGCCCTCCTCTCTAAATTGTGCATTGTATGAGATTGTGTGAATCCCAACCCCCTGCCTTCTGAAGCTCAGGCAATTTATATAAATTCTGAACCTTGAATGGCTGTAGAGGAGGGAGGGCTGCAGAGAAACAGGTACACCTTATGTAGGAGGTGATATGAAGCCTTTTTTTAAAATGGAGGTCCAAGATTACAATAAATAATGGCTCTGCTTCCTTAAAAGTGCCTATTTTACTCCCCCAGATCACCCCATCGGATGTCTAGAGCCCCCCCCCTCCCCCATCAGAAGTCAAGAGCCCCCCCTCCCCCTCTATCAGATGATAAGAGCCCCCCCTCCCCCATCAGATGATAAGAGCCCCCCCTCCCCCTCCCCCATCAGATGATAAGAGCCCCCCCCCCTCCCCCTCCACCATCAGAAGTTAAGAGTCCCCCCCACATCCCTTACATCACAGCGCACCCCTCTTACCTTATAGTGCTGCTGGGAAGAATGTGGGGGTGGAGCTGGGAAGAGGAAAGTGCAGGGTCTGGAGGGGGACCAGAGGAGGTCTGGAGTCAACTGCCAGAGTCTGCTAAATGCTGAGACCAGGGGAGGCGGAGAGGAGGGGGTGCTGCGGCTGCACAGAGAGGCGCAGGATCTGTAGGATGAGTTCTGTCCTCCTTTCTGCTGCTGACTGCTGAGACAGGGGGAGGGAGGGAAGCAGAGACAAGCCTCTCCCTGCGGCTGCATGGAGAAGCGCAGGATCTGTAGGAGGAATTCTGTCCTCCTCTCTGTTTCCAACTGCTGAGACAGCAGGAGGGAAGCAGAGGCGAGCCTTTTCGGAGGCTGCATGGAGAAACGCAGGATCTATAGGAGGAGTTCTGTCCTCCCTTTCTGCTGCCGACTGCTGAGATGAGGGAGGGAAGCAGAGACGAGCCTCTCCGCAGCTGCATGGAGAAGGCGCAGAATCTGTAGGAGGTGTTCTGTCCTCCTTTCTGCTGCCAACTACTGAGACGAGGGAGGGAAACTAAGACGAGCCTCTCCCTGCAGCTGCATGGAGAATCGTAGAATCTGTAGGAGGAGTTCTGTTGGAGTTCTGTTCTGCTGCCAACTGCTGAAACGAGGGAGGGAAGCAAAACTGAGCCTCTCCGCAGCTGCATGGAGAAAGCGCAGGATCTGTAGGAGGAGTTCTGTCCTCTCTGTTGCCAACCGCTGATACAAGGGGGAGCAGAGACAAGCCTCTCCACAGCTGCGTGGAAAAGGTGCAGGATCTGTAGGAGGAGTTCTGTCCTACTCTCTGCTGCCAATTGCTGAGACAAAGGGAGGAAAGCAGAACTGAGCCTCTCTGCTGCTGCATGGAGAAGCACAGGATCTGTAGGAGGAATTCTGTACTCCTCTGACTGCTCAGACAAGGTGGGGGGCAAAGACAAGGGGGGGGGGTGGCAGGAAAGGGCCACATTATTTGTCCTGGTGGTCCAGATTTGGCACCTGGGCCTTGTGTTTCACACATGTGGTTTGTATCACCCGGGTGAAGTATAGTGAGTGGCACAGGGTCTTCCTGGTGGGATCGGGGTACATAGGGTACAAAGTGTGATGTTATCCTTGTAGAAGTGCGGGGAGGGGGGAGGGGTCGATGTGGATTTCCAGTCTCCCCGGGTCTATATTATACTCTCAGTTTTGTGCAGATTTAAAATCCGTTTTTTTTGTTTTTTTTTTCTCCTGTCATATCTGTTTTTGAGGTTTTGTTATGAGTTCTTTTCATAGCCGGCCCTTTCCTTTCACCACTAGGGTCACGCAGCTGTGCGCGCTCCTCGCTGTGAGCCGATGTTGTCACTGACAGACTTTACCAACAATCAGCCCGGTTCTCCATTATATCATCACCATGTGAAACTCTTTGGCTTTGTTTGTAACGTTCTCCAAGTGAAAGGAAAGCAAAGAAAAAAACAAACAAAAAAACAAACAAAAAAACAACTTCCTGACTCTACAAAACAAAAAAAACAACTCTATATACATTAACCAAGTGCAGACCCGGCTTTTTCTGGCACTTTTTGTTTACAAATGAAATCATTATTTATTGCTGGAAAACTGCTTATAACCCCCAAACACTAAACTTTTTTTTTTTTTCACTTTTTTTTTTAGCAGAGACCCTGGGGAATAAAATGGCAATTGTTGCAATTTTTTATGTCACAGGGTATTTGTACAGCTGTTTTTGCAAAGGCAATTTTCTTGAAAAAAATACACTTTAAGGAACTGAATGAAAAAAAAAACAAAAAAATAAATAAATAAAGCACAATATTTACCCCAATATTTCGTATAATTTGGGAAAGATGATGTTACGCCGAGTAAATGGATACCCAACATGTCACGTTTTATAATTGCTCGTTCGATGACGACAAACTACGGTATTTAAAAATCTCTATAAGCCTTGCATTAAACGTTTTTACAGGTTACCTGTTAGGAGTTACAGAGGAGGTCTAGTGGAAGAATTATCGCTCTCGCTCTAACGTTCGTGGTGATACCTCACATGTGTGGTGGGAACACAATTTACAAATGCGTGCGCGACCTACGTATGCGTTCGCTTCTGCGTGCGAACATGGAAGGATAAGGACGCTTTACTTTTATTCACTTATTACTTTTATTATACGCAATAACGAATGCCGCATCTAAACGAATGGAACGGAACAAATTAATAATAAATAATAATAAAAAAAGGTTTTATTATTATTATTATTGTTATTTATTATTATTAATTCGTTACGTTCCAACCGTTTAGATGCGGCGTTCGTTATTTCGGATAATTCGTAACTTTGGATAAATTCGTATTCGTTACGTTGACGTTTAATAGTTCGTAATAGTTAAGTTATTATTAGTTAGTTATTATTTTAATTGTTCGAAGTTTTGGGTTTACGGATATCGAATTTACGAATATTTGGAAAAATTTGTTAACCGCTTGCCGACCAGCCGCCGTCATTATACTGTGGCAGGTCGGCACGATCCCGCGAGCCGTCTTAGCTGTACGTCGGCTCTTTTAAGCGGGATAGCAGGCGGGCGCTGCACTGCGGGGGTGCCGATGCTCGTGGCTAATGGTCGTGACGAGCGATCGCGGGCACGAGAGGCAGAACAGGGACGTGTGTTGCGTAAAAACACACAATTCCCTGTTCTGTTCTGTGAGGAGAGAGAGATCGTGAGTTCATAATAGCTAAGAACAGTCAGTCCCCTCCCCCGTACAGTTAGAAACACGTAGCAGGGAACACAGTTAACCCCTTGATCGCCCCCTAGTGTTTAATCCCTTCACTACCAGTGTCATTTACACAGTAATCAGTGCGTTTTTATAGCACTGATCGCTGTATAAATGACAATGGTCCCAAAAATGTGTCAAAAGTGTCCGATGTGTCCGCCATAATGTCACAGTCCCGATAAAAAAACGCAGATCGCCGCCATTACTAGTAAAAAATAATAATAAAAATGCCATAAAACTATCCCCTATTTTGTAGACGCAAACCAATCAATATACGCTTATTGTGATTTTTTGACCAAAAATATGTAGAAGGAAACGTATCGGCCTAAACTGAGGAAAAATTTTGCTTTTTTTAAAAAAAATGGCGATATTTATTATAGCAAAAAGTACAAAATATTGTGGGTTTTTTTTTTCAAAATTGTCGCTGTTTTTTTGTTTATAGCGCAAAAAATAAAAACCACAGAGGTGATCAAATACCACCAAAAGAAATCTCTATTTGTGGGGAAAAAAAGGGCGTCACTTTTGTTTGGGTGCAACGTCGCACGACCGCGCAATTGTCCGTTTAACCGACGCAGTGCCGAATCGCAAGTGCCGGTCATTCAGCAGCCAAATCTTCCGGAGCTGAAGTGGTTAAAAGTTCTTTTTGTTAATTCGGATATTTTTTCCGAATTAACGAATCTGTCGAAATTTGTTAAAATACATCGGAACAAACTGAATTGCACATGTCTAATGGCTGACAGCTTCATCCATAACCCCGGTAAACCGCTTGCGAATCGCAACTTTCTGTATGCGTATTGCGGTCAGCGAGCGGTTAAAGAGAAGCTGGGGGGGGGGCGGGCGGGGGCGGGGCTCCCTCCTATTAGCAGTTTCTATCACTGGTTACTTTTTGCTCTTTCATTTCCATTAACATCCTTCTCTAATCTCTTTAATGAAGTTAGTTCTGGGTGAGTAAATGACGCACGCTCCAAGAATCTTTGTGATTTCAAGCAAAATCCATTTATTCACGCGTAATTGATTTGAAACAATCACCGCGCTGAGATATGTGTTCGATCATTTCCGTATAATTGAATGATGCGATTCCTAAGCCGTGGCCTGTATATGGTTATATAACGAGCTGATTTGGGGGGGAGGGGGGGACGCACATCAGCCGACTTCATACTCAAACTTCAGCAAAAGAATAATAATAAAAAAAAAAAAAACTCAGATTGTAGCCAATAAGAAAATAATTCCTTCCTTTTTTTACAGTACAGAACTGTGCAAAAATTTTAGGCAGGGGTGCAGAAATGCTGTAAAGCAAGAATGCTTTCAAAAATGTATATTTTAATTTTTTTTTTTTTTTTTTATCAATTTACAAACTTCAAAGTGAGCAAACAGACAAAAAAATAATATATAAATCAAATGAATATTTGGTGTAACACTTCAGTGTCTGAAAGCATTCTTCATTTACAGCATAAGCACCACACCTGCCTAAAACTTTTGCACAGTACTGTATATCTTAAGTCAAAGCAACAGTATTTTTTAATTTTTTTTATATATATATTATCTATTTTTAGTAGAAAAAAAATTAAAAAATTAAAAAGTCATAAAAATTTTAAAAAAAAGAGAAGGCCTGGTCGACTTATTGGGTCGAAGAATAACTCAGAGCCAACCGTGTGTCTCGTGTACACACAGTGCCTTGAAAAAGTATTCATACCCCTAGAACTTTTCCACATTTTGTCATGTTACAACCAAAAATGTTATTGGGATTTTATGTGATAGACCAACACAAAGCGGCACATAATTGTGAAGTGGAAGGAAAGTGATAAATGGTTTTAATTTTTTTTACAAATAAATATGTGAAAAGTGTGGGGGGGGGGGCATTTGTATTCAGCCCCCTTTACTCTGATACTCCTAATTAAAATCTAGAGGAACCAATTGCCTTCAGAAGTCACCTAATTAGTAAATAGAGTCCACCTGTGTGTCATTTAATGTCAGTATAAATACAGCTGTTCTGTGAAGCCCTCTGAGGTTTGTTAGAGAACCTTAGTGAACAAACATCATCATGAAGGCCAAGGAACACACCAGACAGGTCAGGGATAAAGTTGTGGAGAAGTATAACGCAGGGTTAGGTTATAAAGAAATCTCCCAAGCTTTGAACATCTCACGGAGCTCTGTTCAATCCATCATCGGAAAATGGAAAGAGTATGGCCCAACTGCAAACCTACCAAGACATGGCCGTCCACCTAAACTGACCGGCCGGGCAAGGAGAACATTCATCAGAGAAGAGCCAAGAGGTCCATGGTAACTCTGGAGGAGCTGCAGAGATCCACAGCTCAGGGGGGAGAATCTGTCCACAGGACAACTATTAGTCGTGTTCTCCACAAATCTGCCCTTTATGGAAGAGTGACAAGAAGAAAGACATTGGTGAAAGAAAGTCATAAGAAGTCCTGTTTGTAGTTTGTGAGAAGCCATGTGGAGGACACAGCAAACATGTGGAAGAAGGTGATCTGGTCAGATGAGACCAAAGTTCAACTTTTTTGGGCTAAAAGTAAAACGCTATGTGTGGGGAAAACTAACACTGCACATCACCCTGAACACACCATCCCCACCGTGAAACATGGTGGTGGCAGCATCATGTGGTGGGGATGCTTTTCTTCAGCAGGGACAGGGAAGCTGGTCAGAGTTGATGGGAAGATGGATGGAGACAAATACAGGACAATCTTAGAAGAAAACCTGTTAGAGTCTACAAAAGACTTGAGACTGGGGCGGAGGTTCACCTTCCAGCAGGACAACGACCCGAAACATACAGCCAGAGCTACAATGGAATGGTTTAGATCAAAGCATATTCATGTGTTAGAATGGCCCAGTCACAGTCCAGACCTAAATCCTATTGAGAATCTGTGGCAAGACTTAAAAATTGCTGTTCACAGACGCTCTCCATCCAATCTGACAGAGCTTGAGATGTTTTACAAAGAAGAATGGGCAACAATGTCCCTCTCTAGATGTGCAAAGCTGGTAGAGACATCCCCAAAAAGACTTGTAGAGAAAGGGGGTTCTACAAAGTATTGACTCCGGGGGGCGCCATACAAATGCCCCCCACATTTTTCCCATATTTATTTGTATAAAATGTTAAAAATCATTTATCATTTTCCTTCCACTTCACAATTATGTGCCACTTTGTGTTGGTCTATCACCAGTGGCGTCACTAGCATTGGTATCACCCAGTGCAGAAAAACATGGTGACATGCTATAGTCCTCCATTAAGTACAGACCCCCCCTCCCCCACTAAGTACATGTAGCACCCTCTACCTTAGGTAGGTAGTTGCTAGGTGTAGGTTTTGTGTAAGCTGCCAGTGCAGGTAAATTTAAGCAGGCCTATGCTGTGATCTAGGCCTGTTTGTTTTGACCTGGGGGCTGGGAGTGGTTTAGTGTAGCAGTAGGTGACTGACTTGTGCTGCAGCTCTTGGGTGCCTCCTCTGTTTCAAGGGAGAAGGTTCTGGAAGGGAGGAAGGGCAGAGAGATGGAGTGACATGGGGTGTATTTGGGAGCCCTGACCAATCCCCAACTAGGATTGGCAGGGGGTAGGCCTCCTAAATATATCCATGGTCAACCTGCTGGGGGAGGAGTTGTCGGCTGGGGGAAGTAGATGATGGAGTGTTAGACTGTGGTGTTTGAGGGAACCCCCTTTCTTGGGAGGGGGTGTACCTCAGGCGGGGAGCTCAGGGACTGGGAGGGAGCCTCTCTTTACACGGTCATAGAGAGGTGTCCTGGAACAGGAGCTGGAAGAGGCAGTTGGGAGCATGTCCGGAGAAAGTCATTCAGGAGGGATCCAGCCCGGGTGTGAGTGAGTGGAAAGCTCTGGAAGGGACATGCCAGGAGTTGGATGTAGAGCCAGAGGAAGAGACTTTTTGGCATTATGTGTCAAGTCGCTGCAGCCAAGAGGGCAGGCAGGATTTGCAATCGGACTTGCTGGGATCAGTAGTCCATCAAGTACATTTATTCTTCTCAATCAAATCGGTTGCTACCACAAAGGGGTACTGGAGACCCCCGCCTGCAAAGGGCTATCAAGAAAAGACACGAGGACTTATTCAGAGTGAGGCCTAGCTATGTGCTAATGGTGTGACAGGAGACTAAATTTGGACAGTGAAGCAAGTGCTCCAAAATAGGAAGAGACTGTGAAGTTTAAAGTCAACCATCTTTAAATTCTATAAAGAACTATTCATCTTATGGGCATCCCATTTCCCTTTTCCCCAACCAAGTTAAACCCCTAATAAAAACAACAAAAACAAGCAAGAGACTGTTCATTGACTGAGGAAGTGTGTCTAATGGATGTCTGACCGGCAGGGTGAAATGTGTGGATGCTCTAACACGTAGCAACCTCATGGGGGCACGGCTACATACAGACTCACCTTCCGCGGTATAGACCCCCAGTGCAGACCCCCCCTCTATCAGTATAGACCCCCCCAGTGCAGACCCCCCTTTATCAGTGTAGAACCCCCAAGTGCAGACCCCCGTCTATCAGTATAGACCCCCCCAGTGCAGACCCCCCTCTATCAATATAGACCCCCCTCAATGCAGATCCCCCTCTATCGGTGTAGACCCCCCAGTGCAGACCCCCCTCTATCAGTATAGACCCCCCAGTGCAGACCCCCTCTATCGGTGTAGACCTCCCAGTGCAGACCCCCCTCTATCAGTATAGACCCCCTAGTGCAGACCCCCCTCTACCGGTGTAGACCCCCCAGTGCAGACCCCCCTCTATCAGTATAGACCCCCCAAGTGCAGCCCCCCCTTTATCGGTGTAGACCCCCCAGTGCAGACCTCCCCCTCTATCAGTATAGACCCCCCTCAATGAAGATCCCCCCACTATAATTATAGATCCCCCCAGTGCAGACTGCCCACCTATCAGTATAGACCCCCCAGTGCAGACCTCCCCCCTCTATCAGTATAGCTCCCCAGTGCAGACCCCCCTATCAGTGTAGAACCCCCCAGTGCAGACCCCTCTCTATCAGTATAGACCCCCAGATCACACCTACCCCCTCTATCAGTATAGACCCCCCCAGTGTAGACCCCCTTCTATCAGTGTAGAACCCCCCCAGTGCAGACCTTCCCCCTCTATCAGTATAGACATCCCCCAGTGCAGACCCCCCTCTATCAGTGTAGACCCCCCATTGCAGACTACCCTCTATCAATATAGACCCCCCTCAATGCAGATCCCCCTCTATCAGTATAGACGCCCCAGTGCAGACCCCCCCCTCTATCAGTGTTGACCCCCCCATTGCAGACCCCCCTCTATCAATATAGACCCCCTTCAATGCAGATCCCCCCTCTATCAGTATAGGCCCCTCCAGTGCAGACCCCCCTCTATCAGTATAGACCCCCCCAGTGCAGCCCCGCCTCTATCAGTATAGACCCCCTTAATGAAGACCCCCCTCTATCAGTTCTATCAGTATAGACCCCCTCAATTAAGACCCCCCTCTATCAGTATAGACCCCCCAAGTGCAGACCCCCCTCTATCAGTATAGACCCCCCCAGTGTAGACCCCCCTCTATCAGCATAGACCCCCCTAGGGATGACCCCCCTCTTTCGGTGTAGACCTTCCCAGCGCAGACCCCCCTCGATCAGTATAGCCCCAATCAATGCAGATCCCCCCTCTATCAGTATAGACCCCCCAGTGAGACCACCCTCTATCAGTATAGCCTCCCCAAGTGCAGACCTCCCCCTTCTATCACTATAGACCTCCCCAGTGCAGACCCCCCTATCAGTATAGATCCCCCAGTGAAGACCCCCCTCTATCGGTGTAGACCTTCCCTGCAGACCCCCCTCTATCAGTATAGACTCCCCTCAATGCAGATCCCTCCTCTATCGGTATAGACCCCCCCAGTGCAGACCCCCCTCTCTCCACTTGTTCCTATAGAGCACCCCCCCAGCACATGACCTCTTACCCCCACACACCCCCATTGCTCCAATCCATTTTAATATGCCCCTCTTCTTGGTCACTGCCCCTCTCTTCTATCAATGATCTATATACATTAAACTGTACACAGACCTCAGAACAGTGCGATGTATCCCTCCTCCTCCTCCCTCCTCCACCTGTGTAGATGTAGAGAGGAGAGGGAGACAGCCGGCAAGGGAGAGACAGATCAGTGTAGGGGGTGCGGACTGTGCGGTGTTAACGATACCTCTGCCCACAGGTGTTACCCCTCTGGCAGGTGTCACCCCTCTGAGGCCTGCACCCCCCTCCCTAGGGACACCACTGTCTATCACATAAATTCCCAATAAAGTACATTTACGTTTTTGGTTGTAACATAATAAAAAGGTGGAAAATTTCAAGGGGTATGAATACTTTTTCAAGGCACTGTACATGTAAATAGACTACAACATTGATGTTATAATCCTCCTAATGGTACATCACAGAGGATTGCAAAGGTAGATCTCCAAAATCAATACATGTCATAGTATGAATCAACAACCATCGACCTCGGAGTAGAAAGAGATGTTTAGGAAGAAAAGAGAACATGAACAAACAAAAAACCTATACATGACATAACTATGGTATGGTGTACTGGGAGTACAAGGATCAAAGTGATTAAATACGGATGAAGCAGCCTAGCCGAGAGCTACTATTGAGGAAAAGATTCTTTATAGGAAGAGTTACTATAGAGGAAGAGTTACTATAGAGGAAGAGCTACTATAGAGGAAAAGATTCTTTATAGGAAGAGTTACTATAGAGGAATTGCTACTATAGAGGAAGAGATTCTTTACAGCACGGATATGCAATTAGCTGTTGCAAAACTACAACTCCCATCATGCCTCTGCCTCTGGGTGTCATGCTTGTGGCTGTCAGAGTCTTGCTATGCCTCATGGGACTTGTAGTTCTGCAACAGCTGGAGGTCCGCTAATTGCATATCCCTGCTTTATAGGAAGAGTTACTATAGAGGAAGAGATTCTATATAGGAAGAGGTACTATAGAGAAAGAGATTCTATATAGGAAGAGTTACTATAGAGGAAGAATTACTATAGAGGGAGAATTACTATAGAGGGAGAGTTGCTATAGAGGAAGAGTTACTATAGAGGAAGAGATTCTTGATAGGAAGAGTTACTATAGAGGATGAGTTTCTAAAGAGGAAGAGATTCTATATAGGAAGAGTTACTATAGCGGAAGAGTTACTCTATAGAAAGGGATTCTTTATAGGAAGAGTTACTATAGAAGAAGAGATTCTATATAGGAAGAGTTACTATAGAGGAAGAGTTACTATAGAGGAAGAGATTCTTTATAGGAAGAGTTACTTTAGAGGGAGAGTTTCTATAGAGGAGGAGATTCTATATAGGAAGAGATTATTTATAGGAAGAGTTACTATAGAGGGAGAGTTGCTATAGAGGAAGAGATTCTTTATTATTATTATATTTATACAGGATTTATATGGCGCCAACACTTTACACAGCGCTTTATAACATGAGGGCAGACAGTACACTAATGCCCCGTACACACGGTCGGATTTTCCGACGGAAAATGTGTGATAGGACCTTGTTGTCGGAAATTCCGACCGTGTGTAGGCTCCATCACACATTTTCCACAAAGTTTGAGAGCTTGCTATAAAATTTTCGGACAACAAAATCCGTTGTCGGAAATTCCGATCGTGTGTACACAAATCCGACGGACAAAGTGCCACGCATGCTCAGAATAAATAAAGAGATGAAAGCTATTGGCCACTGCCCCGTTTATAGTCCCGACGTACGTGTTTTACGTCACCGCGTTCAGAATGATCGGATTTTCCGACAACTTTGTGTGACCGTGTGTATGCAAGACAAGTTTGAGCCAACATCCGTCGGAAAAAATCCTAGGATTTTGTTGTCAGAATGTCCGAACAAAGTCCGACCGTGTGTACGGGGCATTACAATACAAATCAATACAGAAGGAATCAGAGGGCCCTGCTCGTTGGAGCTTACAATCTAGGAGGGAGTATATAGAAAGAGTTACTATAGAAGAAGAGTTACCATAGAGGAAGAGATTCTTTATAGGAAGAGTTACTATAGAGGAAGAGTTACTATAAATGAAGAGTTGCTATAGAGGAAGAGATTCTTTATAGGAAGAGTTACTATAGAGGAAGAGATTCTTTATAGGAAGAGTTACTATAGAGGAAGAGTTACTATAGAGGAAGAGATCCTTTATAAGAAGAGTTACTATAGAGGAAAATATTCTTTATAGGAAGAGTTACTATAGAGGAAGAGATTTTTTATAGGAAGAGTTGCTATAGAGGAAGAGTTACTATAGAGGAAGAGTTGCTATAGAGGAAGAGATTCTATAGAGGAAGAGATTCTTTATAGAAAGAGTTACTATAGAGGAAAAGATTCTTTATAAGAAGAGTTACTATAGAGGAAGAGTTACTATAGAGGAAGAGATCCTTTATAGGAAGAGTTACTGTAGAGGAAGAGATCCTTTATAGGAAGAGTTACTGTAGAGGAAGAGATTCTTTATAAGAAGAGTTACTATAGAGGAAGAGTTACTATAGAGGAAGAGATCCTTTATAAGAAGAGTTACTATAGAGGAAGAGTTACTATAGAGGAAGAGATCCTTTATAAGAATAGTTACTATAGAGGAAGAGATTCTTTATAGGAAGAGTTACTATAGAGGAAGAGATTTTTTATAGGAAGAGTTGCTATAGAGGAAGAGATTCTTTATAGGAAGAGTTACTATAGAGGAAAAGATTCTTTATAAGAAGAGTTACTATAGAGGAAGAGTTACTATAGAGGAAGAGATCCTTTATAGGAAGAGTTACTGTAGAGGAAGAGATTCTTTATAAGAAGAGTTACTATAGAGGAAGAGTTACTATAGAGGAAGAGATCCCTTATAGGAAGAGTTACTGTAGAGGAAAAGATTCTTTATAAGAAGAGTTACTATAGAGGAAGAGTTACTATAGAGGAAGAGATCCTTTATAAGAAGAGTTACTATAGAGGAAGAGATCCTTTATAAGAATAGTTACTATAGAGGAAGAGATTCTTTATAAGAAGAGTTACTATAGAGGAAGAGATCCTTTATAAGAATAGTTACTATAGAGGAAGAGATTCTTTATAGGAAGAGTTACTATAGAGGAAGAGATTTTTTATAGGAAGAGTTGCTATAGAGGAAGAGATTCTATAGAGGAAGAGATTCTTTATAGGAAGAGTTACTATAGAGGAAAAGATTCTTTATAAGAAGAGTTACTATAGAGGAAGAGTTACTATAGAGGAAGAGATCCTTTATAGGAAGAGTTACTGTAGAGGAAGAGATTCTTTATAAGAAGAGTTACCATAGAGGAAGAGTTACTATAGAGGAAGAGATCCTTTATAGGAAGAGTTACTGTAGAGGAAAAGATTCTTTATAAGAAGAGTTACTATAGAGGAAGAGTTACTATAGAGGAAGAGGTTCTTGATAGGAAGAGTTACTATAGAGGAAGAGATTCTTTATAGGAAGAGTTACTGTAGAGGAAGATATTCTTTATAGGAAGAGTTACTATAGAGGAAGAGAGTTACTATAGAGGAAGCGTTGCTATAGAGGAAGAGATTCTATATAGGAATAGATTCTATATAGGAAGAGTTACTATAGAGGAAGAGATTCTATAGAATAAGGGATTCTTTATAGAAAGAGTTACTATAGAGGAAAAGATTCTTTATAAGAAGAGTTACTATAGAGGAACAGTTACTATAGAGGAAGAGGTTCTTTATAGGAAGAGCTACTATAGAGGAAGAGTTACTATAGAGGAAGTGATCCTTTATAGGAAGTATTTCTGTAGAGGAAGAGTTACTACAGAGGAAGAGATTCTATAGAGGAAGAGATTCTATATAGGAAGAGTTACTATAGAGGAAAAGATTCTTTATAAGAAGAGTTACTATAGAGGAAGAGATCCTTTATAGGAAGAGTTACTGTAGAGGAAGCGATTCTTTATAGGAAGAGTTACTATAGAGGAAGGGTTACTATAGAGGAAGCGTTACTATAGAGGAAGAGCTACTATAGAGGAAGGGTTACTATAGAGGAAGAGTTACTCCACCAACATGTAAAATTTGAACGACCAATGTCATTTAAAAAGAAGATGGCCACTTTTTATTGTACATACTAGTATCGGTTTACTTTGGTCCCAGCGTTTTCCCCATAATACCTTCTATGACCGGCTGACCGATTCAATCTGCAGAGTTCTTAGAGATATAAATGGCTTCTCCAGTCTTCTTCATAACTGATCCGCACTCCTCCCTCATCACCCCCCCCTCCCCCTTCCTGCAATCTCCATCCCTCTTATAAAAGCAATTTTCCTGCCAACTAACTACCCTCACACTAAATTAAAGTGTTCCATAAAAAACCTAGAATCCGCTATAATGGACCATGTGCCATAAAACCTTACATTGGGGGAAAACACAGGTTAAAGAGAATTGATTCTGGTTATTGATAATAGTAATGGCCCACAAGGATATATTTCAGAGGGAAAAATGGCCGATTCATCACTCACTGTAATTGTCTTTCGAATGCCGAGATTCATTTGCTTTCGGGACGAGTTCTGCAACATGTCGAGTTTAAAAAAAAAATTCCTTCATTTTATGGACACAAGTCATTTCATCACCGGCAATCTGGCTCTTCAATCTTATCAACGTACCTCGTGATTGTCAATGACATGAATAATGTGAAGTCATTTTCTCATGACTTTTTCTTATTATCAGTCCCGTTCTGTTTAGGAGATGATTTGATGGAGAGTATTTAATCTGATCTTATGAATTAAATGCTCGGTCTTAGCTCTTCAGAACGGTGTTTGTTCTGGGATGACGGGCGTATATGAAGGAAATGAAAACCAAAAGGAGACAAGGTGCTTAAAGTGCATGTTCAGTGCGTGAAGTTTTGGATGGGGGGGGGGAGGGGAGGTGGGGGGGCATTGGGTTTTACTCCTGTCCAGGGCTCCATTAGAGAGATTTCCTCACTGTTCTGTTTTATCCATATACTGTATATATTTTCTGTTATTACATTCTACTGCTGTTCTCCTCCTACCTATCTCACCGCATCTTCAGTGTCACTTTACCTCCCCCTCCTCTCTTCTTCCTTTTTCAGTCAGGGGTCCCCCACGGTTCTGTCCTCAGGACCTCTTTAATATTATATCCACACCTTCTCCCTTCTTCTAAGCAGAAACATGGCTTTGGAAAGTCCCCGTCTTCCTACACTTCAAAGGACCGGAAAAACATCCTCTATTCTGGACTTCACTGTAAGTAAAAATGTGTTGAACTCAACTCCATGTCTTAAGCTGGTCATAGAGGGTTCAAATTTCAGCTGGTTGAGCAGGGACCAGCCAAGATTCAAACCATTTATGGGCAGGCTGATTGTACCCAAGTCGATCCGTTGATCGACTTGGGGACAACCAGCATGCCGGATTATTGCTAGCAATAATCACTGTGTTCTCCCAGCAGGGACCACGGCAGGAGAAACTAGCAATGTCACACATGGTGTGCAGCGTGGGAGCAATATAGCAGGAGGTGAGCGTGGACCAGACAGAGAGGAGGATCCGCAAACCAGAGGATCAGCAGAGCTGGGGGTTACTGCTGAGAGGGGGATCAGCAGAGCTGGGGGTTACTACTGAGCAGGGATTAGCAAAGCTGGAGGTACTACTAAATGGGGTATCAGCATAGTTTGGGGAAATGGCTTTGGGGGGGTGGCAAACCAACCACCCGACCCCCCCCCCGTTCATTCTGTCACCCCCCCACTCTGGTGTTTGCTCGGTCGGCGAAACTACCCCATGTCGCTCGGTCGGTTGATCTGTCGGTTAAACCCCCCACCCCCCTGTCACTCGATCAATCGTCCTTCCATCAGCCCTGCCCTTACCCCATCCAGGCCACAGGCAGCTTTGGCGGCTTCCCCCTGAGTCTCCTCCTCGGCACCTCCCCTCTGCTTCAGGCCAATATGGTTGCTTCTCCTCTCGTCCAATTGGGTCTCAGGACCCACTTCCTGATTGGCCTGGAGGAGAAGCAGGAAGACTATTGCGAATATTCATTCGTGCCAGGGCTGGGCTCAGCCCTTCCTTCTCTGAGCTGGCCGCTCAGCTGTCGGCTAATTGCCAGCTCCTATCTCTCCACAGTTACTCAGCTGTTGATGATATCCTGCTCGTCAGTCCTGCCTACTTATGCCGTCCAGTCCAGAGGTTCTCTGCCTTCGCTTTGGTCAACATCACAGCGATTCTGTTCAAGACTGGCTTTGCTGACATCCCTTCTGGCTCCAGATCCTGCTTGCTGTTCCACTTCATTGATCCCTGACTTCTGGCTTGGCTGACTATCCGTTCCGGTTACTGAACTTTGGCTTTGTTTTGACTACGTTTGTTCTTTTTACTTTTATTATTAAACAAGTGTGATTTAACTGTACTTCTGTCTCCTTCTGATTTCATGGTTTCCGACAATTCGCTATTGCCACACAAGTAGGTGGGCTCGGCGCACAGCGCTCTGCGCCCCGAGCCCACCTTTTTTTGAAGCCAATTAGAGCCTCTGGCTTTAATCGTGTGCTTAAAAAAACAAAAACATAGAAATCCATGCGTCTGGCTCCATGCATGTAGATTAGAGGCTGGGCGCATGGATAGGGGACGGTGCCCCTGCGCCTCGTATGGACGGGCCACCGCTGGCTTGGTGTACTACTGAGCAGGAATTATACTGAACAAGTGTACTAATAAGCGGGGGGGGGTCTGCTGAATGAGGGTACTAATGATCTGGTACTAATGAGCTGGGGGTATTACTGAGCTGGGGTTCTACTTTGTCTCTTTATAACAAATAGAAAATCAGCATTTTCCAAGACTTATTAAAGCTTCAAAAAAGCATCTCTGAAGCATCAAAAACACATAAAAATAAACATGTTGAAGCGGTAGGCACTTATGTGTGTTAAAGTCAAAGCAAGTGTAAATGAGTCCTTATTGAAGAGTTAAGCTGCCTGTGGATGGCGCCAAGTCAGCAAAAGACCATACTGTCCGGACAGGAGGTATGTCATGCCACATTATAAACAAAACACTTACATTTCCTCTTCTGCTGACGATGATTTTACCAGCCGGGAGGAGAAGCCAGAAGACAGTAGTGAATATTGATTGGCTAGTGTCCCAAGTGGGTGGGTTCACTGCGCCCCAAGCCCAACCCTTTTCAAGCCAATTAGAGCCTCAGGTTCTAATCATGTGCCTAGAAAAAAAAAAACTCATAGAAACCTATGAGTCCAGTGCCCCGTTTGCAACCCTGCATGCAAACTAGGGGGGCGGCACCCCTTATGGACCGGCCCCTCCTGCCCAGTAAGCTTTTTACCTGTATCAGGTACAGAGGAACAGACATTCCCCCTTCACACTGGCTCAGGTATGTGTCTCATTAGACAGGCTGTCAATCAAAGGAGAAGGGGAGTGGTTGCCACCATTTTTTTCATGGCGTCTTTTTTTTTTTATTATTATTCAGCACAGCAGGGAGGATTACAGATAACAGGCTGTTCTTCTACCAGCCATACTTTGCACAAATGACTAGCGCCCTTGTTCTTCATTAGATTAATGCTCTGTTTGTAGTTGACTTTCCAGGTTTACAACCACTTTAAGTATTTTTCATTTTTGAAACCCTTTTATTTTACTTTTGCCTAGGATATCTGCAGCAAGCGTCCAAAAACACTCCTGAAAAAATTGTAATCTTTAGAACGATGACTCTTATGCCACACGAGTGGACTTTTCAGCATCAAAAGTCAGACGGTCTTTCCGACGGACTTTCGACGGAGTTACGACGGACTTTCGAACGACCGGACTTGCCCACATACGAATGGACTAAAGTCCGCTCGAAAGTCCGTTGGTTTGAACGCGATGACGTATGACCGGACTAGAATAAGGAAGTTCATAGACAGTAGCCAATAGCTGAGAAGAAAATACGTCAAGTAATTGTGCGCTGCCCCAAAAAACTTAAAAAGCAGCACACACGGCCGATATGGTATATACATATAAAGAGAAAACAAAGTAAGTGTAACGCTAAAACAATCTTAAATGTCTAATGTCTATTGGACCCAAAGAGACGTACGTCCACTTGGGTCAAAACAGGCTTAGGTGGTGGGTGATTGTTGGTAATCCGAAGGGTTTATGAAGATGGAGGTCTTGGAATAAACCGTGAACTGGTGTGTCCAAGCCCACCAACTTCTCCCAGGGATTAATGTCTGGTCCTCCTCAGTGTTCGGTCCACCGGTTGCCCCAGAGTCAAGCCTGTTTCGACCCAAGTGGACGTACGTCTCTCTGGGTCCAATAGATTTGGTAAGCCTTCTTATTGTCGGTGGTGGTGTGCCCCTTTTTTCTTCACTCCAGATGTTACGCACTTATTGATTTCTTTCTCACATGAAGTCACGTGATCTCTATGGACTATCAGTTATTAGCATGGAGGACTTTCTTCTAAGTTTCACTTAGATGTTTTCACCATTTTTTGGATTATATTGTCCCCATGTTAGACATTCAGTAGCCAATAGCTGCCCTAGCGTCCTCTTTTGGTCCGTCGGACTAGCATACAGTCGAACTGATTTTTCAACCGGACTCGAGTCCATCGGAAAGATTTGAAACATGTTCCAAATCTAAAGTCCGTCTGATTTTCGACAGAAAAAACCCGCTGAAGGTCCGATGAAGCCCACACGCGGTTGGATTGTCCGACGGATTCGTTCCGTTGGACCAGTCCGGTCGAAAAGTCCGCCCGTGTGTACACGGCTTTAATTGCACGTTTACCGAAGATACATTGCGTTTCCCCTTTTAATGCAACCCCCGCTTTTGTTTGATGCTTCAGTATGACAGCACCTATATCTCCATGTACAATATAGAGCCAGACGGAACAAATAATGGCCTCTAATTGTCCAAATATAGTTAACAAGTGAATAGCATCTGTTTGCTGTAAAGCGCACTAATAAAATCTTATTTCTGGACATTGTATCATCGGCAGATAAATGCAAATTAAAAACACGCTAATACAATTCTGGTGATTATTTCTGAATTAAAACTCCATCTGTTCTGCCTCCAGAAAAAGGAAGATACATTTAGTATAGTTCCCGGCGATCATTGAAGAAAATGTTACACAGTAGCAGTAAAGTTGTCCAACTATCTATGGAGAAAATGTTATCCTCAGAGATGAGGGAACTTCTGAAAAGTTCAATGAGTTGTGGTTTGGCCAAACTTTTTGAAAAAGAGGCGTTTTAGACATAAAGGCTGCGATTCTTCAATAATTGGGTCTTGGGAGACAGACTGGAACTGAATGTTCAGCTGGACATACAGTGTATTGAACGGTTCCTGAGGAACAGGCTCAAATTCGGTCAATATGTGCCACCTCTAGCCAGCAAATTGTCTGCCAAAAAGCAGTGCATCCAACCAGTTGTCAGGCTGAACAAAAAATAAATAAAAAATCAGTGTATGGCCAACTTTAGTTAACTGATTAGGTGTATCTAGAGCTATGTTGTCTATCTCTGCCTATCTATCTACATTATATGTACAAGCATTTGTGGATACCTGACCATTCCACCTATATGAACTTGTTGGGCATCCCATTCCAGAACCATGTGTAAGGTGAACCAGATTCCTAGAAATAGAAGGCTAGTGCAGATTTGTGCTCATGCTCATGGCCATTATTATGGAGTCTCCCACCATAGCTTGACAGGGACTTCCCTGTTGCATACCCCGTGATGTCAGAGGGGGGCGGGGTCACCGGGTGGCTCCGCCCTCCGTTATTTAAGAGCTGTCAGAAGAGGAGAAGCGTCACAGAGGCGGGAGCCTCCCATAATGGTGGAATGTGGAGCAGCCCGAGAAGAAGAAGGGAAGAAGACGCTGCAGAGGAAGATGCCGCACAAGAACACCGGAGGAGGAACCAGAAGAACCAGAAGAAGAAGAAGATGGGGGAAGAAACCGAAGGAAGATAGAAGAAAGAAGAAAGAAGATAGAAGATAGAAGAAGCATTTAAATAAAGGAATTGTCAAAAACTGTCTCTTGTCATTTTTAACATTTTTGACAGTTTTTTTGTGAAATCCCTTACTATTTGACACAGGGGGGGGCAGGATCTGGGGGTCCCCTTGTTAAAGAGGTCTTCCAGATTCCGATAAGGTCACTGCCCGCAGACCCACACAACCACCAGGCAAGGGTTGTGGGGATGAGGCCCTTGTCCCCATCAACATGGGGACAAGGTGTTTTGGGGGGCTACCCCAAAGCACCCTCCCAATGTTGAGGGCATGTGGCCTGGTACGGTTCAGGAGGGGGGAGCCGCTCTCTCGTCCCCCCTCTTTTCCTGTGGCCTGCCAGGTTGCGTGCTTGGATAAGGGTCTTAAAATCCATACCAGACCCTTAGATTTTGAGGGGGACCCCACGCCATTTTTTAAAACATTTTGGCCGGGGTTCCCCTTAATATCCATACCAAACCTGAAGGGCCTGGTATGGAATTTAGGGGGACCCCCCACATCATTTTTTTAAAATTTTGGTTCAGGGTTCCCCTGTGGGGAATTCCCATGCCGTTTTTATCAATGAACTTTTATGTGTATTGTCGGACCGGCAATTCATTAATAGCTGCAAGTAGTTTTAAATGACTTTTTTTCCTTTGAAATGTCATTTTGCTGTCAGACTGTTCTAAACACGGGAAACATGCGCCCCTTTACAGGCATACTATAGACACCCTCCCCAGGTACGAAATTTAAAGGAATATTACACTTTTATTGTTTCACTTTAAGCATTATTAAAATCACTGCTCCCGAAAAAACGGACGTTTTTAAAACTTTTTTTGCATTGATCCATGTCCCCTGGGGCAGGACCCGGGTCCCCAAACACTTTTTATGACAATAACTTGCATATTAGCCTTTAAAATTAGCACTTTTGATTATTCATGTTCGTGTCCCATAGACTTTAACGGTGTTTGCGTGTTCGAACAAATTTTTTGCCTGTTCGCATGTTCTGGTGCGAACCGAACAGGGGGGTGTTCGGCTCATTCCTACTAGTGATATCAAGAATAATATCACTAGAATATCACTATTATGCTTTTTTTATTTTTTTTTTGTGCAAGTTACCACAACACCATTATCCCGGAGTTTTTAAGATCAAGGATACAACTATGTTGGTGCCCCTTTTAATTTTACATTGTATCTTTTTAAATGTAACTGCCTACCCCAAAACACATAGCCAAGTATCATTCTCCACATTTTTTTTTTATTGTGTATTAAAAAAGTAAAACAAATAAAATTAGACATGCTATCTGCCAATAGAACTTAACCAAAAAGTCCATTCTATGCATCCAAAAATATAGAAAATATACCAAATCAAATCATTATTATTCAACCAAAAAATAAAATAAAAGCCTCATGCATGTGTCCTGCTTCTTAATATAGGGGGTCACCAATGACAAGAGCTGGTGAAAGCAGGGGTCCGTCATCCGGAGATAATTCCGAAAATCATCCGGATTATTCTCCTGGAGCTCCCGCAGCAAAGGCATATGACATATTTGGTCACCATTAATAAAGCAACCAATTTTTGGTCCAAGAACTCCCCCTCCTCCTGTTCCTGGACTGGACTTGGGTTAAAGTGATAACTCCAAGGCCAATAATAAATAACACGTTATCTCCTCCGATTCCTCAATATGTATTGTTGACGAACAGCCGTTCAGAAACTAACTGAAAAGCGCGAAATGAAAAGCACGAAATGAAAAGCGCAAATCGACACTCACCACACTTCTACTAACACGAAATTAGCAGAAGGAGCCCAAAGGGTGGCGATAAAGAGCTGAAAAACCACGTAGTACGTCACTACGGTTCGTGTTTGTTGGCCGACAATTCCTCGCCGTTTGTATGCAAGACAAAATCCAGGCACGCGCTCTTCGGAACAAAAGTCCGAGGTTTTGTTTGCGGATAATCCAATTCTGTGTACGAGGCTGAAGACTGGGATGCCATTAAATTTCATGTGCAAAGGCGGGCGTCCCAATACTTTTGGTCCAAGCAAGCCAGCAAACTTAGTGATGATGGATGGGGACAAACTCTAACACTGAAAAATGCGCCATCAGTTCTACTGTCTCAAAAAGACCACGTGAATGGCCTGCATAGAGAAAAATATCAATTTATATGAAATCATAAAAAGAAAGCAATGAATCTGTTGGATACTATCTCATAAATTATCAGCGGATATTTCCCGATAGTGGTCTTTTAATAAGAGATCTATGGCTGCTGGAGGCCCCCGGAGCGCAAGCCTTTAGAACTTCCACTAAATTGTTGTTGGTCATCTGAAGAGCAATTCATTTGCCTGCCAATTATGTGCAGAAAATAAAAGTGGGATGTTTATCATATTGACATAAAAGGCTCCATCTTTGATTAGCCGCGGGAACGTCTGATTGCTGTAAAATGATTTGCAGGCCGTCCTGCCTCTGAGCTGTCACGGCTTTGATACAAAGAAAAATTGCATTGTTCATCAGAAAATTCCAGCTTTAATCCGTGACCTTACCGGCTGTCACAATGACCCGCTCCGTACCAAGGAAAATTCAATAATGCCTCCCCCTGGTTATATCCCCGGGGACAAGATGCAGAGTATATACTGTATATGTATTGATGGGAAGCGACAGACACTAAAACTGATCAGACTTCCTCTAATGTTGCACTCCTACTCCAATTTACAATCTTTAATATCAATAGTGCCGGCCATTTAAACCGTCGCTTTGCATCGTGAAGACGATCATTCATGGAGTTGCTGGTCTTTAGCAGTGAAGAGGGTCTATAAAACAGTTCATAAGTGGATTTAAGGGGCAAGCAAACTTTTTAAACAGCTGATACACATACTATGCAGTGTTGTGTTCCTATTCAGGAACTGCATGAGGGGGGCCAAGACTGTTCCTGCACAGGGGGACCAATTTCTGAGTCCGTCCACCACCAGCCCAAAGAGGTCCCTCAAGAGGAAGATCAAATCAAAGTCTGGTTACATTGTAAGTTTAATCCAGCAAAATACATGTCAGGTGCATAAAAAAAAGAGCGTGCAAAGTCTTATGCCCCGTACACACGATCGGACTTTCCGACAACAAAACCGTGGAATTTTGATCGAAGGTTGTTGGCTCCAACTTGACTTGGTCACACAAATGTTGGCCAACAATTACGAACCTAGTGACATACAAGACATACGTGATGTCTCCGTTACGAACACTAGTTTTACAAGACCGAGCGCTTCCGTCTCGTACTTGATTCCGAGCATGCGTGGACTTTTGTGCGAAGGACTTGTGTACACACGATCGGAAAGTCGGACAACAAAAACTTGTTGGCGGGAAATTTGAGAACCTGCTAGCCAACATTTGTTGGGGGAAAGTCCGACAACAAATGTTCGATGGAGCGTACGCGCGGTCGGAGGTTCCGCCAACAAGCTCACATCCATCATTTGTTGTCGGAAAATCCGATCGTGTGTACGGGGCATTACGGTTTGCTTTTTAAGAAAGCAGCCACATCCTCAGTCAGGGCCAATTTTAATATTGATTACATACTCTCATCATTACACAAGTCCTCATAGTACCCCCATAATTAAACAGGACCCTCATAGTACCCCTATCATTACACAGGACCCCCATAGTACCCCCATCATTACACAGGACTCCCATCATTACATGGGACCCCAATAGTACCCCCATCATTACACAAGACCTCATAGTACCCCCATAATTACACAGGACCCTCATAGTACCCCTATCATTACACAGGACCCCCATAGTACCCCCATCATTACACAGGACTCCCATCATTACATGGGACCCCAATAGTACCCCCATCATTACACAAGACCTCATAGTACCCCCATAATTACACAGGACCCTCATAGTACCCCTATCATTACACAGGACCCCCATAGTACCCCCATCATTACACAGGACTCCCATCATTACATGGGACCCCAATAGTACCCCCATCATTACACAAGACCCCCATAGTACCCCCATCCATACACATGACTCACATAGTACCCCTATCATTACACAGTACCCCCTCCCCCATAGTACCCCCATCATTACAAAGGACCCTCATAGTACCCCCATCATTACACAGGACCCCCCTTCCCCAAAGTACCCCCATCATTACACAGGACCCCATTGTTTCCCCATCATTACACAGGACCCCCCTTCCCCATAGTACCCCCATCATTACACAGGACCTCCATTGCATTCCCATCATTACAAAGGACCCCTATTGTATCCCCATCATTACACAAGACCACCATAGTACCCCCATCATTACACAGGACCCCCATTGTATCCCCATCATTACACAGGACCCCCATTTTATCCCCATCATTACACAAGACCCCTATAGTACCCCTATCATTACACAGGACCCACCTTCCCCATAGTACCCCCATCATTACACAGGACCCACATTGTATCCCCATCCATACACAAGACCCACAGAGTACCCCTATCATTACACAGGACCCCATAGTAACTCCATCCTTACACAGGACCCCCCATGGTACTCCCATAATTACACAGGACCCCCCTTCCCCAAATTACCCCCATCATTACACAGGACCCCCATAGTACCCCCATCCATACACAAGACCCACAGAGTACTCCTATCATTACACCGGACCCCCATAGTAACCCAATCCTTACACAGGACCCCCATAGTACCCCCATTATTACACAGGACCCCCATGGTACTCCCATAATTACACATGATCCCCCTTCCCCATAGTACTCCCATCATTACACAGGACCCCTTCACAAACACCTGTATTGCCCCAACCCCAGCAGTCTCACCTTGATATTGTCCATAGGATGTCATGCAAACACCAGGCACACCCCGCCGAACCCTCCTGCGAAGAAGTTTTTTGATGGGCTGATGGGCTGTGGCTTATTGGACATGGTGAAGGAGAGGGGAAATAACCACACAGGATTCAGACATAACCCCTAACCAATCACCAGTGCCCTAACATTCAATTCCACCCTCATCTCCTGAGTCATAGCCAAATCCACTTATCAACTATTCGCGGGCAGCGTGGGCTCAAGGGGCAGCTCAGCTGCTTTGGGACTCACAACAATGGCTGGGCCAGGAGCAGCTGCCCCCTTTGCCCCACGTTAAAGACTGCCCTGGTCTTAGTGGAAGAGCCTGCCCCCTGCCAGCATGCCGTAGACAAGGATCCTTGCTCTTCCCACTGATCAGAAAAAGAAAAAAAGGGGGGTCAACAAGGTCACCCTGGGCGGACTTTAGAGGCACAACAAACCTAAGAAAGTATAGTCAGAATAACAATATAATCAATTTTATTAAATATAAATACATACAGTACAAAGACATTGTCAAAAAGTAATAAAAATAATCTATATAGAAATATACATGATACAAGCCCAGATGTGTCTACGCATTTCGTATAGAACTTCTTCAGGACACATTCAGGTTTCAGTTAATACACAAAGGGGTTTCACTTGTACAGAGGCTTTCGCAAGTTCAAGAACAGTAATTCAAATTCATTCATGTATAGACGTCAAGGTCTTAGCAATAGATGTGGATCTATCAACTGTTTCCATTTACAACTGATCAGTCAAAGCTATAGATCTCCAATCAGCGGGGAGCATGAGCAGTAAACACTCAGTAGGCAGGTGCAGTCTATTTTTTCCACTGCAGGTGGTGCTCAACCGCAGCAGCATTGCAGTGGGAGAGCAAGTCAGGAGGAACATGGCTCCTCTATGGTTTCCTGGGTCACTGGGGAAGCTATCCGGTTGAGTGTCACCCCCTCATGTGACTCTGGTGACCATCTTGGGTCGGGCAGAGTCTATTTAAGACCCTGGCTCCTGGGCTTGGCATGCATTTTGTGTGTGGGTATTGTAGGGATAGGTCACCCATCTGTCAGGGACAGTTTCAGATGAGTAGGTAACGAGCAGGGACACGCTATCCTTCCTGGAAACCTCCCTGTTTGGGGCACAGACTAGCCAGGCCACATTCCATCCCTCGAGACAGGCTCTGTTGGTGGATCCGAGACCTGGCACTGCACTGTTTGCTGTATCATACTGTGAGTGCGCCCGGTCAGGTTGACTTTTAGTATATACATCGCCTCCAGTGTGAAAGGGGTCTAAGTGTTACCTTTAATAAAAAACATTGTAACTTTAATGTTACTTTGATGAAGACAGAGCTGCATTAATTTGTATCTCTTTTATCTGCTCAGGTATCTTTTTTTTTTTTTATTAGCTTTAAAAATGATTCCATGGAATAAGCCGAGTGGTTTCTGAGCTTTATCGGTCCTTGAAGAGGACAACAAAGAACACACATAGAAAGCAATGAAAAGTATTTATTGTGTTTTCTTTCTTTTATAGATATTAGTTCATCATTGTGAAAACCCAAAGGCGTGCTTTGTACTTTCCTTCCATTGATTGGTGACAGAGATTGTTAATAAATGCAGGAATTTTATTTCCCTGACAACGAACAAACGAGGGAGATATATTTGTGGCGGTAATTTAGTGGTAATTATCAGAAGATGATTGTGGAATTTGGTTGAATATAAAGCAGCAAATAAGAAGAGTGCGGTGGTTTGAGGGGTCTGGAGAGACTTCATCTTGGTGGTCTGAACCTCGGGGGGAGGGAGGTCAAGGTGTTAGGTGGTCATCTTGAATAGTTGGGGTCCGGGGCCATTATTTCCACCAGGAACACTCTCTGTATGGTCTGGTAAGGTTTTGTAAGGTATTGCAGTCCAAGACATTCACTTGTTACCTTTGGCTGAATTTTGGAAACTTGGAAAAGCTTCAAGCAGGCGGCAGAAAATGAGACTATCGTACGATGGCCCAGACCAGTGTTTCTACACCAGGGTGTTGCTCCCCCTGGCCTGGGTGCCGCAAGTATTGGATCCAGTTTGTCCTGGATCAGCATCATGACTTGTCATGGTGGTGGCCAGCTGGCTGCCAGCACCATGACAAGCAATGATGCTCTGGTGTTGGGGGTTGGCCCTCTGGCACCATGGCAATGCATGAAGCTGATCTAGGGGAGGCAACATCCAAGGCCACACCATTTAGGAGGGGATGGAAGTCAACCTCCTCCAGATCTCCCTCACCTCCTGCCCTTTGCTGTACTGCTGGAGCCAAAAGGTAGGGATCTGGAGTCAAGAGGGGACTGTGTGAATGAGGGGCTAAAGTATGGGGGGATTGTGTGATTGAGAGCTCAGTAAGGGGGCTGTGTGACTGGTGCTCTGTACTGGGGGGAATGTGTAATTGGGGGCTTAGTGGTGAGAGGATTGTGTTACGGGGGCTCTGCGATGGGGGAAAGTGTGACTGGGGGGCTCTGTGACGAGCAGACTATGTGATTGGGGGGCTCAGTGATGGGGACTGTGTGATTGGGGGGCTCTGTGCTGCGGGGAATGTGTGATTGGGGGCTCAGGGATGGGAGAATTGTGTTACTGGGGGGCTATGCGATGGGGGAAAGTGTGACTGGGGGGCTCAGTGATGAGCAGACTATGTAAATGGGGGGCTCAGTGATAAGCAGACTATGTGATTTGGGGGCTCAGTGATGGGGATTGTGTGACTGGGGGGCTCTGTGATTGGACTGTGTGATTGGGGGGCTCTGTGCTGCGGGGAATGTGTGATTGGGGGCTCAGTGATGGGAGAATTGTTTTACTGGGGGGCTATGCGATGGGGGAAAGTGTGACTGGGGGCTCTGTGATGAGCAGACTATGTGATTGGGGGGCTCAGTGATGGGGATTGTGTGACTGGGGGGCTCTGTGATGGGAACTGTGTGATTGGGGGGCTCTGTAATGGGGGGAATGTGTGATTGGGGGCTTAGTGATGGGAGGATTGTGTTATGGGGGGGGGCTCTGCGATAGGGGAAAGTGTGACTGGGGGGATCTGTGATGAGCAGACTATGTGATTGGGGGGGCTCTGTGATGAGCAGACTATGTGATTGGGGGGCTCAGTGATGAGCAGACTGTGTGATTGCGGAGCTCAGTGATGGGGATTGTGTGACTGGGGGGTTCTTTGATAGGTGGACTGTGGGACTGGAGGGCTCTGTTATGGGGACTGTGTGATTGGGGGGCTTTGTGATGGGCGAAATGTGTGATTGGGGAGCTCAGCGATGGGAGGACTGTGTGACTTGGGGGGCTCTGTGATGGGCTGACAGTGTGATTGGGCCACTCAGTGATGAAGGACTGTGTGACTGGGGGGCTCTGTGATAGAAAGACTGTGTGATTGGGGGGGCTCTGTGATAGAGGGACTGTGTGACTGGGGGGGGGGGGTTCTGTGATAGGGGGCTGTGTGACTGGGGGGGGGTTTCTGTCACAGGGGGACTGTGTGACTCGGGGGCTCAGTGATGGGCAGACTATGTGATGGGGGGCTCAGTGATGGGCAGACTATGTGATGGGGGGCTCTGTGATGGGCAGACTATGTGATTGGGGGGCTCAGTGATGGGCAGACTATGTGATGGGGGGCTCTGTGATGGGCAGACTATGTGATTGGGGGGCTCAGTGATGGGCAGACTATGTGATGGGGGGCTCAGTGATGGGCAGACTATGTGATTGGGGGGCTCAGTGATGGGCGGATTGTGTGACTGGGGGGGCTCTGTGATGGGCGGATTGTGTGACTGGGAGCCTCAGTGATAGGGGGACTGTGTGATTGGAGGCTTTGTGATGGGGGGGCTGTGTGATTGGGGGCTTTGTGATGGGGGGCTGTGTGATTGGAGGCTTTGTGATGGGGGGGGGTGTGTGATTGGGGGCTTTGTGATGGGGGGGCTGTGTGATTGGAGGCTTTGTGATGGGGAGGACTGTGTGATTGGGGGCTTTGTGATGGGGGCCTCTGTCATGGGTGAACTCTGTAAAAGGGGGGCTCAGAGATGGGGGGGACTATGTGACTAGGGGATTCAATGATGGAGGACTGTGTGATTGGGGGGCTCAGTAATAGGTGAAGTGTATTAATGGGGGGCTCTGTGATGGGGGGGCTGTATGATTCAAAGTTTTTTTGCCTGGTGTTCAGCTGAACTGTGTTTTTCTTTTCGGCCTGTTCCCCCCCAGTGGAGAGATTTCCCATGACGCCTTGACAGGAAGAGCCGGGAAATCTCCCCAACAGTCCCTGAGATTGCAATAAAAACCTGCCCGAGTCTCCAACCCTTGGGTGCTCTGTCCAGAATGATATCAGAAGTTTTAGCCGGAGTTTGTCTTTAGTGATTCTCTTTATGAATTTGATAAATGAGGCAGATCACCTCCTGAACCGTCACACCCGGCTGATCATTTCACATCGCCGCCAGACATGTTCTTTGTAATTAATTTGTATTTGACTTTCTCTCTCTCTTTTCTGGCCCGTTACGCTTCGCTTGTTGTTATTTAACTGCGATGGCGGCTTTGCTTGGCTGTGGCTCCATTAACGGATTAACTTCCAAGGACAACAGGTTTTGCGGACGGTGAAATGCTGTCGGGTGTTGAGAACTCGGCTACAAGAAGTGCGCACACCGGGGTCAGAGACCGCCAGGCGCTCCATGTGGTTGCTGTGCGCCAGTGCGGGTCTGAAGGGGTTACAGCATGCATTCAGGAGGCGATACAGCGCCTCAATCCGATCGCGGATCGCTCTTCAAAAACAACACCCGTGCGAACGATCCCTAAGACTGCCGCCTCCGCAGGGTGACAACACTGCTGTGTGACTTCACTGCATAGCAAGCAGCGTTGTCACCCCGATACAGGAAGTGAAAAAAGAACAGATCTACTGGCAGGATCATTAGGTAATAAAATTAATTTACAGAAGGGGGCGCCTGCTGTGTTCATGTGAATAGATGTGTGATTAAGGAGCGCCGGGCTCTGAGGTGACCACCAGTGTTCAATGATGCAAAGGGTTAAAGTGGCTGTAAAGGCTGGGTAACAAAAACCTTCTGTGCTGTGGCGGCTGGTGGTACATTTTAGGGGGGAGGCGCACACAATGCAACCACAGCCACACCCCCCCTTCCCGGTTGGTCGGGTTACTCGCACAAACCAACCCCCCCCCCATTGTGGGGGCCCCATATTTACCCCATCACGGGCGGCGGTTTCCCGTACATCTCCACCTCCTCGGCATCATAGCGACTTCCACCCGTCTCTTCCCTCCTCCGCCTCTGCTATTGGCTAATCGGGTGACGGGTCCCGGGACCCGCTTCCTGATTGGCCGGGAGGAGAATCAGGAAGACAATAGCGAATACTCACTGTCACACAAGCGGGTTTGCTTGGGACGTAGTGCTCTGCACCCAAGTCCACCCTTTTTTGAAGCCTTATAGAGCCTTTGGCTCTAATCATGTGCTTCTAAAAAAAAGAAAAAAAAAAAAACCCCAATGGAATGCAATGCGTCCAGCGCCCTGCATGTAGATTAGGGGGCCGGACGCATGTATGGGGGGGCGGCGCCCCTGCGCCCTGCATTACAGGCCGCCGCTGCTTCTGTGTGCAGCTCCCCCCCCCAATACTTACCTGAGCCCCATAGCGATCCAGCGATGTGCATGGGAGCCTCGATCGTCTCTCGTGTAGGGTTGCCACCTGTCCAGGATTCACCTGGACAGTCCGGGTTTTGAATCTTGTGTCCGGGTTTTAGGCAGACTGAAGCCCGGACACATTATTCAGACCGGGCTGTGGCTCCCCAAGTAACCAAGATAGTCACACACAAATCTGTTGCCATCCGGGAGCTGTTGGCGGCTCTCTGAGGGCAGGTTCGGCATCACTGGGGGGGTGGGGCAATGATGTCAGAAAGAACAATTTGGCCACACCCACTGCACGCTATGCGCACCGCATTACTATTCTCCTTGGGGCACCCAAAGGTGTTCCAGGCCGATAAAGTGTTCGGGTTTGGCTTGAAGAAAAGGTGGCAACCCTGCTCTCCTGGACTCTCCCTCCTCATTGGCTGGCAGGAAGCTCTTCAGACACGGCTCTGTGTCTGAATGGACATGCAGAGCAGCGGCTTGGGAGTGAGCCTGCTCAGGTACGGCCACAGCAAGCTGTTTGCTCTGGGGGGCGGGGGGGGGCACTTGGCAGGAGGGAGGAGCCAGTTTCGCCAGCAGGGGACCCAAGAAGAGGAGGAGCGGGGCTGCTCTGTGCAAATCCATTACACAGAGCAGGTATAACACGTTTATTATTTTTAAACAAAGAACAAAAAGAAACAAGACTTTAATATCACTTTACATTTTTTGAGGCTGCTGTTTATCGCCATGAAATATCACATGAGGTCCCCAGGAAAAAGTCTATAGTGGAGACAAAAGACGAGACAACAACTGAAGAAGTCCAGTAGAACGTGTCTTCAACACAATACAAAGGTGTTCATCGACGCGTTTCGGGAGCTCCATAGAAAAGGACAGAAGTATGCTTACATCATAGACACAACAGTGTGGCACACCCCTATACATATAAACCTCTGTTCATTACTCTGCTGGGAGGTGTATCCCGGCCTCTCCACTATTGTGTGACCACTTCATCCTTGAACCCATTTCTATACAAAGCCCTGAGGAAGGAGTTTTGAGTCCTTGAAACGTGCTCTGTATCCCCCTTTTTGTATCACGTCTAATACATCTTCTACTGGACGCATTGAGTTGCGGTGGTGTTCTCACCTTTCCTATACCCTATAGTGTCAATGATAGTGACAGGTGGCATCATAGATGTCCATTTTGATTTTGCCCAGAGTTCCACTTTAACAAGTTCCTCCTACACCTGTATGTTGTCACTCCAGTCCAATGTAGGAAAATCTCAATATCAATCACAGCCAGTGAGCCAATATGGAGAGAGTGGGGGGGGGGCGGAGCCAAGCTGTGGCAGCTGCTTGGGATAAGCACACAGTGGTGCCCCCCGGGCAAGTGGCTTTCTCTGGGGGCACTGCTTGAGGGGGAGGAGCTAAGAGTGAGGGACCTGAAAAGAAGAGGATCGGGGCTGGTCTGTGCAAAACCACTGCACAGAGCAGGTAAGTATAACATGCTTGTTATTTTTTTTTTTAATGATGCTTTAATACCGCTTATTACCACATATTTCCCCCTGAGGAAGTCACGTGCGGTGACGAAACGTGTAGAGGCAGGACCTTGGATGACATCACGCTGCTTGTTCAGAGGCGGAAGTGCATTATTACACAGAATCTATTATTATAAACTATATACATCTGGTGCGATTTAGGACCTTAGAAATGTTGCAGAGGCGATTTCATCCAGGCTGCCGAGCACAACATGGTTCATACAGAGGAACTTGCCAAGGTCCATCTAAGGGACAAAAAAGTGTGTTTTTGACTGAGCATATAATGTGAAGTGAGAGCACAATCTGTTTGTGGCAGGATGCACACTATTTACACTCACTGGCCACTTTATTAGGTACACCTGTTCAATCGCTCGGTAACACAAATTACTGATCAGCCAATCACATGACAGCAACTCAATGCATTTAGGCATCTAGATGTGGTGAAGACGACTTGCTGAAGTTCAAACCGAGCATCAGAATGGGGAAGAAAGGGGATTCAAGTGACTTTGAAAGTGACATGGTTGTAGGTGGCAGACGGGCTGGTCTGAGTATTTCTGGGATTTTCACACACAACCATCTCTCGGGGTTTACAGGGAATGGTGGGGAAAAGAGAAAATATCCAGTGAGCGGCGGTTGTGTGGAGGAGAATGCCTTGTTGATGTCAGAGGAGAATGGGCAGACTGGTTCCAGATAATAGAAAGACAACAGTAACTCAAATAACCCCTCGTTACATCCAAGGTATGCAGAATACCATCTCTGAATGCACAACACATCCAACCTTGAAGCAGATGGGCTACAGCAGCAGAAGACCACACCGGGTGCCGCTCCTGCCATCTAAGAACAGGAAACTGAGGCTACAATTCACACAGGATCACCGTAATTGGACAATAGAAGATTGGAAAAATGTTGCCTGGTCTGATGAGTCTGGATTTCAGCTGCGACATTCAGATGGTGGGGTCAGAATTTGGTGCATGGATCCATCCTGCCTTGTATCACCGGTTCAGGCTGGTGGTGGGGGTGTAATGATGTGGGGGATGGGCACACTTTGGGCCCCTTAGTAGCAATTGAGCATGGTATAATCACCACGGCCTACCTAAATATCATTGCTGACTATGTCCATCCCTTTATGACTACAGTGTCCCCATCTTCTGATGGCTCCTTCCAGCAGGGTAATGCACCATGTCACAAAGCTCCAATCATCTCACCACTGGACAATGAGGTCCCTGTACTCCAATGGCCTCCACACTCACCACATCTCATCCAATAGAGCACCTTTGGATGTGGTGGAACGGGAGATTGGCATTACGGATGTGCAGCCGACAAATCTGCAGTAACTGTGTGATGCTATCATGTCACTATGGAGCAAAATCTCAGAGGAACGCTTTCAACACCTTGTTGTATCAATGCCACCAAGAATGAAGGCCAAAAGGGGTCCAACCCACTACTAGCAAAGGGGACCTAATAAAGTGGCCAGTGAGTGGATATATTAATGCCAAACTTAGATGGCGCCCTCTGTTGTTTTATGTCTTTATTGTCTCAACAAAATAAAGCACGTAGACATGGATAGAACGGAGACATGGATAGAACGGAGACATGGATGGAACGGAGACATGGATGGAACGGAGACATGGATGGAACGGAGACATGGATAGAATGTAGACATGGATAGAACGGAGACATGGATAGAACGGAGACATGGATAGAACGGAGACATGGATGGACAGGAGACATGGATAGAATGGACACATTGATGGAACGGAGACATGGATGGAATGGAGAAATGGATAGAATAGAGACATGGATGGAACGGAGACATGGATGGAACGGAGACATGGATGGAACGGAGACACGGATGGAACGGAAACACAGATAGAACGGAGACATGGATGGAACGGAGACATGGATGGACAGGAGACATGGATGGACAGGAGACATGGATAGAATGGAGACATGGATAGAATAGAGACATGGATGGAACGGAGACATGGATAGAAAGGAGACATGGATGGACAGGAGACATGGATGGAACGGAGACATGGATGGACAGGAGACATGGATAGAATGGAGACATGGATAGAATGTAGACATGGATGGAACGGTGACATGGACAGAATGGAGACATGGAAGGAATGGAGACATGGATGGACAGGAGACATGGATGGAATGGAGACATGGATGGACAGGAGACATGGATGGAACGGAGACATGGATAGAACGGAGACATGGATGGAACGGAGACATGGATAGAACGGAGACATGGATGGAACGGAGACATGGATAGAACGGAGACATGGATAGAACGGAGACATGGATAGAACGGAGACATGGATAGAACGGAGACATGGATGGAACGGAGACATGGATAGAACGGAGACATGGATAGAACGGAGACATGGATGGAACGGAGACATGGATGGAACGGAGACATGGATGGAACGGAGACATGGATGGAACGGAGATATGGATAGAACGGAGACATGGATGGAACGGAGACACGGATAGAACGGAGACACGGATAGAACGGAGACATGGATGGAACGGAGACATGGATAGAACGGAGACATGGATAGAACGGAGACATGGATGGACAGGAGACATGGATAGAATGGACACATTGATGGAACGGAGACATGGATGGAATGGAGAAATGGATAGAATAGAGACATGGATGGAACGGAGACATGGATGGAACGGAGACATGGATAGAACGGAGAAATGGTTGGAACGGAGACATGGATGGAACGGAGACATGGATAGAACGGAGACATGGATGGAACGGAGACATGGATAGAACGGAGACATGGATGGAACGGAGACATGGATAGAACGGAGACATGGATAGAACGGAGACATGGATAGAACGGAGACATGGATAGAACGGAGACATGGATGGAACGGAGACATGGATAGAACGGAGACATGGATGGAACGGAGACATGGATAGAACGGAGACATGGATAGAACGGAGACATGGATGGAACGGAGATATGGATAGAACGGAGACATGGATGGAACGGAGACATGGATGGAACGGAGACATGGATGGAACGGAGACATGGATGGAACGGAGACATGGATGGAACGGAGACATGGATAGAACGGAGACATGGATGGACAGAAGACATGGATGGAACGCAGACATGGATAGAACGGAGACATGGATGGAACGGAGACATGGATAGAACGGAGACATGGATGGAACGGAGACATGGATGGAACGGAGACATGGATGGAACGGAGACATGGATGGAACGGAGACATGGATAGAATGGAGACATGGATAGAACGGAGACATGGATGGACAGAAGACATGGATGGAACGGAGACATGGATAGAACGGAGACATGGATGGAACGGAGACATGGATAGAACGGAGATATGGATGGACAGGAGACATGAATAGAATGGACACATTGATGGAACGGAGACATGGATGGAATGGAGAAATGGATAGAATAGAGACATGGATGGAACGGAGACATGGATAGAACGGAGAAATGGTTGGAACGGAGACATGGATGGAACGGAGACACGGATGGAACGGAAACACAGATAGAACGGAGACATGGATGGAACGGAGACATGGATGGAATGGAGACATGGATGGACAGGAGACATGGATGGACAGGAGACATGGATAGAATGGAGACATGGATAGAATAGAGACATGGATGGAACGGAGACATGGATAGAACGGAGAAATGGTTGGAACGGAGACATGGATGGAACGGAGACACGGATGGAACGGAGACACGGATGGAACTGAAACACAGATAGAAAGGAGACATGGATGGACAGGAGACATGGATGGACAGGAGACATGGATAGAATGGAGACATGGATGGACAGGAGACATGGATAGAATGGACACATTGATGGAACGGAGACATGGATGGAATGGAGAAATGGATACAATAGAGACATGGATGGAACGGAGACATGGATAGAATAGAGACATGGATAGAACGGAGACATGGATGGAACGGAGACATGGATAGAACGGAGAAATGGTTGGAACGGAGACATGGATGGAACGGTGACACGGATGGAACGGAAACACAGATAGAACGGAGACATGGATGGAACGGAGACATGGATGGAATGGAGACATGGATGGACAGGAGACATGGATAGAATGGAGACATGGATAGAATAGAGACATGGATGGAACGGAGACATGGATAGAACGGAGAAATGGTTGGAACGGAGACATGGATGGAACGGAGACACGGATGGAACAGAGACACGGATGGAACTGAAACACAGATAGAAAGGAGACATGGATGGACAGGAGACATGGATGGACAGGAGACATCGATAGAATGGAGACATGGATAGAATGTAGACATGGATGGAATGGTGACATGGACAGAATGGAGACATGGATGGAATGGAGACATGGATGGACAGGAGACATGGATGGAATGGAGACATGGATGGAACGGAGACATGGATGGACAGGAGACATGGATGGAACGGAGACATGGATGGAACGGAGACATGGATGGAACGGAGACATGGATGGAACGGAGACATGGATAGAACGGAGACATGGATGGACAGAAGACATGGATGGAACGCAGACATGGATAGAACGGAGACATGGATGGAACGGAGACATGGATAGAACGGAGACATGGATGGAACGGAGACATGGATGGAACGGAGACATGGATGGAACGGAGACATGGATGGAACGGAGACATGGATAGAATGGAGACATGGATAGAACGGAGACATGGATGGACAGAAGACATGGATGGAACGGAGACATGGATAGAACGGAGACATGGATGGAACGGAGACATGGATAGAACGGAGATATGGATGGACAGGAGACATGAATAGAATGGACACATTGATGGAACGGAGACATGGATGGAATGGAGAAATGGATAGAATAGAGACATGGATGGAACGGAGACATGGATAGAACGGAGAAATGGTTGGAACGGAGACATGGATGGAACGGAGACACGGATGGAACGGAAACACAGATAGAACGGAGACATGGATGGAACGGAGACATGGATGGAATGGAGACATGGATGGACAGGAGACATGGATGGACAGGAGACATGGATAGAATGGAGACATGGATAGAATAGAGACATGGATGGAACGGAGACATGGATAGAACGGAGAAATGGTTGGAACGGAGACATGGATGGAACGGAGACACGGATGGAACGGAGACACGGATGGAACTGAAACACAGATAGAAAGGAGACATGGATGGACAGGAGACATGGATGGACAGGAGACATGGATAGAATGGAGACATGGATGGACAGGAGACATGGATAGAATGGACACATTGATGGAACGGAGACATGGATGGAATGGAGAAATGGATACAATAGAGACATGGATGGAACGGAGACATGGATAGAATAGAGACATGGATAGAACGGAGACATGGATGGAACGGAGACATGGATAGAACGGAGAAATGGTTGGAACGGAGACATGGATGGAACGGTGACACGGATGGAACGGAAACACAGATAGAACGGAGACATGGATGGAACGGAGACATGGATGGAATGGAGACATGGATGGACAGGAGACATGGATAGAATGGAGACATGGATAGAATAGAGACATGGATGGAACGGAGACATGGATAGAACGGAGAAATGGTTGGAACGGAGACATGGATGGAACGGAGACACGGATGGAACAGAGACACGGATGGAACTGAAACACAGATAGAAAGGAGACATGGATGGACAGGAGACATGGATGGACAGGAGACATCGATAGAATGGAGACATGGATAGAATGTAGACATGGATGGAATGGTGACATGGACAGAATGGAGACATGGATGGAATGGAGACATGGATGGACAGGAGACATGGATGGAATGGAGACATGGATGGAACGGAGACATGGATGGACAGGAGACATGGATGGAACGGAGACATGGATAGAACGGAGACATGGATGGAACGGAGATATGGATAGAACGGAGACATGGATGGAACGGAGACATGGATGGAACGGAGACATGGATAGAACAGAGACATGGATGGACAGGAGACATGGATGGAACGGAGACATGGATAGAGCGGAGACATGGATGGAACGGAGACATGGATAAAACTGAGACATGGATAGAACGGAGACATGGATAGAACGGAGACATGGATGGAACGGAGACATGGATAGAACGGAGACATGGATAGAACGGAGACATGGATGGAACGGAGACATGGATAGAACGGAGACATGGATAGAACGGAGACATGGATGGAACAGAGACATGGATGGAACAGATACATGGATAGAACGGAGACATGGATAGAACGGAGACATGGATGGAACAGAGACATGGATGGAACAGAGACATGGATAGAACGGAGACATGGATAGAACGGAGACATGGATGGAACGGAGACATGGATAGAACGGAGACATGGATGGACAGAAGACATGGATGGAACGCAGACATGGATAGAACGGAGACATGGATGGAACGGAGACATGGATAGAACGGAGACATGGATGGAACGGAGACATGGATGGAATGGAGACATGGATGGAACGGAGACATGGATAGAACGGAGACATGGATAGAATGGAGACATGGATAGAACGGAGACATGAATAGAACGGAGACATGGATGGAACGGAGACATGGATGGAACGGAGACATGGATGGAACGGAGACATGGATGGAACGGAGACATGGATAGAACGGAGACATGGATAGAATGGAGACATGGATAGAACGGAGACATGAATAGAACGGAGACATGGATAGAACGGAGACATGAATAGAACGGAGACATGGATGGATGGGGGAGTTTGCTCTAAATATCAAAAATGAATGAAATGGTGTTTTGATGTTGTGGTGCTCAGATTCACCGTAGTTCCACTTTAAGTCCTTAGCCAGGGCTGGGCCCCGATGTCCCCGCACGCTCTGTGTATCTGGTATCTCTGGCTATAATATAGCGATGTATTACAAGTCATGTTTCAGTTCTCTTGATGTAAAGCTCACCGGTGACGTGCGATAGCCGGTTCCTCCCAGCAGGTGAATTATTATCTGCGGTATATACGATCCTCGGATCTCAGGGGGGAGTCGTGTAATCATAATGTATAAACAGATTATTTGCCTAATGTATTTCCGGACAGATTTGCCGCGTTGGAGCTCAGCGACGGTTGATGACTCCATAGCAGTAAACAAATTGGCGTAATATTCAGATTACGATTCACATCCATGGAAGAGAACGGCGCTTTGATTACCGATGGGGGATGGGGGGTTCTATATTACAACATTAAGGACTGGGGAAGGGATAAGTACGGGTTTGCAGCACTCCTCACATATCAATTCCGCAATAAAATGGTAAAATGTAACAACTCCAATCCCTCCTTTAATCTCCGTCCCTGAGGTCTGTACAACACAAATCTGTTTAGACCCCTGATATTTCACCAAAGCCCCACAAAGGGGGTCCTGAAAAGAGGTAAAAAATATAAAATTGTAAAATATATATATATATATATATATATATATATATATATATATATATATATATATATATATATATATAACTAAAATGGTAAAAAAAAATAAAAACTACTGACACCAGTGGTGGAACTACCGGGGTCGCAAAGGTTGCACTTGCGACTGAGCTGTGGCGTTGCGTCCCCTTGGGGGGACCCCAAGATGGCAGAAAGGTAGCTCACTGTAGGACCATTATAAAGGGTCCCACAATGGGGGTAAAGGGCCCTGGGATCAGTGGGAAGGGCCCTGTTTGGGGGCCAGGGGGGGCCCTTCATGGTTTCACAGTAGTAGTCACAAATTTATTCTGCAGCAGGACAACCACCCCAAACATACAGCCAATGTCATTAAGAACTATCTTCAGTGTAAAGAAGAACAAGGAGTCCTGGAAGTGATGGTTTGGCCCCTACAGAGCCCTGATCTCACCATCATGAAGTCTGTCTGGGATGACCTGAAGAGTTAGAAGGATTTGAGGCAGCCGACATTCACAGAAGATCTGTGCTTAATCCTCCAAGATGTTTGGAACAACCTACCTGCCAAGTTCCTTCAAACTTTGTCCACAGGTCTACCTAAAAGAATTGAAGCCGTTTTAAAACCAAAGGACGGTCACACCAAATATTGATTGGATTTAGATTTTTCTTCTGTTCTCTCACTTTGCATTTTGTAAATTGATAAAAATAAACAATTAAAATAAACTATATTAGCAAAAGTTTTGAGACGCCTGACTTTACATGCACATGCACTTTAATGGCACCCCAGTCTTAGTCCGTAGGGTTCAATATTGGGTTGGCTCATCCTTTGCAGCTATAACAGCTTCAACTCTTCTGGGAAGGCCGTCCACAAGGTTTAGGAGTGTGTCTATGGGAATGTTTGACCATTCTTCCAGAAGAGCATTTGTGAGGTCAGGCACTGATGTTGGACGAGAAGGCCTGACTCACAGTCTCCGCTCTAATTCACCCCAAAGGTGCTCTATCAGGTTGAGGTCAGTCAAGTTCCTCCTCCCCAAACTCACTCATCCATGTCTTTATGGACCTTGATTTGTGCACTGGTGGGCAGTCATGTTGGAACAGGAAGGGGCCGTCCCCAAACTGTTCCCACAAAGTTGGGAGCATGAAATTGTCCAAAATCTCTTGGTATGCTGATGCCTTAAGAGTTCCCTTTACTGGATCTAAGGGGCCAAGCCCAACCCCTGAAAAACAACCCAACACCATAATCCCCCCTCCACCAAATGATTTGGACCAGTGCACAAAGCAAAGTCCATAAAAACATGGCAGTTTGGGGTGGAGGAACTTGACTGGCCTCCACAGAGTCCTGACCTCAACCCGATAGAACACCTTTGGGATGAATGAGAGGGGAGACTGCGAGACAGGCCTTCTTGTCCAACATCAGTGCCTGACCTCACAAATGTGCTTCTGGAAGAATGGGCAAACATTCCCATAGACACCCTCCTAATCCTTGTGGACGGCCTTCCCAGAAGAGTTGAAGCTGTTATAGCTGCAAAGGGTGGGCCAACCGAATATTGAACCCTACGGACTAAGTCTGGGGTGCCATTAAAGTGCATGTGCGTGTAAAGTCAGGAATCCCAAAACTTTTGGTAATATAGTGTATTTTAATTTTTATCAATTTACAAAATGCAACATGAGAGGAAAGACAGATTCTGGTGGTAGGGGATTCAATTCTTAGAAGGGCAATCTGTGACAAAGACCTGAAGCGCCGAACTATATGTTGTCTACCGGGCGCTCGGGTTCGGCACATCGCGGATCTGGTGGAAAGATTACTGGGATTGGCTGGGGAAGACCCGGCTGTCATGGTGCACGTTGGCACCAATGACAAAGTCAGAGTTAGATGGAGTGTTATAAAGAACGATTTTAGGAACTTAGGAGCTAAATTGAGGAAAAGGACCTCCAAGGTAGTATTCTCAGGAATACTACCGGCACATCGAGCCACACCAGAAAGGCAGAGGGAGATTAGGGAAGTAAACAAGTGGCTGAAGAGCTGGTGTAGTAAGGAGGGGTTTGGGTTCCTGGAGGACTGGGCCGACTTCTCAGTCAGTCAGCAGTACTATAGAAGAGACGAACTGCACCTAAATGAGGAGGGTGCAGATCTGCTGGGATTGAAGATGGCCAAAAAGTTAGAGGGATTTTTAAACTAGGCGATGGGGGGGAGGGTCCAGAGGTAGAGATAGCGTGGAAAATATTCCAGAGGGTAGCATTGGGGGCATTAGTGGTAGGTTGACTAAAGCACATAAACCCAAGGTAAGTATAGTAACAAGTCCTAGTTGCAATCTCAGAACACCCAATACGAGGACAATATGCGACCGGTCTAAACTAGGTGGCATGTTCACCAATGCCAGGAGCCTTGCGGACAAGATGGGAGAACTAGAGATACTGTTGTACGAGGAAGATGTAGATTTTGTGGGAATTTCAGAGACCTGGTTCAACAGCTCTCATGATTTTATCGCAGGGATAGAGAGGTTAAAAAAAGGGGAGGGGTATGCCTATATATCATGAATAATGTACAAGTGAATGTGAGAGATGACATCACTGAGGGAGCTAGAGAGGAGGTGGAATCCTTATGGGTAGAGCCCCAAAGGGATGAAACTAAGGGGAAAATAATACTGGGAGTATGCTATAGGCCCCCTAACCTGAGGGGGGAGGGGATACGGATCTCCTATCACAATTTGGATTAGCAGCAAGGATAGGAAGTGTTATCATAATGGGGGATTTTAATTATCCAGACATAGACTGGGCGGAAAGAACCGCTCATTCGTCTAAGGCTCGCCAACTTGCTAGAAGATATTGGGATAAAATCTTAGGAACAAAGAACACGGAGGAGAGATGGGTTTTCTTTAAGAGCATATTAAATAAGGGCATTAGCCAGTGCATCCCATTGGGAAATAAATTTAAAAGAGTGAACAAAAGTCCTGGATGGCTTGATGTAAAAATTCATATAAAAGCAAAGGAGAAGGCCTTTAAAAAATACAAGGCTGAGGGATCATCATCAGCATTCAGACTTTATAAAGAATGCAACAAGAAATGTAAGGGTGCAATTAGGGCGGCTAAGATAGAACACGAAAGACACATAGCGGAGGAGAGAAAAAAAAAAAAACCTTCTTTAAGAATATTAACAGTAAAAAAGGGAGGACAGACCATATTGGCCCCATAAAGAATGAGGAAGGAAATCTGGTTACAAAGGATGGGGAGAGGGCAGAGGTGTCAGGTCACCTGAGTCCAGGTGACAGATGCACCCGTTAGGGTCTGGATTGCACCACAAGGTAGTGGACCCTACGGCTGACTGCTGCGGATGGAACACTGGGAGGTTCAGGAAGGCAGGTCCACTAGAGCAACAACACAGATCCCACTGGGAGCTAGAGCATAAGATTCCCCAGGGCGCGGAGTTTAAGAGCCAGCAGGTGTTCACCAGAGCCTCTAGTGGTGAGAATGGACTGCGCTGCAACTGGCTCCAGGTCGCGGCCCCCATGGTCTCCTATCTAACGCTGATGGTAGGCTACAGGAGGACAGGGAGGAAGCAGCAGTCCAGGACAACAAGGGATAGTAAGGAGATAAGCCAAAGGTCAGGGCGACTAGCAGACAGGAATAGTCAGAGAACACACCAAAAGGTCAGGGTCACAAGCAAGCAGGAATAGTCAAGAATAAGCCATGATCGGTAAACGGTATCAGACATAGGACACAGAGCAATGAGCACGGAAGCCAAATCACAATATTGATCAGCGAGGTTGGCTTGCAATGCACAGGTTAATATAGTGGTCATAATTAGAGGCTGGGGTGGAGCTATATTGAGGGAAGATTATTTAAGCAGCCAGGTGAAAGTGGCTGGCCTCTAAAGGTGAACACATGGAGGAGAGGTAAGCTGACAGACAAACATTACTGCATAACCATGACAGAAGGTATTGAATTTATTCTCCTCAGTCTTCACAAGTGAATCGGGGGGCTTCAGTAACCAAAACTGCAGTGTTTATCCTCATGACACAACACAGGAAGCACCTACATGGCTAACAGAGGACAGAATTAGAAATAGACTAGAAAGACTTAACATTAATAAATCACCAAACCAGATGGTTTGCACCCGAGGGTCCTTGGAGAACTCAGTCAAGTAATTGCCATACCATTGTTCCTAATTTTTACTGACAGTCTACTGACGGGAATGGTACCAGCTGATTGGAGAAAAGCCAATGTAGCAGCACTATTTAAAAAAGGGTCGAAATACATCCCTGGGAATTACCGACCAGTTAGCCTAACATCAATAGTGTGTAAGCTCTTGGAGGGACAAGATTTTAGTAATAAGAACGGTATCATTAGCAGTAATCAGCATGGATTGATGAAGAATCGTTCTTGCCAAACCAATCTATGAACCTTCTATGAGGAGGTGAGTTGCCATCTAGATAAAGGAAGGCCCGTAGACGTGGTGCATCTGAATTTTGCAAAAGCATTTGACACAGTTCCCCATAAACGTTTACTGTACAAAGTAAGGTCTGTTGACATGGACCATAGGGTGAGTACATGGATTGAAAACTGGTCTTTGATCAATCACAAGGCGATCCTTATTTATGCTCTTGGGGGGACCTACTATTTTGCTGGACCTGAGCCGGTGGCAGCGTGGATACTCTGCTTTGAGCACATCCATCTTTTTGCTCCTTGTAAGTCCTTTTTCATGTTTGATTCATTTTTTTGTTTCTTTAGTGCGTCTTTTTTTTTTGCCCTATTGCCCTATTTTTGGATACATTTTTACAAGCCAATTTTCAATTATTTTTTGTTCTAGGCCCCTCCCATTCCCCTAGAATCTGGGGGTTTGTTTAATGTATAATGGTGGAGCCCTTTGGGATTTGATGTCCTCGTCGAGTGTTTTACTCTTGGGCCCTTTAATGCGGTGGAGTGCCTACGATGGAGGAGCATTCCCCTTGTTTTTAGGATCAACATTTTGACATGTGTTTCTCAACAGACGTCTTTGACACGCTGAATAATGTTTTGAAATACGTATTGACATCAACTCTGTATTTTCAGAAAGTGGCTTTCTGACCCTGATGAAGAATTTCTATGCACTTTTTCAAAACGCGTCGGACTCTGTGACTACATATCATCTAGACCTATGATATTGATCTCTTTGTTGAACTGTAGTTGAAATTTTCCACTTTTCAATGTCACCACTATGTGTATTTTTATGTATTCATTTCCACTATCTTGGTTTGATCTACAGGATCATTGTTTTTAGGATTTTTTATATTAATAAATAATATTTTTTATACTAAAAAAAATTTTTGTTTTTGTTTATATTGCCTTTAAAATCCCAAACTTTTGAGGTTTTAGTCTGTTTTGGACTTGATGGACTTGTGTCTTTTCAACCTCACCTACTATGTAGCTATGTAGAGAACAGAAGAAAAATCTAAATCCAATCAATATTTGGTGTGACCGTCCTTTGGCTTCAGCAGGCATCAATTCTTCTAGGTAGACTTGTGGACAAAGTTTGAGGGAACTCGGCGGCTAGGTTGTTCCTTAACATCTTGGAGGACCAAGCACAGATCTTCTGTGGATGTCGGCTGCCTGAAATCCTTCTATCTAGTCAGGTCATCCCAGACAGACTTCATGATGGTGGGATCAGGGCTCTGTGGACAATTTCATGCTCCCAACTTTGTGGGAACAGTTTGGGGACGGCCCCTTCCTGTTCCAACATGATTGCGCACCAGTGCACAAATCAAGGTCCATAAAGATATGAATGAGTGAGTTTGGGGAGGAGGAACTTGACTGACCTCAACCTGATAGAGCACCTTTGGGATGAATTAGAGCAGAGACTGTGAGCCAGGCCTTCTCACCCAACATCAGTGCCTGACCTCACAAATGGTCTTCTGGAAGAAAGGTCAAACATTCCCATAGACACCCTCCTAAACCTTGTGGACGGCCTTCCCAGAAGAGTTGAAGCTGTTATAGCTGCAAAGGATGAGCCAACCCAATATTGAACCCTACGGACTAAGACTGGGGTGCCATTAAAGTGCATGTGCATGTAAAGTCAGGCGTACCAAAAGTTTTGCTAATATAGTTATAATATAATTATATAGCTATAATTGTTTATTTTTATCAATTTACAAAATGCAAAGTGAGGGAACAGAAGAAAAATTGAAATCCAATCAATATTTGGTGTGACCGTCCTTTGGTTTTAAAACGGCTTCAATTCTTTTAGGTAGACCTGTGGACAAAGTTTGAAGGAACTTGGCAGGTAGGTTGTTCCAAACATCTTGGAGGACCAAGCACAGATCTTCTGTGGATGTCGGCTGCCTGAAATCCTTCTATCTGTTCAGGTCATCCCAGACAGACTTCATGATGGTGGGATCAGGGCTCTGTGGGGGGCCAAACCATCACTTCCAGGACTCCTTGTTCTTCTTTACACTGGAGATAGTTCTTAAAGACATTGGCTGTATGTTTGGGGTGGTTGTCCTGCCGTGCGTGTAAAGGCAGGTGTCCCAATACTTTTGGTAATATAGTGTGTATAATTTCAAAGCTTTCTTACTTTACAGCATTTCTTCACACCTGCCTAAAATATTTGCACATTACTATATACTGTATATATATATATATCTGGATTGATTGGTGATCATTTATTATCTTCCTGGAAGGAAACATTTCCTCTGATGTTCCGCCGACTTTCGCTGTCACATTTAGGACGGGCAGCGTACCGGCAGCGCACCCCTGCCAACAGTCTGGCATACATATGTATGAAGACAACGTCTGATTTACAGTCGTCAATTATGAAAGGCTCTTGTTTCAGAAGCCGGATCGTTGTCATCGCTAACGAGGGACACTTGATTTATCAAACCAACAAAATCCCATTTACTGCAGCTGAAGGATTTTTCTTCTTTTGTTTCTTTGGCGCAGTGCAATTAATTACTTTTTTTTTTTTTTTCATGCACCGGTGTCCGGGCAGCCTTGCGGATGGTCCGGCCCGAGCGATGATGTCACAAGCGTATTTGACAAATATAAGTAATTAGAGGCTGGTAATAAAAATAGAGACGTTTAACCCCACATTAATTAAGAAAACAAGCGTGCCGTGGCGTGCAGGAGTCGCTCCGAATAGAAGATTTAAGCGGCTGCTACGTAAATGTTAATTGCTTTATGTAAAACAACTACTAATTACACCAAACATCATTAAAGCTGAACCCTGAGCTCGGCAAATATTGTCTGAATTCAAGAGGCGCGTGTATTCTTCCTTGAATCTCGGTGAGCTTTGTGTCTTTCTCCCAGATCTGTGCAGTAATCCAGTGTGAGACTTCCTGAAATTAAGACCGCCCACTGCTGCCCTCGGTCCTTGTGCAGTGGGACTGGTCTGGTCCCCACCCCCCTTCCTGGAGTTTTCCTGTAGTGGGCAGAGGCTGTTCAGCCCCTCCCACAGCTGTGCTCTCTTATTGTGCAAGGTGACTGGTCTTGTCTCCGCCCCTCCTGTACTTTTCATCAGTCAACCTATAGTGGGTGGAGCCTGCTGGGCCCCTCCCACAGCTCTGCTCTCTCTCCTTGTGCAGGGTGACTGGTCTAGTCTCCGCCCCCTCCTGTAGTTTTCTGTAGTGGGTGGAGCCTGCTTGGTTCCTCCCACAGCTCTGCTCTCTCTCCTTGTGCAGGGTGACTGGTCTAGTCTCCGCCCCCTACTGTAGTTTTCTGTAGTGGGTGGAGCCTGCTGGGCCGCTCCCACAGCTCTGCTCCCTGCTTGGGTAGGGGGACTGGTCTAGTCTCCGCCCCTCCTGTAGTTTTCCACAGGCAGCCTGTAGTGGGTGGAGCCTGCTTGGTTCCTCCCACAGCTCTGCTCTCTCTCCTTGTGCAGAGGAACTGCATAGTTGGCAACAGTCCCGATTTTTCCGGGACAATCCTGATTTTGGGACCCTCGCCCCGATCGGAGGCCGTCTCGATTCGGGATTTTGCCTTTTGTCCATGGAAAAACAGGAATGTTTGGCTCTGCAGCAGTTCTGGCTCCTGGCTCCAACAAAATGGCTGCCAGCACCGCCGCAAGAGCTTTCCCCTTGTGTTCAGCAACATCTATCGTTCCTCGTGTTCGGTGGAGAGGGGAGGGGCCAATCCGTGCAGCCAATGAATCGGCTTCTCTCTTTACAATTCTCCAGCCGGGGTTAGCTGCACGGATCGGCCCCTCCCCTCTCCACCAAACACGAGGAACAAGAGGAGATGTAGCTAGACTGCAGCCCTGCGGATGGTCCGGCCCGAGCGATGATGTCACAAGCATATTTGACAAATATAAGTAATTAGAGGCTGGTAATAAAAATAGAGACGTTTAACCCCACATTAATTAAGAAAACAAGCGTGCCGTGGCGTGCAGGAGCCGCTCCGAATAGAAGATTTAAGCGGCTGCTACGTAAATGTTAATTGCTTTATGTAATACAACTACTAATTACACCAAACATCATTAAAGCTGAACCCTGAGCTCGGCAAATATTGTCTGAATTCAAGAGGCATGTGTATTCTTCCTTGAATCTCGGTGAATCTGCTGCCCTCGGTCCTTGTGCAGTGGGACTGGTCTGGTCCCCACCCCCCTTCCTGGAGTTTTCCTGTAGTGGGCGGAGGCTGTTCAGCCCCTCCCACAGCTGTGCTCTCTTATTGTGCAAGGTGACTGGTCTTGTCTTCGCCCCCTCCTCTACTTTTCATCAGTCAACCTGTAGTGGGTGGAGCCTGCTGGGCCCCTCCCACAGCTCTGCTCTCTCTCCTTGTGCAGGGTGACTGGTCTAGTCTCCGCCCCCTACTGTAGTTTTCTGTAGTGGGTGGAGCCTGCTGGGCCGCTCCCACAGCTCTGCTCCCTGCTTGGGTAGGGGGACTGGTCTAGTCTCCGCCCCTCCTGTAGTTTTCTGAAGGTAGCCTGTAGTGGGTGGAGACTGCTTGGTTCCTCCCACAGCTCTGCTCTCTCTCCTTGTGCAGGGGGAAGCATAGTTGGCAACAGTCCCGATTTTTCCGGGACAATCCCGATTTTGGGACCCTCGTCCCGATCGGAGGCCGTCCCGATTCGGGATTTTGCCTTTTGTCCATGGAAAAACAGGAATGTTTGGCTCTGCAGCAGTTCTGGCTCCTGGCTCCAACAAAATGGCTGCCGGCACCGCCGCGAGAGCTTTACCCTTGTGTTCAGCAACATCTATCGTTCCTCGTGTTCAGTGGATAAGGGAGGGGCCAATCCGTGCAGCCAATGAATCGGCTTCTCTCTTTACAATTCTCCAGCCGGGGTTAGCTGCACAGATCGGCCCCTCCCCTCTCCACCGAACACGAGGAACAAGAGGAGATGTAGCTAGACTGCAGCCAACACTCCGCTGGGGGCACTGGATTAAGAGGCACTGTGCAGGGGGGAACTGATTTAAGAGGCACTCTTCAGGGGGCACTGATTTAAGAGGCACTCTGCTGGGGACACCTCATGCAAGGACGGACTCTGCTGGGGGAACCTGATGCAAGGATGGACTCTGCTGGGGGCACTTCATGGCATCTGGTGGCAGGCGACGTGGCAGGTGACACGCTCAGGGGTCCCACTGATTCTAGATTATGGTGAGTTGAATGATTTCATTGTATATTACAATGTAATAATAGTAATAATGCACTTCAATCATCCTGACACCACAACAACCATGGTGCCGGGATGATTAAACCACTAACACCAGGTGTTTGGAGTATCTTTATCTGCTGATTTGTTAAACTCTGGAATACACATTTCTATTGTGGTGTAGGATCTGGGCCTGCTGTCCCTCCATCCCTCTTTCCTTGCTTCTCTCTTCTTCCTTCTTTCTCTCTCCCTCCCTCTTTTTCCCTTTCTTTCTCCATCTCTCATTCATCTCAGACTCTAAACACACCCCCATCTGAACCACGCTCATATAAGCCACGCCCACTATTTCACATAAACCATGCCAACTGTTCAGCACGGCGAGCTGCGCACGCCACATTTTTCCTTTTTTTTGCTATGTCACACCTACAAACACATGCCCCGCCCCCTAATTATAATAAAACTCCGCCTACAGCCACAAAAGTGTCCCTTTAAATTTTTTTACAATAATGGTGACTATGAGACTGGTCTTGTCTCTGCCAACTTCCTGTAGGTTTCTGTAGTGGGTAGAGCCTGCTGGGCTCCTCCCACAGCTCTGCTCTTTTGCACAAGCACAGTGATGATGTCACTCCTACATTTACAAGGGAATATCTGGGATTTCAAAGGCATTTGGTGCACACAAAGTGTATCTATATCCTTTAAGACTGTTGAGAAATGTATTTCAATGAAAGTTCTGTGGCTGGAGTTCAGCTTTAAAGTATTCAAAAAACAGGGAATGGAGGGGAGGTAGGAGACACAGGACACCGGAGAGGAGAGTATAATACCTCTTCTATTACAGGGAATGGAGGGGAGGTAGGAGACATGGGACACCGGAGAGGAGAGTATAATATCTCTTCTATTACAAGGAATGGAGAGGAGGTAGGAGACACAGAACACCGGAGAGGAGAGTATAATACCTCTTCTATTACAGAGAATGGAGGGGAGGTAGGAAACACGGGACACTGGAGAGGGGGGTATAATACCTCCTTTATTACAGAGAATGGAGAGGAGGTAGGAGACACAGGACACTGGAGAGGAGAGTATAATACCTCTTCTATTACAGGGAATGGAGAGGAGGCAGGAGACACAGGACACCGGAGAGGAGAGTATAATACCTCTTCTATTACAAGGAATGGAGAGGAGGTAGGAGACACAGGACACCGGAGAGGAGAGTATAATACCTCTTCTATTACAAGGAATGGAGAGGAGGTAGGAGACACGGGACACCGGAGAGGGGGGTATAATACCTCTTTTATTACAGAGAATGGAGAGGAGGTAGGAGACACAGGACACTGGAGAGGAGAGTATAATACCTCTTCTATTACAGAGAATGGAGAGGAGGTAGGAGACACAGGACACCGAAGAGGAGAGTATAATACCTCTTCTATTACAGGGAATGGAGAGGAGGTAGGTGTCAGGGAAGGTTCCATCCGCTGATGACACTGCCTGATATTTGCTGTGCAGTATTGTGGTCCACCAGCGGGTGGTTCCTGGCAGTGTGGGGCCGACATCATTTCCTGCAATTTCCTGACACCGGGAGAAGAGGCCGGAGAGAGTGGAGAAGTCGGAAGAAGACCCCCGGAGCTGCCTAATAAATTACTTTTAAAACCTGTCTAGTGTGTTTTTTTATTGATGCTTTTTTTCCTAGGTAAATGGGTAGGGGTACCATGTACCCCATACGCATTCACATAGGGTGGGGGGCCGGGATCTGGGGGCCCCCTTATTAAAGGGGGCTCCCGGATTCCGATAAGCTCTCCGCCCACAGACCCCGACAACCAAAGGCCAGGGTTGTCGGGAAGAGGCCCTTGTCCTCATCAACATGGGGACAAGGTGCTTTGGGGGAGGGGGGCCCGCAGGGCCCCCCTCCTCCCCCAAAGCACCCACCCCCCCATGTTGAGGGCATGCGGCCTGGTATGGTTCAGGAGGGGGGGCGTTCGCTTGTCCCCACCCCCTTTCCTGACCGGCCGGGCTGCGTGCTCGGATAAGGGTCTGGTATGGATTTTGGGGGGTCCCCCACGCCGATTTTTCGGCATAGGGGGGTTCCCCTTACAATCCATACCAGACCTATGGGTCTGGTATGCCCCTGGAGGGGAACCCACGCCGTTTTTTTATTTAAAATTTTGGCGCGGCGTTCCCCCTCATGATTCATACCAGACAGCTGTCAGCACTGCGTGTCGCTCATCGCGAAAGGAAAAAACAGTTTTCCTTTCCCAATGAGCGAGCCAGCTCGACGCTGGCTCCCACGACGGGGCTCACAGGTGTCAAATCTCGCCGATAATAGCGGCGAAATTGACACAATATCACGGTCACCTACTGTATCTGTTCCTGTATCCCTGGATCCTTGCCCTGCAGCCTGATCCCTCACTCCTGGCCCCACATCTGCTGATCTCCTGTTTATGACCCCGGCCTGGCTTGACTATGATTCTGGTCCTCTTGCTATATTGCTATATATGCTATATATATATTTGCTATATATGCTGGTTGGTTTATTATCACTGTTTGGTTGTTCAGTTTGTTCACTCTATTTGTATTGGTGGTGTGTTCACATTTATATGCATTTACTTTAATAAACGTACTTACTTTCACCTATTTATATTTGGTTCACTCTGTCGCAGTCACACAGTTCTGGTCACATCTGATTTATGATAGTAGGAGACACAGGACACCGGAGAGGAGAGTATAATATCTCTTCTATTACAATGAATGGAGAGGAGGTAGGAGACACAGGACACCGGAGAGGAGACTATAATACCTCTTCTATTACAAGGAATGGAGAGGAGGTAGGAGACACGGAAAACTGGAGAGGAGAGTATAATACCTCTTTTATTACAGGGAATGGAGAGGAGGTAAGAGACACAGGACACCGGAGATGAGAGTATAATATCTCTTCTATTACAGGGAATGGAGAGGAGGTAAGAGACACAGGACACCGGAGATGAGAGTATAATATCTCTTCTATTACAGGGAATGGAGAGGAGGTAGGAGACACAGGACACCAGAGAGAAGAGTATAATACCTCTTCTATTACAAGTAATGGAGAGGAGGTAGGAGACATAGGACACTGGAGAGGAGAGTATAATACCTCTTCTATTACAGGGAATGGAGGGGATGTAGGAGACACAGGACACTGGAGATGAGAGTATAATATCTCTTCTATTACAGGAAATGGAGAGGAGGTAGGAGACACGGGACATCGGAGATGAGAGTATAATATCTCTTCTATTACAGGGAATGGAGAGGAGGTAGGAGACACGGGACACTGGAGAGGAGAGTATAATAACTCTTCTATTACAAGTAATTGAGTGGAGGTAAGAGACACGGGACACCGGAGAGGAGAGTATAATACCTCTTCTATTACAGGGAATGGAGGGGGTGTAGGAGACACGGGACATCGGAGATGAGAGTATAATATCTCTTCTATTACAGGGAATGGAGAGGAGGTTGGAGACACAGGACACCAGAGATGAGAGTATAATACCTCTTCTATTACAGGGAATGGAGAGGAGGTAGGAGACACAGGACACTGGAGTGGAGAGTATAATACCTCTTCTACAGGGAATGGAGGGGGTGTAGGAGACACGGGACATCGGAGATGAGAGTATAATATCTCTTCTATTACAGGGAATGGAGAGGAGGTTGGAGACACAGGACACCAGAGATGAGAGTATAATACTTCTTCTATTACAGAGAATGGAGTGGAGGTAGGAGACACAGGACACCGGAGAGGAGTGTATAATAACCTCTTCTATTACAGGGAATGGAGAGGAGGTAGGAGACACAGGACACCGGAGAGGGGGGTATAATACATCTTCTATTACAGGGAATGGAGAGGAGGTAGGAGACACAGGACAAGGAGAGGAGTGTATAATACTTCTTCTATTACAAGGAACGGAGAGGAGGTAGGAGACACAGAACACTGGAGAGGAGAGTATAATACCTCTTCTATTATAGAGAATGGAGGGGAGGTAGGAAACACGGGACACCGGAGAGGAGAGTATAATACCTCTTCTATTACAGAGAATGGAGAGGAGGTAGGAGACACAGGACACTGGAGAGGAGAGTATAATACCTCTTCTATTATAGAGAATGGAGGGGAGGTAGGAAACACGGGACACCGGAGAGGAGAGTATAATATCTCTTCTATTACAGTGAATGGAGAGGAGGTAGAAGACACAGGACACTGGAGAGGAGAGTATAATATCTCTTCTATTACAGAGAATGGTGAGGAGGTAGGAGACACAGGACAAGGAGAGGAGTGTATAATACTTCTTCTATTACAAGGAACGGAGAGTAGGTAGGAGACACAGAACACTGGAGAGGAGAGTATAATACCTCTTCTATTATAGAGAATGGAGGGGAGGTAGGAAACACGGGACACCGGAGAGGAGAGTATAATATCTCTTCTATTACAGAGAATGGAGAGGAGGTAGAAGACACGGGACACCGGGAGAGGAGAGTATAATATCTCTTCTATTACAGTGAATGGAGAGGAGGTAGAAGACACAGGACACTGGAGAGGAGAGTATAATATCTCTTCTATTACAGAGAATGGAGAGGAGGTAGGAGACACAGGACAAGGAGAGGAGTGTATAATACTTCTTCTATTACAAGGAACGGAGAGGAGGTAGGAGACACAGAACACTGGAGAGGAGAGTATAATACCTCTTCTATTATAGAGAATGGAGGGGAGGTAGGAAACACGGGACACCGGGAGAGGAGAGTATAATATCTCTTCTATTACAGGGAATGGAGAGGAGGTAGAAGACATAGGACACCGGAGAGGAGAGTATAATACCTCTTCTATTACAGGGAATGGAGAGGAGGTAGAAGACATAGGACACCGGAGAGGAGAGTATAATACCTCTTCTATTACAGGGAATGGAGAGGAGGTAGAAGACATAGGACACCGGAGAGGAGAGTATAATACCTCTTCTATTACAGGGAATGGAGAGGAGGTAGAAGACATAGGACACCGGAGAGGAGAGTATAATACCTCTTCTATTACAGGGAATGGAGAGGAGGTAGGAGACACAGGACACTGGAGAGGAGAGTATAATATCTCTTCTATTACAGGAACCTTTTATCTTGATTTTATTTGAACCTGGAAGGGTCCCTTTAATAGAAAGTTTAAAATGAAGAGAAGAAGGGAGAGGAGAGTTCTCTTATAAATAAATGAGATGGAATCTGAGCAGAAACAAGCTCTCGTCTCTTTTAATTGCCGGTTTACACACAATCATTTAGCCGCACGTTACGATATTCCTGGCAGCCGCCGTAAAGCTCGTTATCTCAACAACAGAAAGTGCGTATCTGGCAAATTCGATAGGAAATAATAACTCGGAGGAAAAAAAAAAAGAAAGGCGTCTGTTTTCTGTTCAGGAGACAAATCAGGTTAAAAATGCAGAAATTATCTCCTCGTTGTGATCCAGAGAATTCCAAACCACATTAACGGGATTCCAATCAGAGCCAATCATCGGAGAGATAACGCCGCAGCCGGCCGCGGTCTGCTCCGCGCTAATTCCAGGAGAGAAGACACAGGATAAATAATTGGACTAATTCACCGCTACAATTTCAGCTAACAATATAAAATCGGATTAGGACGATCGTCTGGGGATCCGACATTCCCACGAATCTCTCCAAAACAGGTTTCAGCCACATACGGAATCATCGCGTTTGATTAAATTTGGGTCACTGATGAAGTCCAGGACTTTGTATGACTAAGGCGCATTTGCGTCATTTGAAAAGGAAGGTTTTATTAATGTTTATTTTATCACATGGGAGGTTCATATTGTACTTGTCTGCTGTTCCATATTTCAGTCGCTTTCTGTGTGCGGATTTGTAAACGCTGCCCCTAGTGGGGGGTAAATGTATTCGGATCTCTCCTTTAAAGCTGAAAATGGTTCTAAGGCCCCTTTCACACTGAGGCTCTTCTAAACCGCCAGTAAAACATTTGAGCGCTTTTGAAGAGCTTTTCAGGCGCTTTTGAAGAGCTTTCCATTCATTTTAATGGAGAGGGGCGTTTTTTCACCGCCCTGCCCGCGAACTGCCCCAGTGTGAAAGCATTCATTGATTTTAATGGAAATAAGTCTGCGTGAGCTTTTCAGTCGCTTTTCAGTCGCTTTTCAGACACTTTTTTTAGCGTGAAAGCGCCTCAGTGTGAAAGGGTTCCAAAGGTAAAACTTTTATTTTATTTTACTCAAACCACTTGTCTACCAGACACTCCCTCCCCCCCACCCTTCCTGCCCGGCACTGATGGGCACTGATAGGCGGCACTGATGGGAACTGATATACGGCACTGATAGGCAGTAATGATTGGCGCAACTAAGGGGAACTGATAGGCGGCACTGATAGGCGGCACTGATAGGCGGCACTGATGGGAACTGATAGGCAGCACTGATAGGCGGCACTGATGGGAACTGATAGGCGCAACTGAGGGGAACTGATAGGCGGCACTGATAGGCGGCACTGATGGGAACTGATAGGCAGCACTGATAGGCGGCACTGATGGGAACTGATAGGCGCAACTGAGGGGAACTGATATACGGCACTGATAGGCAGTAATGATTGGCGCAACTAAGGGGAACTGATAGGCGGCACTGATAGGCAGCACTGATAGGCGGCACTGATGGGAACTGATTGGCGCAACTAAGGGGAACTGATATGCGGCACTGATAGGCGGCACTGATGGGAACTGATAGGCGGCACTGATGGGAACTGATATACGGCACTGATAGGCAGCACTGATTGGCGCAACTAAGGGGAACTGATATGCGGCACTGATGGGAACTGATAGGGGACACTGATGGGCACTGATAGGCGGCACTGATGGGAACTGATAGGCGGCACTGATAGGCGGCACTGATAGGCGGCACTGATTGGCGCAACTAAGGGGAACTGATAGGTGGCACTGATAGGCGGCACTGATGGGAACTGATAGGCAGCACTGATAGGCGGCACTGATGGGAACTGATAGGCGCAACTGAGGGGAACTGATATACGGCACTGATAGGCAGTAATGATTGGCGCAACTAAGGGGAACTGATAGGCGGCACTGATAGGCAGCACTGATAGGCGGCACTGATGGGAACTGATTGGCGCAACTAAGGGGAACTGATATGCGGCACTGATAGGCGGCACTGATGGGAACTGATAGGCGGCACTGATGGGAACTGATATACGGCACTGATAGGCAGCACTGATTGGCGCAACTAAGGGGAACTGATATGCGGCACTGATGGGAACTGATAGGGGACACTGATGGGCACTGATAGGCGGCACTGATGGGAACTGATAGGCGGCACTGATAGGCGGCACTGATTGGCGCAACTAAGGGGAACTGATAGGTGGCACTGATGGGAACTGATATGCGGCACTAATGGGCACTGATTGTCAGCACTGATGGGCACTGATTGTCAGCACTGATGGGCACTGACTGGCCGCACTAATGGGCACTGATTGTCAGCACTGATGGGCACTGTTAGGGCTGCACTAATAATCAGGACAGTGATGATCAGTGCCCTAAATATCAGTGCAGATGTCCCCTGTGTGAATTGCCCCTTACCAGCTCGCCTCTCCTCACACACTGTCAGCGTGAGGAGAGGAATGCCGATAACCAGCAATTCCTGTTTACACCGTGATCACCTGTGATTGGACGCAGCTGGTCACATAGTAAAAAGCCGCTGTGATTGGATCTTTACCCCGATATTTGATCCAACAGACAGAACGATCACAGATCCCTGCTGATGCGCTCCGCAGGGGGAGACGCTCTGCCGAAAATGTGCGACTATGCTGTAGCCGTCATTCGGCTATAGTGCAGTTGGGAAGAGGTTACTGTATTCCCTGTATTAGGGTAAAACACGTTTTGCCAGATACTAGTTCGTTTACTGCCCCCCCCCCCTCCAAATATTTAGCACCATTCAGCGCTGTGCCCGTCTACAGGTCTTCTCTCTTCTATCACAAGCTTGCAGCCATTGCCTCCTGCTGCTCTCAGTCAGATCCTGTGAGTGGAGAGCAGGGGGCTGGGCGGGGGGTGGGGGGCCAAGCCACGCTGTGTGTGTCAATGGGTGCGCACAACCTGGCTCGGGATCGAGTCTGCACAAGTGCCCACATAGCAAGTGGCTTGCTACGGGGGCAGACTCAGAAGAGGAGGAGCCAAGATCGCTAGCTTGGGTCCCCAGAAGAGAAGGATTGGGGTATCTCTGTGCAAAACCATTACACAGAGCAGGTAAGTATAAGATATTTATTATTTTAATAATAATTAAAAAAAAAAAAAGTCACATTAAAAACCGCTTGAACTCTGGACACGAAAACTTTGATTCAAATATAATATTCAATTAAAAATGATATAAATCCACTATATATGCCCCTAATGCCTTTGCAAACTAACTAGTTTTTAAACAGTTTATGAATAAGTGGTTCAGAGCAATACAGCATTTTGGCCACTAGATGGTGCTGATAATAAATGCTCACTTCCTAGGCTCTCCAGTGCCATCTAGTGGCCATGAATGAGTTACATACAAACTGTAGGGGAAATAGCCTGAGGACATTTGATTTCGCCTCATTCTCACAACGAACGTACATGATGCCATCTTTTACCAGATGAATAGCTATGCAGAATTTTTATAGGCTCTTCAGTGCCATCTAGTGGCCAAAAAGCCGTATTTGCCTCAATCATTCATGTTTCATGAATGAGTTACATTCGACCTGTAGAGGAAATAGCCTGAGGACATTCCATTTCACCTCATTCTCACAACGAACGTACATGCCAATCTTTTTCTAGGAGAATTTTTATAAATAGACTAGTTAAATACTCCATTTCTTGTAGAGGTCTATAATGATAGGTCCAAAATGATAGAGGGAAAAGAAAAGGGAACAAAAACACACTTTAAATCACTCACCATTGAATAAAATGGGAATCTTGATGTTGAGTGTGGAAGCAATTTGGGAAATGCTCTTCAAATCACTCCGGTGTGATCGGGGTCATAGGTCATTTTTTTTCCATAGTTACAATTTATAATAGATGTAGAATGAATAAATAATAATAAAAACATTGATACGTTTACAATGACTTAATACTATACCTAAAATATCTGAACATGGGTTTTGGTGTTGAGCTTCCATCTCAGTAAATTTGCTGGATATCTGGTATTGAGCAGAAGGAATGGCGGATTACTTTCGCCAGAGCTGCTTCGTTAAATTTACGTCCTTGTCTGACAAGCGGAATATAACGTCCTCATCAGACTTTATGATTCACAGGAACTTTGTTTCCTTTCTCTTCCTCCGAGAGTCAAATGTGTGCGAGATTTGTGGTCTTTGCAAATGGAACTTGGGTACACTCCATAAATCAGCCGTTATTGGAATCACCCATCGCGGCCTTGAGTAGAACCCGGATTAAGCGCTCATTTCCTGCCGCGCTGCTCTCCCTCCACATCCGAGTACTTGGAAAATAATTAATCAAATGGCTGAATGATAGAAATATGAGAAGAATTCACTGGCCGGCTGCCCCATTCCTGTAATGAGTCTAAATTCATCGGGAACACACGAACCTTTCCTTGAAGAGGTGCCCGAGGAATAACACGTCTTGTCTGAAGGAAAAGGGACAGTTACTTACCATTCCTTGCAGGGACTCTCCGGTCCTTACAGGGACTCTCCATTCCTTACAGGGACTCTCCATTCCATGCAGGGACTCTCCATTCCTTACAGGGACTCTCCATTCAATGCAGGGACTCTCCATTCCATGCAGGAACTCTCCATTCCTTACAGGGACTCTCCATTCCTTACAGGGACTCTCCATTCAATACAGGGACTCTCCATTCAATGCAGGGACTCTCCATTCTTTGCAGGGACTCTCCATTCCTTACAGGGACTTTCCATTCCTTACAGGGACTCTTCATTCCTTACAGGGACTCTCCATTCAATGCAGGGACTCTCCATTCAATGCAGGGACTCTCCATTCCTTGCAGGGACTCTCCATTCCTTACAGGGACTCTCCATTCAATGCAGGGACTCTCCATTCAATGCAGGGACTCTCCATTCAATGCAGGGACTCTCCATTCCTTACAGGGACTCTCCATTCAATGCAGGGACTCTCCATTCCATGCAGGGACTCTCCATTCCTTACAGGGACTCTCCATTCAATGCAGGGACTCTCCATTCAATGCAGGGACTCTCCATTCCATGCAGGGACTCTCCATTCCTTACATGGACTTTCCATTCCTTACAGGGACTCTCCATTCCTTACAGGGACTCTCCATTCAATGCAGGGACTCTCCATTCCATGCAGGGACTCTCCATTCCATGCAGGGACTCTCCATTCCTTACAGGGACTTTCCATTCCTTACAGGGACTCTCCATTCCATGCAGGGACTTTCCATTCCTTACAGGGACTCTCCATTCCATGCAGGGACTCTCCATTCCTTGCAGGGACTCTCCATTCTTTGCAGGGACTCTCCATTCCTTGCAGGGACTCTCCATTCCATGCAGGGACTCTCCATTCCTTACAGGGACTTTCCATTCCTTACAGGGACTCTCCTTTCCTTACAGGGACTCTCCTTTCCTTACAGGGACTCTCCATTCCATGCAGGGCCTCTCCATTACATGCAGGGACTCCCATTGCCTACAGGGACTCTCCTTTCCTTACAGGGACTCTCCATTCCTTACAAGGACTCTCCATTCCTTACAGGGACTTTCCATTCCTTACAGGGACTCTCCTTTCCTTACAGGGACTCTCCTTTCCTTACAGGGACTCTCCATTCCATGCAGAGACCCTCCATTCCTTACAGGGACTCTCCATTCCATGCAGGGACTCTGCATTGCTTACAAGGACTCTGCTTTCCTTAAAGAGAATATCCAAGCCTTACAGGGACTATCCATTTCATACAGAGACTCACCATTCCTTGCAGGGACTCTCTATTCTTTACAAGGACTCTCCTTTCCTTAAAGGGAATATCCAATCCTTTCAGGAACTCTACATTCTTTGCAGGGACTCTCCATTTCTTACAAGGACTTTCCATTACTTAAAAACACTCTCCATTCCTCAAAGGAACTCTCCAATCCTTATAAAGACTCTCCTTTCCTTAAAGGGAATATCCAAGCCTTACAGGGACTCTCCATCTTTTGCAGGTACTGGCTATTCCTTAAAGGGACTCTCCGTTCTTTAGAAGAAATCTCCATTCCATAAAGGGACTCTCCATTCCATAAAGGGACTGTCCATTCCTTAGAGGATTGTTTTATTCCATAAATAGACTCTTCATTCCTTAGAGGAACATTCCATTCCATAAAGAGACTCTCCATTCCTTAGAGGAACGCTCCATTCCATAAAGGGACTCCCCGTTCCATAAAAGGACTCTCCATTCCTTAGAGGAACGCTCCATTCTATAAATAGACTCTCCATTCCTTATTGGGACTTTCCATTTCTTGCAGCAACTCTCCATTCCTTACAAGGACTCTCTTTAACTTAAAGGGACACTCCATTCCTTGCAGGAACTCTCTGCTCCATAAAGGGACTCTCTGTTCCTTACAGCAGTGTTTCTCAACTCCAGTCTGCTGTCAGTCCCTGTGTGAAGAGGGAGAGAGGAGAGAAGACTGCAACTGAGCACTGCAGGAGCCAGGTAAGTGTTTTTAGGGGAGGGGCCAAAGAGGAGCGGGGAACGAGTCCTTAAAGCAGATCAAGTACCTAGCACTGTACATGGTTCGGCACTTCTGGGTAGGGGATGTGCCGCGGCTGTGATTAGACAAAGCACAAGCTGATCAGTAGGTGCCAGCCAATGGGTGTCCGCTGTCACCCGCTGATCGGCGAGGAGAGACACAGAATAGAGCTCTGTCCTGTCAGCGGGGGAAGTGCTAGATTTTGTTTCCCTGCAAAGCACATCCCTTAGTAAAAACAGCTCACATAGTAAACACAAAAACACTGGCTAGGCACACATTTAACCCTTTGTTTACCCTAGATGTTCAGCCCCCTTCCCGGACAGTGTCATTAGTACAGTGACAGTGCATATTTTTCACACTGATCCCCGTATTAGTGTTACTGGTTCCCACAAAGTGTCAGATTGTCCGCCGCAATATCGCAGTCCTGCTATAAGTTGCTGATCGCCGCCATTACTACCATAAAAATAAAAGAATAAAAAAAAATGTCAGTCTATATCCCATAGTTTGTAGACGCTATAAATTTTGCACAAACCAATCAATATACACTTAGGGCCAGTTCACACCCCATGCAGTCCAGTGCGTTTTTGTTCTGCATCAAAAACGCATGGAAAGTAGGTTAGAGGGTTTCCAATGGCACTGTAACACATCAAAAATGCACTGAAACACAGCAAAAACGCATCAAAAAACGCACTGGACCCTAGTATAGTGGGGGAAAAAAGAAGAAGAAAAAAAACCTACCTGGAATGCATCCAGAAACGCATCAAAAATGCACCAAAAACACACTGTAACGCATCAAAAACACGGTAAAACACGCATGCAGAAACGCATCCGGAACGGATCTGGAGTGCGTTTTTTGGTGGTGTAAATCAGCCCTTATTGGGATTTGTTTTTTACCAAAAAATATGTAATACATATTGGCCTAAATTAATAAAGAATTGTGATTTTTTTTAAATTTTTATTGGATATGTTTTATAGCAGAAAGTAAAAGGCATTGTTTGTTTTTCCAAAATTGTTTTTTTTTTGTTTACAGTGCAAAGTTTTTTTAACACAAACATGTAGCAGAATACATATTGGCCTAAACTGATCAAGAAATTAGATTTTTACATTTTTTGTTGGATGTGTTTTATAGCAGAAAGTAAAACAATTTAAAAAAAAAAAATTGTCAGCCTTTTTTTGTTTATGGCGCAAAAAAACCCCCAAAAAAACCCAAAAAAGTCCATAAAATCTATCCCATAGTTTGTTAAAGCGATAACTTTTGCGCAAACCAATCAATATATATGCTTATTGGGATTTTTTTTTTAACAGAATACATATTGTCTTAAACTGACGAAGAAATTTGATTTTTTACATTTTTTTCATTGGATATGTTTTATAGCAGAAAGTAAAAAATATTGTTTTTTTTTTGTTTTTTTTCCCAAAATTGTCTTTTTTTGTTTGTAGTGTTGTTAATATGTTTTATAGCAGAAAGTAAAAAAAAAAAAAAAAAAATTTTCAAAATTGCCGGGAATTTTTTTGTTTGTGGCGCAAAATTGTCTTTTTTTGTTTGTAGTGTTGTTAATATGTTTTATAGCAGAAAGTAAAAAAAAAAAAAAAAAAAATTTCAAAATTACCGGGAATTTTTTTGTTTATGGCGCAAAAAAACCAAAAAAAACCCAAAAACACAGAGGTGATCAAATACCACCAAATCGCCGCCATTACTAGTAAAAAAAAATAAAAGTCCATAAATCTATCTTAGTTTGTAGACGCGATAACTTTTTTGCGCAAACCAATCAATATACGCCTATAGGGATTTTTTTAAACAGAATAAATATTGGCCTAAAGTTGATGAAGAAATGATAAAACTGATGAAGAAATTAGATTTTTTAAATTTTTTTATTGGATATGTTTTATAGCAGAAAGTAAAAAAAAAATTTTTTTTTTTTTCAAAATTGTCAGCCTTTTTTTGTTTATGGCGCAAAAAAAAAACCTCAACGTGATCAAATACCCCCAAATCGCCACCATTACTAGTAAAAAAAAATTAAAAGTCCATAACTCCACCTCATAGTTTTTAGAGGCGATAACTTTTTGCGCAAACTAATCAATCGGATTTTTTTTGTAACAAAAACATGTAGCAGAATACATATTAGCCTAAACTGATGAAGAAATTCGATTTTTTACAGTTTTTTTTTTATTATTGGATATGTTTTATAGCAGAAAGTAAAAAAATATTGTTTTTTTTTTTTTTTTCTTAATTGTCTGTCTTTTTTTTTGTTTGTAGCGCAAAAAAACAAAACAAAATGCAGAGGTGTTCAAATACCACCAAATCGCCACCATTACTACTAAAAAAAGTTAAAAGTCCATAAATCTATTTCATAGTTTGTAGACGCGATAATCTTTTGCGCAAACCAATCAATATACGCCTATTGGGATTATTTTTAACAGAATACATATTGGCCTAAACTGATGAAAAAAACTAGATTTTTTACATGTTTTTATGTTTTATAGCAGAAAGTAAAAAATATATATATATATTTTTTTTTTTTTTTTCAAAATTGTCGGCCTTTTTTTGTTTATGGCCCAAAAAAAAAAAAAAAAAAAAAACCGCAGAGGTCATCAAATACCACCAACATAAAGTTATTTTTGTAGGAAAAAAAGGCCAAAAATGTTATTTGGGTACAGCGTCGCATGATCGCGCAACTGTCAGTTACAGTAACGCAGTGCCATATCGCCAAAAAATGGCCTGGTCATGAAAGGGGGGTAAATCTTTCCGGAGGCCAAGGGGTTAATAAGAGTTGCGTCAGGACACTGTTTCAAAATGAAAACGCACCACAGCACAACCAAAATCAGACGTAACCTATTTCTCTATCGCTGTCTCATGGGGGTCATTCAAAACTAACGTTCTATCGGTGTGCTGGGTCTACCATGAAGTAGGGATGAGCCGAACACCCCCCGGTTCGGTTCGCACCAGAACCCGCGAACGGACCGCAAGTTCGCACGAACGTTAGAACCCCATTGACGTCTATGGGACTCGAACGTTCGAAATCAAAAGTGCTCATTTTAAAGGCTAATTTGCATGGTATTGTCCTAAAAAGGGTTTGGGGACCCGGGTCCTACCCCAGGGGACATGTATCAATGCAAAAAAAACTTTTAAAAACGGCCGTTTTTTCGGGAGCAGTGATTTTAATGATGCTTAAAGTAAAAAAAAAAAAGTGAAATATTCCTTTAAATATCGTACCTGGGGGGTGTCTATAGTATGCCTGTAAAGTGACGCGTGTTTCCCATGTTTAGAACAGTCCCTGCACCAAATGTCATTTTTAAAGGAAAAAATCTCATTTAAAACTGCTTGCGGGTTTAATGTCATGTCGGGTCATGGCAATATGGATGAAAATCAGTGAGACAAACGGCATGGGTACCCCCCAGTCCATTACCAGGCCCTTTGGGTCTTGTATGGATATTAAGGGGAACCCCGCACCCAAATTAAAATAAGGAAAGGTCCCTATATACTCTGAACAGCAGTATACAGGCGGTGCAAACAAGACAGGGACTGTAGGTTTGTTGTTAAGTAGAATCTGTTTGTAATTTTGAACATTTTTAATGTGTTTAGCTCCAGCCAAAAAATCTTTTCTAAGCTTTTTGGAAAACATAGGGAAGGGTTATCACCCCTGTGACATTTGTTTTGCGTCTTTCCTCCTCTTCAGAAGATTTCACCTCACTTTTTTGTCCCAATGAAAAATGTTTTTTGAAAATTTGGGTTTTTTTGTGGAACAAGGATTGGAAAGCATCAGTGGAAAGGAGAAATTGTTTTCCCATATTAACTCTTACAGGAGAGAATTTCCCTTCCTTAGGGGTAGATTTCATCTCACTTCCTGTTGTCTCCTTCCGTTTGCAAGTAGGAGTCGTTTGTAAGTTAGATGTTTGAAAGTAGGGTCCTGCCCTATATACTCAGCAGAAATTTGGGCCTTAGGTGTTGCTGTGGCCAAAACACTGTAAGCCCTCACAGGGCCCTGCTGTGAAATATTAGATCAAGAATTGTAATTACATGCCCCTGTTGAACAGGAGCTGAAAAATTAGGCCTTAGGCACTGGTGCTGGTGCCACAACACTGCAACCCCTCACAGACACTCTAGTTGGAACGCAGGAACGAGCCCTGCTGCAAAGTATTGCATCAAAAATTGTAATTACACGCCCCTGTTAGACAGGGGCAGAAAAATTGGGCCTTAGGCACTGGTGCTGGTGCCACAACACTGCAACCCCTCACAGACACTCTAGTTGGAACGCAGGAACGAGCCCTGCTGCAAAGTATTGCATCAAAAATTGTAATTACACGCCCCTGTTAGACAGGGGCAGAAAAATTGGGTCTTAGGCACTGGTGCTGGTGCCACAACACTGCAACCCCTCACAGACACTCTAGTTGAAACGCAGGAACAAGCCCTGCTGCAAAGTATTGCATCAAAAATTGTAATTACACGCCCCTGTTAGACAGGGGCTGAAAAATTGGGTCTTAGGCACTGGTGCTGGTGCCACAACACTGCAACCCCTCACAGACACTCTAGTTGAAACGCAGGAACAAGCCCTGCTGCAAAGTATTGCATCAAAAATTGTAATTACATGCCCCTGTTAGACAGGGGCTGAAAAATTGGGTCTTAGGCACTGGTGCTGGTGCCACAACACTGCAACCCCTCACAGACACTCTAGTTGGAATGCAGGAACGAGCCCTGCTGCAAAGTATTACATCAAAAATTGTAATTACACGCCCCTGTTAAACAGGGGCTGAAAAATTGTGCCTTAGGCACTGGTGGTGGCGCCCAGAACCAAAAATGTTCTTACAAGCTATCAGCGTGATGATTGAGGAGGAAGAGGATAATTACTCAGGGATAGTCACTCAGCATCAGCATAGGCAGTCTTTGAAGGGATCTGAGATTTCAAAAAAAATTATTCGGTTACATCTGCATCAGGTGCTTGGTAGCTGGTGGTGATCCAAGACTGATTCATTTTTATGAAGGTCAGCCGATCGACCGAGTCGGTGGACAGACGCACCCTGTGATCGGTTACCACGCCTCCAGCAGCACTGAATGTGCGTTCCGAAAGAACGCTGGATGCAGGACAGGCCAGTAGCTCAATTGCATACTGTGCAAGCTCTGGCCAGTGATCCATCCTCAAGACCCAGTAACCCAGAGGATTTTCGGTGGGAAAGGTGTCCAAGTCTGATCTTGCCCCTAGGTATTCCTGCACCATGTAAAACAGACGCTGGCGATGGTTGCTGGAACCGATCATACCTTGGGGCTGCGGACCAAAAAATTGTCTGAACGCATCGGTCAGACGGCCACCTTCTCCACCGCTCCTTCTTTGACTGACCGAAGCCTCAGCAACACGTTGTCCAGAAACAGGAGTTTGTAACCTCCCAGTCTCTGGGAACGCGTTGCACAGACCTTTCTGCAAGGCCTCCCGAAGATGTTTCATCCTCTGCTCCCTCTGCGATGGCAAGATAAGGTCCGCAACCTTACCCTTGTAACGTGGATCAAGGAGGGTTGCCAGCCAGTATTGGTCCTTCTCCTTGATACCACGAATACGAGGATCCTTACGCAGGCTTTGCAGGATCAGGGAGGCCATGCAGCGTAGGTTTGCTGAGGCATTCGGTCCGGAGTCCTCTGGGTCACTAAGGACAACAACGTCCGCAGCCACCTCCTCCCAGCCACGTACAAGTCCATGTGTTCCTTGGGACTGATCCCTTAAAGACTGCTGATGCTGAGTGCCAGGCTCCACCTCCATACTGACACAATCTTCCTCCTCCTCCTCCTCCTCGTCCTCTTCCTGTGTGATCGGCGGGCACGCAGGAACACTGTCTGGATAAAGGGGGCCTTGAGAGCTAAGGAAGTCCTCCTCTTCCTGCCTCTGTTCTGCCTCAAGTGCCCTGTCCATTATTCCACGCAGCGTGTGCTCCAACAGGTGGACAAGGGGGACAGTGTCACTGATGCATGCACTGTCAGTGCTCACCATCCTCGTGGCCTCCTCGAATGGTGACAGGACAGTGCATGCATCCCTGATCATGGCCCACTGGCGTGGGGAAAAAAAACCAAGGTCCCCTGACCCTGTCCTGGTGCCATAGTCGCACAGGTACTCATTGATGGCCCTCTGCTGCATGTGCAGCCGCTGCAGCATGGCCAACGTCGAGTTCCACCTGGTGGGCATGTCACAGATTAGGCGGTTCTTGGGCAGGTTAAACTCCTTTTGGAGGTCCGTCAGCCGAGCACTGGCATTATATGACCGGCGGAAATGCACAGAGACTTTCCTGGCCTGCCTCAGGACATCCTGTAAGCCCGGGTACCTGCCCAAGAACCGCTGCACCACCAAGTTAAGGACGTGAGCCAAACAGGGCACATGGGTCAGTTGTCCCTGTCGGAGGGCAGAGAGGAGGTTGGTGCCATTGTCGCAAACCACCATTCCTGCCTTAAGTTGGCGTGGCGTCAACCACCTCTGAACCTGCCCCTGCAGAGCTGACAGAACCTCTGCCCCAGTGTGGCTCCTGTCCCCCAAGCACACCAGCTCAAGCACCGCATGGCATCTTTTGGCCTGCGTACTTGCGTAGCCCCTTGAACGCCTACGGAGCACCGCTGGTTCCGAGGAAGAGGCCATGGAGGAAGAAGAAGAGGAGGGGGTGGAGGAGAGAGGTGTGTCACAATCAGCATTTTGGAGGCGTGGTGGCGGAACAACCTCCAACACTACTGCACCTTGTCCTGCATCCTTCCCAGCTGCCAGCAGAGTCACCCAATGCGCCGTGAAACTTAAGTAACGTCCCTGTCCATGCCTGCTGGACCATGAGTCAGCGGTAATATGCACCTTACCGCTGACCGCCCTGTCCAGCGAGGCATGGACATTGCCTTCCACATGCCGGTAGAGAGCCGGAATCGCCTTCCGTGAGAAAAAGTGGCGTTTGGGTACCTGCCACTGAGGAACCGCACATTCCACAAACTCACGGAAGGGGGCAGAGTCTACCAACTGAAAAGGCAGCAGTTGAAGTGCTAGCAATTTTGCCAAGCTAGCATTCAACCGCTGGGCATGTGGATGGCTGGGAGCAAACTTCTTTCGGCGGTGCAGCAGCTGGGGCAGGGAAATTTGCCTGGTACAATCTGACGTCGGTGTACCAAAAGCAGATTGCCCACAAGTACTTGGCTGTGACACACCTAATTCTACACCTTCATTCCTCTCACTGCAGGTCTCAGAGAGGACTGAAGGTCTAGTGGGGTTGGAAATCTCAGCTGATGAGGAGCAAGGAGAGATCGTCTTTGTTCTTTGGTGTGGGTCTTTTAGATACGCTTGCCAACGAACTGCATGGCAGGTCAACATATGTCTGGTCAAGCATGTGGTACCCAAGCGGGAGATGTTTTGGCCACGCGAGATACGCTTGAGACATATGTTGCAAATAGCAGCGGTGCGATCTGATGCACTCGTCTCAAAAAAGGCCCACACCAAAGAACTTTTTGAATAACGCGCAGAGACTGCAGCGCCCTGCACATGTGGAGCTTTGGGGTGTGATGCAGTCAATGTGCTGCCCTTAGGCTGGCCCCTGGAGGGCATCCTGCCTAGTTGGTGATGTGCCACCTCCTCCTCCTCCTCCTCCTCCTCCTCTCTCCTATCAGGCACCCACGTTGAGTCAGTGACCTCATCATCCCCTCCCTCCTCATCACTGGAGCAAACCTGGCAGTATGCTGCAGCAGGGGGAGCATGACTGCCAGATTGCTGTCCTTCTTGGGCACCCCCTCTGTCCGTGCTCATGTTACTGCCTTCATTGAGCTCAGTATCATCATCAGAGCCTTCCAAACGCTGGGCATCCTCCTGGAGCATGTACCCAACACTGTGGTCAAACAGTTCGAGGGAATCCTCATGAGGACATGGTGGAGCTAGGGAAGGAGTCACTGATGACATTGAGCTGAGGGAAGAGGCCGCTGCTTTGCCAGACAAAGCACCCTGGGCATGGGTGAGAGAGGATGAGGAGGATGAGGACGGCTTGGTCATCCACTCGACCAAGTCTTCCGCATGTTGCGGCTCAACACGGCCAGCTGCCGAAAAAAAGGCCAAGCGTGTCCCATGGCCACGTGCTGATGAGGATGCACCGTCTCCACGACCAGCACTAGACACAGAGCCTGCTTGCCCTCTCTTATTGGCTTGTGACTGTCTGCCTCTCCTTCTTGGCCTTCCAGACATACTAATGGCCTGTAGCTGCACTAAGCTGGGATAGAACACCTGTAATTTTCTTAAGGTAGCTTTATATACTGTAACCAGACAAGCCTGCCTGTCAGTAGGAAGATAACAGGAACGGATCTAGCTGAACACTGTGAGCAGGACGCACTGTACTAAATGTAAATAGTCTAGCTGCCTGACCGTGGTACTAATAGGATCAAAAAGAACACCTGTAATTTTCTTAAGGTAGCTTTATATACTGTAACCAGACAAGCCTGCCTGTCAGTAGGAAGATAACAGGAACGGATCTAGCTGAACACTGTGAGCAGGACGTACTGCACTAAATGTATATAGCAGGAACGGATCTAGCTGAACACTGTGAGCAGGACGCACTGCACTGAATGTAAATAGCAGGAACGGATCTAGCTGAACACTGTGAGCAGGACGCACTGCACTAAATGTAAATACCAGGAACGGATCTAGCTGAACACTGTGAGCAGGACGCACTGCACTGAATGTAAATAGCAAGAACGGATCTAGCTGAACACTGTGAGCAGGACGCACTGTACTAAATGTAAATAGTCTAGCTGCCTGACCGTGGTACTAATAGGATCAAAAAGAACACCTGTAATTTTCTTAAGGTAGCTTTATATACTGTAACCAGACAAGCCTGCCTGTCAGTAGGAAGATAACAGGAACGGATCTAGCTGAACACTGTGAGCAGGACGCACTGTACTAAATGTAAATAGTCTAGCTGCCTGACCGTGGTACTAATAGGATCAAAAAGAACACCTGTAATTTTCTTAAGGTAGCTTTATATACTGTAACCAGACAAGCCTGCCTGTCAGTAGGAAGATAACAGGAACGGATCTAGCTGAACACTGTGAGCAGGACGTACTGCACTAAATGTATATAGCAGGAACGGATCTAGCTGAACACTGTGAGCAGGACGCACTGCACTGAATGTAAATAGCAGGAACGGATCTAGCTGAACACTGTGAGCAGGACGCACTGCACTAAATGTAAATACCAGGAACGGATCTAGCTGAACACTGTGAGCAGGACGCACTGCACTGAATGTAAATAGCAAGAACGGATCTAGCTGAACACTGTGAGCAGGACGCACTGTACTAAATGTAAATAGTCTAGCTGCCTGACCGTGGTACTAATAGGATCAAAAAGAACACCTGTAATTTTCTTAAGGTAGCTTTATATACTGTAACCAGACAAGCCTGCCTGTCAGTAGGAAGATAACAGGAACGGATCTAGCTGAACACTGTGAGCAGGACACACTGTACTAAATGTAAATAGTCTAGCTGCCTGACCGTGGTACTAATAGGATCAAAAAGAACACCTGTAATTTTCTTAAGGTAGCTTTATATACTGTAACCAGACAAGCCTGTCTGTCAGTAGGAAGATAACAGGAACGGATCTAGCTGAACACTGTGAGCAGGACACACTGTACTAAATGTAAATAGTCTAGCTGCCTGACCGTGGTACTAATAGGATCAAAAAGAACACCTGTAATTTTCTTCAGGTAGCTTTATATACTGTAACCAGACAAGCCTGCCTGTCAGTAGGAAGATAACAGGAACGGATCTAGCTGAACACTGTGAGCAGGACGCACTGTACTAAATGTAAATAGTCTAGCTGCCTGACCGTGGTACTAATAGGATCAAAAAGAACACCTGTAATTTTCTTCAGGTAGCTTTATATACTGTAACCAGACAAGCCTGCCTGTCAGTAGGAAGATAACAGGAACGGATCTAGCTGAACACTGTGAGCAGGACGTACTGCACTAAATGTATATAGCAGGAACGGATCTAGCTGAACACTGTGAGCAGGACGCACTGCACTGAATGTAAATAGCAGGAACGGATCTAGCTGAACACTGTGAGCAGGACGCACTGCACTGAATGTAAATAGCAGGAACGGATCTAGCTGAACACTGTGAGCAGGACGCACTGCACTGAATGTAAATAGCAGGAACGGATCTAGCTGAACACTGTGAGCAGGACGCACTGCACTGAATGTAAATAGCAGGAACGGATCTAGCTGAACACTGTGAGCAGGACGCACTGCACTGAATGTAAATAGCAGGAACGGATCTAGCTGAACACTGTGAGCAGGACGCACTGCACTAAATGTAAATACCAGGAACGGATCTAGCTGAACACTGTGAGCAGGACGCACTGCACTGAATGTAAATAGCAGGAACGGATCTAGCTGAACACTGTGAGCAGGACGCACTGCACTAAATGTAAATACCAGGAACGGATCTAGCTGAACACTGTGAGCAGGACGCACTGCACTGAATGTAAATAGCAGGAACGGATCTAGCTGAACACTGTGAGCAGGACGCACTGCACTGAATGTAAATAGCAAGAACGGATCTAGCTGAACACTGTGAGCAGGACGCACTGTACTAAATGTAAATAGTCTAGCTGCCTGACCGTGGTACTAATAGGATCAAAAAGAACACCTGTAATTTTCTTAAGGTAGCTTTATATACTGTAACCAGACAAGCCTGCCTGTCAGTAGGAAGATAACAGGAACGGATCTAGCTGAACACTGTGAGCAGGACACACTGTACTAAATGTAAATAGTCTAGCTGCCTGACCGTGGTACTAATAGGATCAAAAAGAACACCTGTAATTTTCTTCAGGTAGCTTTATATACTGTAACCAGACAAGCCTGCCTGTCAGTAGGAAGATAACAGGAACGGATCTAGCTGAACACTGTGAGCAGGACGCACTGTACTAAATGTAAATAGTCTAGCTGCCTGACCGTGGTACTAATAGGATCAAAAAGAACACCTGTAATTTTCTTAAGGTAGCTTTATATACTGTAACCAGACAAGCCTGCCTGTCAGTAGGAAGATAACAGGAACGGATCTAGCTGAACACTGTGAGCAGGACACACTGTACTAAATGTAAATAGTCTAGCTGCCTGACCGTGGTACTAATAGGATCAAAAAGAACACCTGTAATTTTCTTCAGGTAGCTTTATATACTGTAACCAGACAAGCCTGCCTGTCAGTAGGAAGATAACAGGAACGGATCTAGCTGAACACTGTGAGCAGGACGCACTGTACTAAATGTAAATAGTCTAGCTGCCTGACCGTGGTACTAATAGGATCAAAAAGAACACCTGTAATTTTCTTAAGGTAGCTTTATATACTGTAACCAGACAAGCCTGCCTGTCAGTAGGAAGATAACAGGAACGGATCTAGCTGAACACTGTGAGCAGGACACACTGTACTAAATGTAAATAGTCTAGCTGCCTGACCGTGGTACTAATAGGATCAAAAAGAACACCTGTAATTTTCTTCAGGTAGCTTTATATACTGTAACCAGACAAGCCTGCCTGTCAGTAGGAAGATAACAGGAACGGATCTAGCTGAACACTGTGAGCAGGACGTACTGCACTAAATGTATATAGCAGGAACGGATCTAGCTGAACACTGTGAGCAGGACGCACTGCACTGAATGTAAATAGCAGGAACGGATCTAGCTGAACACTGTGAGCAGGACGCACTGCACTGAATGTAAATAGCAGGAACGGATCTAGCTGAACACTGTGAGCAGGACGCACTGCACTGAATGTAAATAGCAGGAACGGATCTAGCTGAACACTGTGAGCAGGACGCACTGCACTGAATGTAAATAGCAGGAACGGATCTAGCTGAACACTGTGAGCAGGACGCACTGCACTGAATGTAAATAGCAGGAACGGATCTAGCTGAACACTGTGAGCAGGACGCACTGCACTAAATGTAAATACCAGGAACGGATCTAGCTGAACACTGTGAGCAGGACGCACTGCACTGAATGTAAATAGCAGGAACGGATCTAGCTGAACACTGTGAGCAGGACGCACTGCACTAAATGTAAATACCAGGAACGGATCTAGCTGAACACTGTGAGCAGGACGCACTGCACTGAATGTAAATAGCAGGAACGGATCTAGCTGAACACTGTGAGCAGGACGCACTGCACTGAATGTAAATAGCAGGAACGGATCTAGCTGAACACTGTGAGCAGGACGCACTGCACTAAATGTAAATACCAGGAACGGATCTAGCTGAACACTGTGAGCAGGACGCACTGCACTGAATGTAAATAGCAGGAACGGATCTAGCTGAACACTGTGAGCAGGACGCACTGCACTAAATGTAAATACCAGGAACGGATCTAGCTGAACACTGTGAGCAGGACGCACTGCACTGAATGTAAATAGCAGGAACGGATCTAGCTGAACACTGTGAGCAGGACGCACTGCACTGAATGTAAATAGCAGGAACGGATCTAGCTGAACACTGTGAGCAGGACGCACTGCACTAAATGTAAATACCAGGAACGGATCTAGCTGAACACTGTGAGCAGGACGCACTGCACTGAATGTAAATAGCAGGAACGGATCTAGCTGAACACTGTGAGCAGGACGCACTGCACTAAATGTAAATACCAGGAACGGATCTAGCTGAACACTGTGAGCAGGACGCACTGCACTGAATGTAAATAGCAGGAACGGATCTAGCTGAACACTGTGAGCAGGACACACTGCACTAAATGTAAATAGTCTAGATAGAAGATAACAGGAACGGATCTAGCTAAACTGAATACAGTGTATATATATATATATATGCAACACCTGGGATGCATATATATACACAATACACTGTAAGTGCAGCTAACTGACTGACTGTTCTGCCTAATCTATCTAACTCAAATCAAATGACACTGTCTCTCTCTCTCTCTCTATCTCTCAGCACACCGGAACACACACTACACAGGGCCGCCGTGCAGGCGGCCTTATATAGTGTGGGGTGTGTACTAAATCCCCTGAGCCATAATTGGCCAAAGCCACCCTGGCTTTGGCCAATTACAGCTCTCTCTACTGACGGCGCTGTGATTGGCCAAGCATGCGGGTCATAGTGCATGCTTGGCCAATCATCAGCCAGCAATGCACTGCGATGCCGCAGTGAATTATGGGCCGTGACGCGCCACATGAATTTGGCGCGAACGGCCCATATCGTTCGCAATTCGGCGAACGACCGAACAGCCGATGTTCGAGTCGAACATGGGTTCGACTCGAACACGAAGCTCATCCCTACCATGAAGTCTCCTTTAGTCGTCTTCCAGGACGGGCAACATTTTTCATTAGGATTCATCCGCCTTCCCTCCAGTCCTAGAAGACTCCTAATGAGCTGAACAAAGGCAGAAGAAGTCTTCCTACACAAAGAACTCTTTCCGCGGGTTCCAGAGATTTCCGACAGAACGCTGAGTTCCCGCGGTCTCAGGTCTGTTAGAAGAAAGGATTTTTTTTTTTTCATCTCGAAGGAGAAGTCTGAGGAACGTTTGTAGGAGATGTTCAGATCTCCGGATAATGATTTGTACAAATCTGACGCCGAGTGTCTCATTGATATCCCCCCTGATACAATGTAACCGCTCTTCAGGAGGAGGTTCAGACGCTCCGCCATGGTTTGATCCATCGTTCTTCTGAAAAAAAAATATAAAAACGATTGACCGGTAGACACAAGGGAGACAGGATCTCCTCCTCAACACTCGAGGTTATTTCCATGTCTACTTCTCTCACTGATCCCAACACAAATCTTATTCCTGAAAAAGTCACATTTATATAATAAATTACATAAGATATATCATTGTTCTACAAGAAAATCTGGGATTTGATTTTATTACCACCTCAAAATTTCAATCTGTAGATCATTATAATTTCCCCCAAAGAATACACGATCACCGGCGGCCACTTTATAGGTGCACCTTGCCGGGTTGGACCACCCTTTGGTCTTCATTTTTGGTGGCATAGATACAAGAACGTGTTGGAAACGTTCCTCGGAGATTTTGCTCTAGACTTGTGCCTTGCCGAAAAATGTGTTTTTTTGTTTGTTTTTTTCGTTTTGGGGTTTTTTTACGTTTTTTTGGGTCATTTGTTATGATCGCAATTCGAAAATCTGTAAATTCGAACATTCGTAAATTAGAAAATCCGAAAATAAGAAAGAGAAAATCCGAAAACAAAAAGAAAATCCGAAAATTCAAAAGAATAACTAACTAATAATTTGTTATGATCGCAATTCCAAAATTTGTAAATTTGAACATTCGTAAATTAGAAAATCCGAAAATAAGAAATAGAAAATCCGAAAACAAAATCCGAAAATTTGAAAGAATAACTAACTAATAATTTGTTATGATCGCAATTCGAAAATTTTTGTAAATACGAACATTCGTAAATTAGAAAATCTGAAAATAAGAAAGAAAATCCGAAAGTTCAAAAGAATAACTAATAATTAAACTAATAAATAACTAATAATGATTGCAATTCGAAAATCTGTAAATTCGAACATTCGTAAATTGGAAAATCTGAAAATAAGAAAGAGAAAATCCGAAAATAAAAAGAAAATCTGAAAATTCGAAAGAATAATTAATTAATAATTTGTTATGATCGCAATTTGAAAATGTGTAAATTCGAACATTCGTAAATTAGAAAATCCGAAAATAAGAAAGAAAATCCAAAAATTCAAAACATGAACTAACTAATAAAAACTAACTATTAAATTATAGGTATTGGAATTTCCTTTCAAATTTGTCTGTTAGTGAACGTAATGAATACGAATTTATCTGAAGTTACGAATTATCCGAAATAACGAATGCCGCATCTAAACAAACGGAACGGAACGGATAATAAATAATAATAATAATAAAACATTTTTATTATTATTATTGTTGTTATTTATTATTATTAATTCATTATGTTCCATTCATTTAGATGCGGCATTCAATATTTCGGATGATTCGTAACTTCAGATCAATTCGTATTCATTACGTTCACTAACAGACAAATTTGAAAGGAAATTCCAATACCTATAATTTAATAGTTAGGTTATTATTTCAGATTTTCAAATTTTGGGGTTTTCAGATTTTCTCATTTCGAATTTCCGAATTTTCAAATTTATGATTATTCGGAAAAAAAATTTAAATGGGTTTTTTGTTAATTCGGATATTTCGGATTTAACTAATTTGTCGAAATTAGTTAAAAAAACGAATTCGGAACGAAACGAATTGCACATCTCTATTTTGCTCCATAGTGACATGATGACATCACGCAGTTGCTGCAGATTTGTCGGCTGCACATCCATGATGCCAATCTCCCGTTCTACCACATCCCAAAGGTGCTCTATTGGATGAGATGTGGTGAGTGTGGAGGACATTGGAGTACAGGGACCTCATTGTCCAGTGGTGAGATGATTGGAGCTTTGTGACATGGTGCATTATCCTGCTGGAAGGAGCCATCAGAAGATGGGGACACTGTAGTCATAAAGGGATGGACATGGTCAGCAGCAATACTCAGGTACCCCATCCCCCACACCATTACACCCCCACCACCAGCCTGAACCGGTGATACCCCATCCCCCACACCATTACACCCCCACCATCAGCTTGAACCGGTGATATCCCATCCCCCACACCATTACACCCCCACCACCAGCCTGAACCTGTGATATCCCATCCCCTACACCATTACACCCCCACCACCAGCCTAAAACCGGTGATATCCCATCCCCCACACCATTACACCCCCACCACCAGCCTGAACCGGTGATATCCCATCCCCCACACCATTACACCCCCACCACCAGCCTGAACCGGTGATATCCCATCCCCCACACCATTACACCCCCTCCACCAGCCTGAACCGGTGATATCCCATCCCCCACACCATTACACCCCCACTACCAGCCTGAACTGGTGATACCCCATCCCCCACACCATTACACCCCCCACCACCAGCCTGAACCGGTGATACCCCATCCCCCACACCATTACACCTCCACCACCAGCCTGAACCGGTGATATCCCATCCCCCACACCATTACACCCCCCCACCACCAGCCTGAACCGGTGATATCCCATCCCCCACACCATTACACCCCCACCACCAGCCTGAACCGGTGATATCCCATCCCCCACACCATTACACCCCCTCCACCAGCCTGAACAGGTGATATCCTATCCCCCACACCATTACACCGCCACCACCAGCCTGAACCAGTGATATCCCATCCCCCACACCATTACACCCCCACCACCAGCTTGAACCGGTGATACCCCATCCCCCACACAATTACACCCCCACCACCAGCATGAACCGGTGATACCCCACACCATTACACCCCCACCAGCCTGAACCGGTGATACCCCATCCCCCACACCATTACACCCCCACCACCAGCCTGAACCGGTGATACCTCATCCCCCACACCATTACACCCCCACCACCAGCCTGAACCAGTGATACCCCATCCCCCACACCATTACACCCTCACCACCAGCCTGAACCGGTGATATCCCATCCCCCACACCATTACACCCCCACCACCAGCCTGAACCGGTGATATCCCATCCCCCACACCATTACACCCCCACCACCAGCCTGAACCGGTGATATCCCATCCCCCACACCATTACACCCCCACCACCAGCCTGAACCGGTGATATCCCATCCCCCACACCATTACACCCCCCACCACCAGCCTGAACCTGTGATACCCCATCCCCCACACAATTACACTCCCACCACCAGCCTGAACCGGTGATATCCCATCCCCCACACCATTACACCCCCACCACCAGCCTGAACCGGTGATATCCCATCCCCCACACCATTACACCCCCACCACCAGCCTGAACCGGTGATATCCCATCCCCCACACCATTACACCCCCACCACCAGCCTGAACCGGTGATATCCCATCCCCCACACCATTACACCCCCACCACCAGCCTGAACCGGTGATATCCCATCCCCCACACCATTACACACCACACCATACAAGACAGGATGGATCCATGCGCCAAATTCTGACCCCACCATCTGAATGTCGCAGCTGAAATCCAGACTCATCAGACCAGACAACGTTCTTCCAATCTACTATTGTCCAATGTTGGTGATCCTGTGCCAATTGTAGCCTCAGTTTCCTGTTCTTATCTGACAGGAGTGGCACCCGGTGTGGTCTTCTGCTGCTGTAGCCCATCTGCTTCCAGGTTGGATGTGTTGTGCGTTCGGAGATGGTATTCTGCATACCTTGGATGTAAAAAGGGGTTATTTGAGTTACTGTTGTCTTTCTATCATCTCCAACCAGTCTGCTCATTCTCCTCCACACAACTGCTGCTCACTGGATATTTTATCTTTTTCCCGCCATTCTCTGTAATCCAGAGAGATTGTTGTGTGTGAAAATCCCAGAAATACTCAGACCGGCCCGTCTGCCACCAGAAGTGACGAAATACCCGTTGCTTCAGGTTTCTCGGACCATAGAGATGGCCAAGGGATGTTCCAGTCCCTGGTCAGGTCTATGGCCAGCTGGCGGTACCTGGGTTCCCCCGATGAGATGGGAGAGCCGAGGAAGGCGGGGGGGGAGGGGTGGGGAGACTCCCCTCCTGCTGCTTGTTAAAGCAATCTAGTGGCTCTTTAGTGGCTAGGATTGCTTTTACATGTAAGTGTTCCGCCGGCTCCAAAATAAAAGATAGAGGGATGACGTCTGGAGCTGAATACAGCATCCCGATGTAACCACTAAAAATGTGTATCCAAATGTCGCCCAGAGGCAAGTGGTGAATGCCCCCCCATCCCCCCCCCCCCCGAGCCACACATCTAAGCTTAGCTTAACAATTACACATGTGCACTGCCGAAAAGTTTGTTTGTTTTCTTTTCATTCTTTTTTTTTTCGTTTTTCGGGTCATTCGTTATAATCACAATTCATAAATTCGTAAAATCGAAAATGTATAAATTCGTGAGTTCGATAATCAGAAAATAAGAAAGAAAATCAGAAAATTCATTTTCATACGTTTGGGGGGTTTTTTCTGGTCATTTGTTATGATCGCAATTCGAAAATTTTTGTAAATTCGAACATTTATAAATTAGAAAATCCGAAAATAAGAAAGAAAATCTGAAAATTCGAAAGAAAAACTAACTAATAATAACTAACTATTAATTTATAGGTATTGGGATTTCCTTTCAAATTTGGCTGTCAGTGAACGCAACGAAAACGAATTTTTCCGAGGTTACGAATTATCTGAAATAACAAATGCCGCATCTAAACGAATAGAACGTAACAAATAAATAACAATTAATAAGAATAATAATAATAAAAGCGTTTTATTATTAATATTATTATTTATTATTTAATTGTTCCGTAAATACGGCTTTCGTTATTTTGGATAATCCGGAACTTCGGATAAATTCATATTCGTCACGTTCACTAACACCCAAATTTGAAAGAAAGTTCCAGAAGCTATAATTTAATTGTTAGTAATAGTAAAGTTTTTATTAGTTAGCTATTATTTCAGATTTTTGAATCCTTGGGTTTACGGGTTTTCGAATTTCCGAAATGTCAAATATAGCCGAATTTTCGAATATTCAAATTTACGAATATTCGGAAAAATTTGTTAAACGGGTTTTCATTCATTTGGATATTTCCGAATTCCTAAATTTGACGAAATTCGTAGGAAAAAAAAAATTTGTAGAAAAGGCCTTGTTCGGGTCTTTTCTGGCACTTTTTGTTCACATATAACAATTAGTATTTTATAAGAAGATTTACGTAGAACCCCCAAACATTATATATTTTTTTTAAAGCAGAGGCCCTAGAGAATGAACTGGTGGGTTTTGCAATTTTTTTTTATAGCAAACGGTATTTGCGCAGCAGTTTTTCGAGAAGAAAAATACACTTTTTTGAATCTTAATGCAAAAAAAAACAATACATAACCCGATTTTTTTGTAAAAAAATAAAAGATGAAGTTACGCCGGATAAATAGATACCAAACATGTCAGCTTCGGGAAGGTTTTACCCCTTTTCATGACCACTGCGCCTATTCAACTGACAATTGCGCGGTTGTGCGACGCTGTACCCAAACAAAATTGACGTCCTTTTTTTTTCCCCACAAATAGAGCTTTCTTTAGTGGTATTTGATCACCTCTGAGGATTTCATTTTTTGCTCTAAAAACAAAAAAAGAGCAACAATTTTGAAAAAAAAAAAAAGGTTTTTTTTTTTTACTTTCTGCTATAAAACATATCCAATAAAAAAATTGTAAAAAGACAAATTTCTTCCTCAATTTAGCCCAATATGTATTCTGCTACATATTATTGGTTAAAAAAAAAATTACTATCCATAGGTGATGCTTTAAAAGCCTTTACAGGTTACCACTTTAGATATACAGAGGAGGTCTGGTGCTAGAATTACTGCATGATCTAACGCTCGCGGGGACACCTCACATGTGTGGGACCAAAGCGCATGGGCGCCTCTGCATGCAAGTACGGGAGGACGGGTGTGCTTCAATTATTTCTTTTTTTTAATTATTCTTAATTTTTTTTATTATTATTTTTTTTTTAATTATTGTCTTTTTATTTTATTATTATTCTTTTTTTTATTTTTTTTGTTTTTTTATTATTTTTTTTAAGTATTCTCTTTTTTTTAATTATTTTTTTATTATTATTCTTTTTTATTATTCTTTTTTTTTAATTCTTTTTTTTATTATTATTATAATTTTTTTTTAATTATTATTTATTTTTTTTAGTCTTTACACTTTTCCTTTAATTTTTTTTTATCACTTTTATTGCTGTCACAAGGAATGTAAACATCTGTTGTAACAGCAATAGGCAGTGACAGGTCCTCTTTATGGAGGGACCGGGAGCCTATAAGACCCCCAAATTCCTCTTTTGCACTTGAAAGAGCATTTAATCGAACCAAGATCGGTGTTTCTGAATGCTTCCGACTTTCGAAAACTTGCGCCGATGTTTTCCAGACATGTGCAGGGCGGAAAAAAATAGTTTTGTTTTTATTTGTTATTTACATTCATTCGTATGTTCATACGTTGTTACATTCGTTTCATTCGTTTTTGGAATTCGTTTTGTTTGTTTCACATTCAAATTCGAAAAATTCATCCGCATTTGAAAAAAAATCTGAGCACATGCTAAAGAAATTTGAAAAAAATTATCGAATCTGTATTCCAATTCGAAAACGCATTCAAATGTTTTCCATCTAAATGCAGCTGTGTTGCATTGGGCTATTGATACTGACTGTCTGATGATTTGAAAATGAGAACAAAATAGAAAAATATAGAAAAAATATATAACCGTCTTCCGAAATACGAATAGAATGAATCTGAATTTGAATAGAAGAAATTAGAAAAGAATAGAAAATAGGAGAATAGAATAGAAAATCAATATAATAGAATAAAGTGAAATAGAAAGAATATAACGGTTATATTCTATTTTATTCTATTCTATATTACTTGTTTTTTTTAATTCTTTTTTATTCTAGTCTTTTCTATTATTTTATATTCTAATCCTTTCTATTCAAATTCATTCTATTCAAATTTCTGAAGATGCTTTTATTCTATTCTATATTAATTGTTTTTTAATTCTTTTCTATTCTATTCTCTTATTTTCTTTTCTAGTCTTTTCTATTATTTTCTATTCTTATCTTTTTCTATTCAAATTCATTCTATTCGAATTTTCTGAAGAAGGTTGTATTCTTTATATTTTATTCTATTCTATTGTTTTTCTATTCTATTCTTTTCTCTTTTTCCTATTCTATTATTTTTTATTATTTTGGATTCCATTTTTTTATTCTATTCTAATCTATTCTTTTTAAATTTAAATTTATTCTATTGGAATTTAGGAAGATGATTATATTTTATTTTATTATTTTCTATGAAATTATATTTTATTCTTTACTATTACTTCATTTTTATTCTATTGCTTTATTATTTTATATCCTATTTTATTGTATTCTTTTTTAGAAAATCAATTTCTAATATTTTCGAATTGGATTTTGGAATTGGAATTTGTTTTCGAATTTGAATCGAATTTCGTCCAAATTTCAGTTTATTTCGGATTCTTTTAAATTCTTTACTATTGTAATTCTGTAATTCGGATATATCCGAATTTACAAATAAAGAAAAATGTATCCAAATTTAGTTTGGGAACGAAATTAACTGCACATGTCTATTTCCAAATAGTGATGTCATGTCTTTGCCCATCATTGCCACCTATCAGTGCCCATCAATTCTACATATCAGTGCCTCCTCATCAGTGCCCATCAGTGCTGCCTATCAGTGCCCATCAATTCTACAAACCAGGGCCTCCTCATCAGTGCCCATCAATTCTACATATTAGTGCCTTCTCATCAGTGCCCATCAGTGCCGCCTATCAGTGCCCATCAATTCTACATATCAGTGCCTCCTCATCAGTGCCCATCAGTGCCGCCTATCAGTGCCCATCAATTCTACATATCAGTGCCCATCAGTGCCACCTATCAGTGCCCATCAATTCTACATATTAGTACCTCTTCATCAGTGCCCATCAGTGCCGCCTATCAGTGCCCATCAATTCTACATATCAGTGCCCATCAGTGCCACCTATCAGTGCCCATCAATTCTACATATCAGTGCCTCCTCATCAGTGCCCATCAATTCTATATATCAGTGCCTCCTCATCAGTGCCGCCTATGAGTGCCCATCAATTCTACATATTAGTGCCTCCTCATCAGTGCCCATCAGTGCCCATTAATTCTACATATTAATACCTCTTTATCAGTGCCCATCAATTCTACATATCAGTGCCCATCAGTGCCTCCTCATCAGTGCCCATCAATTCTACATATCAGTGCCTCCTCATCAGTGCCGCCTATGAGTGCCCATCAATTCTACATATTAGTGCCTCCTCATCAGTGCTCATCAGTGCCCATCAATTCTACATATTAGTGCCTCTTCATCAGTGCCCATCAATTCTACATATCAGTGCCCATCAGTGCCCATCATCAGTGCCCATCAGTGCCGCCTCTCAGTGCCCATCACTTCTATATATCAGCACCTATCAGTGCCGCCTATCAGTGCCCATCACTTCTATATATTAGTGCCTCCTCATCAATGCCCATCAGTGCCCATTAGTGCAGCCTATCAATGCCCATCAGTGAAGGAGAAAACAACATTTTGGCTGGGTTCACACTGGTGCGACACGACAGCCGTCCTACTTTGGATCCGACTTTGCCCTGCGACATGAAGCCGGCATGTGTCCGACTTTCAATGAATGGGGATCCGACTTGGATCCCCGCCAATGCCCGGCACTGTGTTTGGTATGAATCTTTAGGAGGAACTCTGCGCCAAATTTTAAATAAAAAACCGGCATGGGTTCCCCCTCCAAGAGCATACCAGGCCCTTGGGTCTAGTATGGACCTTGAGGGGAACCCCCTACGCCGAAAAAACGGCATGGGGGTCCCCCCAAATCCATACCAGACCCTTATCCGAGCACGCAGCCCGGCCGGTCAGGAATGGGGTGGGGACGAGCGAGCGCCCCCCCCCCCTGAACCGTACCAGGCCGCATGCCCTCAACATGAGGGGTTGGTGCCTTGGGGGAGGGGGGCACGCTGCGGGCCAGGGTTGTCTTCCCGACAACCCTGGCCGTTGGTTGTCGGGGTCTGCGGGCAGGGGGCTTATCGGAATCCGGGAGCCCCCTTTAATAAGGGGGCCCCCAGATCCCGGCCCCGAAACCTATGTGAATGAGTATGGGGTACATGGTACCCCTACCCATTCACCTAGGGAAAAAGTGTCAATAAAAAAAAAACAAAGTAATTTATTAGACAGCTCCGGGGGTCTTCTTCCGGCTTCTGGGGTCTCTACGGTTCTTCTCCGCGCTCTCCGGGTCTTCTGCCGGGCTCCTCCGCTATCTTCTGCTCTTTTGCTGCTCTTTTGCTATAGCGGAGGAGCCCGGTCTGCTGCCTTCTTCTCTTCGGGGGTCTCTCCGGTTCTTCTCCGTGCTCTCCGGGTGGAATGCACTCTGGGCGCTCCGCTCTGACTTATATAGGCGGTGACCCCGCCCCCTTATGCCATCACAGTCCCTGGGCATGCTGAGGGTCTGGTATGGATTGGGGGGGACCCCCACGCCATCTTTTCGGCGTAGGGGGTTCCCCTCAAGGTCCATACCAGACCTAAGGGCCTGGTATGCCCCGGGGGGGGGGGACCCATGCCGGTTTTTTATTTAAAATTTGGCGCGGGGTTCCCCCTCAAGATCATCTGAGCACAAGTTGCGTGCCGAAGTCGGATCATGCAAGACGGCGATCCGACTTTGATCCAACTTCAATGATAGTCAATGGGCTGAAGTAGGATCAAAGTCGGACCAAAGTAGTACAGGGAGCATTTCTAAAGTCGGAACGACTTGTGTCGGACCAGTTAGGACGGCTCCCATAGGGAAACATTGGATTTCACACGTCATGCGGCATGAGCTCCCAATGTCGGAGCGTTTGTCGGACCAGTGTGAACCCAGCCTCAATAACAATTATAACATAATTTTTAGTTTGTTTAGCAAAAAATATAAACCCCCCCCAGAGGTGATTAAATACCATCAAAAGTAATCTCTATTTGTGTGAAAACAATGATAAAAATGTCCTCTGTGTACAGCGTAGCATGACAGCGTAATTGTCATTCAAAGTGTGACAGCGCTGAAAGCTGGAAATTGTCCTGGGCAGGAGGGGGGGGGGGGGAGTGCCCGGTATTGAAGAGGTTAAAGAAGAACAAGATCACCAAAAAATTCTCACCTCCCCCTCGCAGTGATTGGTTGGTCACATTCCTCACCGTCCGCCATCATCGCTGTTCTCCCCGGGTGTTGGGGTTTACGGGTTCTTGATTGGCCGGTGGGGGGGGGTGATGTCATCCTACGCATGCGCTGCTCGGTGTACATTCAATAGAAGACTGAGAGCCGGAAAGTCTTTGTTATTGCAGAAGAGACATCGCATGAGAGCCGGGTTTAGATTACATTTTAATCGCTGTCAGTGACCTTTTATAACGTTCGCTTCATAATTGTTGTTGGATTTTAGATGGCGGCGGAGAAGCGGGAATGCCGCGGCCGCCTCCGTGTTGTGAAGGTAATAGATAGAGGCGATTCTAATCACAGCGACTAATGAGGCTCCGCCGTCTTATCGGGGGCTTTGCTATTCTGCGTGCGACGCGTTACGGAGAGAATTCAATTATAAAATGATTACTCTGGAAATTAGGACGACTCATTACGGAAAAGGTCGCAAATTGCTGCAGATCTGTCGAGTGCCGGATTCGAGGACGGACTTACTGGAAGTGTCTTCTGTAAATCAGAACTATGCGCTTTTCTTTTATTAGAGTAAATATAGCGAGCCGGAGGAACGAGAACCGCCGAAGAGCAACCGGTACTGCAGCGGGAGAAAGGAGACGGAACGTGGCGGGTATGATGACATCACTGTGCGGCCACCAATGGAAGGATTCCACCAATGGAAGGATTCCGGGGATTCAGAAATTAGACGCCGTCAGCAATCAGAAAAAAAAATGTTCCTCCTGCTATTAATGATGGTTTATAAAAATACAGGAAGAGAAAAATAAAATATTAAATGTTGAAAAAAAAACTTCATCTACCAGGAAAAGCGAGTCAGAGGATTGTAATCCGAGAGCAAAACAGCCGTGATTGGAGGAAACCGACAGATCCGAGGAATGTGGACAATTCATCAAAGAAGAACTCCGGATACAGAGAGGAATGTTCTACCCTATGGGCTCACCCATACAAAACCCTCCCTGTAACCCCAACACTAACCTTCCATGGAACCCCAACACTAACATTCCATGGAACCCCAACACTAACATTCCATGGAACCCCAACACTAACCCTCCCTGTAACCCCAACACTAACATTCCATGGAACCGCAACACTAACCCTCCCTGTAACCCCAACACTAACCCTCCCTGTAACCCCAACACTAACATTCCATGGAACCCCAACACTAACCCTTCCTGTAACCCCAACACTAACCTTCCCTGGAACCTCAACACTAACCCTCCCTGTAACCCCAACACTAACCTTCCATGGAACACCAGCACTAACCCTTCCTGTAACCTCTACACTAACCCTCCCTGTAACCCCAACACTAACATTCCATGGAACCCCAACACTAATCCTTCCTGGAACTTCAACACTAACCCTTCCTGTAACCCCAACACTAACCCTTCCTGTAACCCTAACACTAACCTTCCATGGAACCCCAACACTAATCCTTCCTGGAACCCCAACACTAACATTCCATGGAACCTCAACACTAACCCTCCCTGTAACCCCAACACTAACCTTCCATGGAACCTCAACACTAACCCTTCCTGTAGCCCTAACACTAACATTCCATGGAACCTCAGCACTAATCCTTCCTGGAACCCCAACATTAACCTTCCATGGAACCTCAACACTAACCCTTCGTGTAGCCCCAACACTAACCTTCCATGGACCCCCAGTACTAACCCTTCCTGGAACCCCAACACTAACATTCTATGAAACCTCAAAACTAACCCTCCCTATAATCCCAACACTAACATTCCATGGAACCTCAACACTAACCCTCCCTGTAACCCCAACACTAACCTTCCATGGAACCCCAACACTAACCCTTCCTGTAACCCTAACACTAACATTCCATGGAACCTCAACACTAATCCTTCCTGGAACCCCAACACTAACCTTCCATGGAACCTCAACACTAACCCTTCCTGTAACTTTAACACTAACCTTCCATGGAACCTCAACACTAACCCTTCCTGTAACCTCAACACTAAACTTCCATGGAACCCCAACACTAACCCTTCCTGTAACCTCAATGCCAACCCTCCCTGTAACCCCAACACTAACCCTCTCCATAACCCCAATACTAATCTTCAATGGAACCTCAACACTAACCCTTCCTGTAACTTCAACACTAACCCTCCCTGTAACCCCAATACTAATCTTCCAGGGAACCTCAACACTAACCCTTCCTGTAACATCAATACTGATCCTCCCTGTAACCCCAACACTAACCCCCCTACATTAACCCTCCCTGTAACCCTAACACCAACTCTTCCCTGTAACCCTAACACTAATCCTCCCTGTAACCCTAACACTAGCCCCCTGTAACCCCAACACTAATCCCCCTATAACCCCAACAATAACCCTTCCTGTAACCCTAACACTAACATTCCATGGAGCCTCAACACTAACCCTTCCTGCAACCCAACTAGCCCTCCTTGTAACCCCAATGTCAACCCTTCCCTGTAACCCCAACACTAACCCTCCCTGTAACCCCAACACTAACCCCCATGTAGCCCTAAATCTACCCCCCTGTAACCCCAACACTAATCCCCCTGTAACCCCAACACTAATCCCCCCTATAACCCTAACACTAACCCTCCCTGTAACCCCAACACTAATCCCCCTGTAACCCCAACACTAATCCCCTGTAACCCCAACACTAATCCTCCCTGTAACCCTAAAACTAACCCTCCCTGTAACCTAAATAATAACCATCCCTGTAACCCTCACCATGAACCCTTCCTGTATCCCTAACACTAACCTCTCATGTACTCCTAACACTAACCTTCCCTATACCCCAAACCCAACATTTTCTATAACCTCAATATTGACCCTCCCTATAACCCCAACACTAACCTTTCTTATAACCCTAACGCTAACCCCCCCTGCAACCCCAACCCTAACATCTCCTATAACCCTAACACTAACCCTCCCTGTACCCCAAACCTAACATTTTCTTTAACTCTAATACAGACCCTCCCTATAACCCTAACACTAACCCCCCTGTAACCCCAACACTAATGTTTCCTGTACCCCCCTCCTTCCCGTTGCTCTGCCCCCCATGGACAACACCCAGGTCCCCTCTAGATGTGGCTCATTAGAGGCAGCCAGGTGATGGGCAGCATTTTGTGGCGCATTGTTTAGATCACCAATAAACACAAATCTCACACAACACTTCAGAGATCTCAATAATTAATGGGAGGAAATAGAAGGGAACAAAGCGAAGGATGTCAGTGCGGATGGCGGCTCTGGGTTTGGGAGTTTAGAATATTTGTGGCTCATTAGAACGATTATTGTGACAGCGCCGGTGCTGAGCGGAGAACATCGGGGATACAAAAATACAAAGTAACATAAAACCGAATTGTACATCGCCGCCGCCGAGGAGACGCGTCGTGGTGAAGGGGAATTTTGTATTTCATGTCTTTTTTTTTTGTTTTTTGTCATTTTTTTTTAAATCAGCACCAGGGACAGAACTGACATCCAATCAGAAGTGTCCCTTGTGCTGACTGTCCAAGGTGGAAACCTGTCCCCTCCCTCCTCCTCCCCCCATTTTTTGGTGCTGCGGGGGTCACTATGAGCTGCTGGACCTGTCATAGGGATTCATCAAGACTATGCCGGCCCTTTCCACCCCTCCTCCTCCATTCACAGATCGCCTTTCATTGTAAAGGATGATAGTACAGTTTTTTGTGAGTGGAGGATGGGCGAATCTATAAAAGGTCCATCTTCAGAAAGGTCTAACCCCCCCCCCCCGCTTTATCCAAACCTAATAAGGGCCTTACTTGTAGATCCTGCCAGTAACAGGCTGACAACACTAAACCACAGTCCGCAGCAGGGTTGTCAGCCTGCAGAGGGCGCTGCTGTCAAGGGTGGGCTCAGCCCTTCCTTCTCTGAGCCGCTCAGCTGTCGGCTAATTGCCAGCTCCTATGTCTCCACAGTTACTCAGCTGTTGATGATCCTGCTCGTCAGTCCTGCCTACTTAAGCCGTCCAGCCCAGATGATCTCTGCCTTCGCCATGGTCACATCACAGAAACTATCTCCTGCGATCCAAGACTTGCTTTGCTGACATCCCTTCTGGCTCCAGATCCTGCTTGCTGTTCCACTACATTGATCTCTGACTTCTAGCTTGGCTGACTATCCGTTCCGGTTCCTGAACTCTGGCTATGTTTTGACTATGTTTGTTCTTTTCTACTTTTATTATTAAACAAGTGTGATTTAACTGTACTTCTGCCTGATTTCATGGTTTCTGACAACTCCTTCAGTTGGCTGTTGGGTTGCATATCTGACAGACCAGATAGGCCGCCCAGTGGTCAGTAAAGGGATTGCACACAGGGGGCTGACCATGGTGCTGCAGAGGGCTTAGCATTGTCAGCCTCAAACAGAAAGTGCTGTAAGTGGCAGGATCTCCCGATAAGAAACTTTGTAACAGATTCACAAGAAACAATTTGCTTAACTCCTTGGTGCCGAGTGGCCGCAAATTTGTGTGCCATAGAGCCAGCAGAGCTGTGGTGAGAGCGCACGTCCTGCGCTCCTGGCACAGTTACCATCGGCTAACTGAAAGCTTTCCGATCATGTGACCACCGTGACAGCCAATCACGGCAGTCACATGACCATAAGCCCCGCCTCCCGGCATACTAAACCCCTTAAAGGGCTGAAAGGCGCTGGCTCCAAGGGGTTAAGGGAACGCTATACAGCGAGGCGTGGTGCCAAAGATACAGATTTTTTTAGTAAGAAACTGATTTTTTTTTTAGTAAGGTTGTCTTTTATCCACTTCCCACCCATAGAATGTCCTGGGTAGACATGTGGACTGCCAAAAAATGTGTTCGTTTTGGTTTCATTCATTTTTTTTTTTTTTTCATTTTTCGGGTCATTCGTTATGATCACAACTCGTAAATTCTTGAATTCGAAAAATTTGTAAATTCAAAAATTTGTAAATTCGTAATTTCGAAAATTCGTAAAGTCGAAAATTTGTAAATTCATAAATTAGAAAATTTGTAAAAATTCTAAAATTTGTAAATTTGAAAACCCGAAAATCTGAAATATGACGGCGTCTCAGAACGGCCACTCTCGCGTGCCTGCGGGGGGGGGGGGCACGCAACGCGGCGATCGTGGCCGCGCCGTGTTGCTATGACATGGCGCGACTCCGATCTCTGTAAAGAGCCGCGTCCAATCACAGCCGGTCACATGTAAACACGGAGATGCCGGTAATCGGCGCTCCTCGCCTCACACTGACAGAGTGTGTGGCGAGGAGAGCTGACCAGAGGCATCTCCTTACAGGAGCCGTATACACATGTAATCAGGGCACTGATCATCAGTGCCCTGATTACAAAAGTGACACCAGTGCCACAAATCAGTGCCAGCTATGAGTGCCCACCACTGCCAGCAATCAGTGTCCACCACTGCCTGCAAGTGCCACCAATCAGTGCCCATTAGTGATGCCAGTCCATGCTGGCTATCTGTGCTGCCCATCAATGCCCATCACTGCTGTCCATAAATGCCCATCAGTGCCACCCATCGATGCCCATCAGTACCACTTATCAGTGCCCACCAGTGCTGCCTATCAGTGCCCACCAGTGCCGCCTATCAGTGTCCATCAGTGCCACCTAACAGTGCCCATCAGTGCCACCTATCAGTGCTCATCAGTGCCACCTATACGTGCCCATAAGTGCGGCGAATTAGTGCCTCCTCATTAGTGCCACCTAATCATTGCCCATAAGTGCCGCCTCATTAGTGCCCACCAGTTCAGCCTATCAGTGCCCATCAGTGCCGCCTCATCAGTGCCCATCAGTGAAGGAGAAAAATTACTTAATTACAAAATTTACTGACAGAAACTAAGTAAAAAAAAAAAATTCTATTTTTTTTTTTTTTTAGTAAAAAATAAAAAAAAAACAGCAGTGATTAAATACCACCAAAAGAAAACTCTATTTGTGTGAAGAAAATGATAAAAATCTCATTTGGGTACAGTGATGGATGACCGCGCAATTGTCATTCAAAGTGCGACAGCGCTGAAAGCTGAAAAATGGCGCCTGGGCAGGAAGGGGGTGAAGGTGCCCGGTAGGCGAGGGGTTAAGTAGTTAAAGTAAAAGAAATATGCATTTCATTTGTCCTATTTTCCTGTAAAATCCTCTTTCCCATAAAGCGGCAGTATTACCGGTGTCACCGCCCGCCCCCTGCAGGGAACTCTTCCTTATATGTTGGGGGGGGTCACGGATTTATTGTCACCGGTCCCCGACCTCCTGACCTCTGTGACCTCCTAAATTGCCATTTAGCGCGGATTACGGGGGACTCTGTAATATTAGCTCGACCTTCTGCGGATAAGGTCTCGTCTTGATCCGATGGAGCCTGTGATTCAGACGGATGAGGACGCAGAGGAGATCGGACGCCGTGATTTATATGATAATAACAAGACGAATGTGCAATTTATGCTCCTATCACCGGCCCCCGCCGAATACATTGTTACCACTTTCTGCTGCATTAAATATGGATGTACAGGGTGGGAAGGAAACGGATTTCACTAAAGGGAAACAGCTAAATAAATGTTTGAAATACATAGAAAGGGACTTTAGCAAAAGGGTTTGTATCACTGTCCATCCACTCCAGAGATTTACACAGCTCCGCCATGCAGCACAGCTCTAGCAGGAGAACACTTTATTTCTCTGCTGCAGTTATAGTGTCATCTTTTGTGAGAAAAAAAACAAACAAACAAAATAATCCACTTTGGGTAATCCTTGCTCTGAGGTAATCCTTGCTCCTTGTGTTGCTCTGAGCCACTGCCGGGACAAGGTCACCTAGTGCCCAAGACGAACATCCCAAACTGCCCCCCCCCCCCCAAGATGTATACACCCCTCACATTTTTGTAAATCTTTTCTTCTATCTTTTCATGTGACAACACTGAAGAAATGACACTTTGCTACAATGTAAATTAGTGAGTGTACAGCTTGTATAACAGTGTGAATTTACGGCACACGTAGTGTGCAACATGGGAACACTATAGCAGAAGATGGGTGGGGGCCGAGAGAGAGGTCTGAGCGGCAGAAGATCAGCAGAGCTGGGGGACTGGAGCAGGAGAAACCAGCAATGTCACACGTTGTGAGCAGCATGGGAGAAATATTGCCGTGAGGTGAGCAGGGACTAGAGGAGGAGGAGGATCAGCAAACCAGAGGATCAGCAGAGTTGGAGTTACTACTAAGCTGGGGATCAGCAGAGCTGGGGGTTACTACTAAGCTGGGGATCAGCAGAGCTGGGGGTTACTACTGAGTGGGGAATCAGCAGAGTTGGGATTACTACTAAGTGGGCGATCAGCAGAGTTGGGATTACTACTGAGTGGGGATCAGCAGAGTTGGGATTACTACTGAGTGGGGGATCAGCAGAGTTGGGATTACTACTGAGTGGGGGATCAGCAGAGTTGGGATTACTACTGAGTGAGGGATCAACAGAGCTGGGAGTTACTACTAAGCTGGGGATCAGCAGAGCTGGGGGTTACTACTGAGTGAGGGATCTGTAGAGCTGGGAGTTATTACTAAGCTGGAGATCAGCAGAACTGGGAGTTACTACAAAGCTGGGGATCGGCAGAGCTGGGGGTTACTTTTGAGCAACCTTGTTACCTTATTATATCTCTTGTATGATCTGGTCTACTTCCTATGCTCATGCAATCCCTGGGGCACTTCCCTTTGCAAATTTCCATTATTGGGATGTGGCATAGGTCTTCAACTCTGATATTCAGTAGTGGTTTCTCTTAATTATTTTTCTTACTACTAAGCTAGGGATCAGCAGAGCTGGGGGTTACTACTAAGCTGGGGATCAGCAGAGCTGGGGGTTACTACTGAGTGAGGGATCAGCAGAGCTGGGACTTACTACTGAGTGAGGGATCAGCAGAGCTGGGGATTATTACTGAGTGGGGGATCAGCAGAGCTGGGAGTTACTACTGAGTGAGGGATCAGCAGAGCTGGGGGTTACTACTGAGTGGGGGATCAGCAGAGCTGGGGGTTATTACTGAGTGGGGGATCAGCAGAGCTGGGGGTTATTACTGAGTGGGGGACCAGCAGAGCTGGGGGTTGTTACTGAGTGGGGGATCAGCAGAGCTGGGAGTTACTACTGAGTGAGGGATCAGCAGAGCTGGGGGTTACTACTGAGTGGGGGATCAGCAGAGCTGGGGGTTACTACTGAGTGGGGGATCAGCAGAGCTGGGGTTATTACTGAGTGGGGGATCAGCAGAGCTGGGGGTTACTACTGAGTGGGGGATCAGCAATGCTGGGACTTACTACTGAGTGAGGGATCAGCAGAGCTGCGGGTTATTACTAAGTGGGGGTTCAGCAGAGCTGGGGGTTGTTACTGAGTGGGGGATCTGCAGAGCTGGTAGTTACTACTGAGTGAGGGATCAGCAAAACTGGGGGTTACTACTGAGTGGGGGATCAGCAGAGCTGGGGGTTATTACTGAGCAGGGGACCAGCAGAGCTGGGGGTTGTTACTGAGTGGGGGATCAGCAGATCTGGGAGTTACTACTGAGTGAGGGATCAGCAGAGCTGGGGGCTACTACTGAGTGGGGGATCAGCAGAGCTGGGGGTTACTACTGAGTGGGGGATCAGCAGAGCTGGGGGTTATTACTGAGTGAGGGATCAGCAGAGCTGGGGGCTACTACTGAGTGGCGGATCAGCAGAGCTGGGACTTACTACTGAGTGAGGAATCAGCAGAGCTGGGGGTTATTACTAAGTGGGGGATCAGCAGAGCTGGGGGTTACTACTGAGTGGGGGATCAGCAGAGCTGGGGGTTATTACTGAGTGGGGGACCAGCAGAGCTGGGGGTTACTACTGAGTGAGGGATCAGCAGAGCTGGGGGTTACTACTGAGTGCTGGATCAGCAGAGCTGGGGGTTACTACTGAGTGGGGGATCAGCAGAGCTGGGGGTTATTACTGAGTGGGGGATCAGCAAAGCTGGGGGTTATTACTGAGTGGGGGATCAGCAGAGCTGGGGATTATTACTGAGTGTGGCATCAACAGAGCGGGGGGGGGGGTACTACTGAACGGGGGATCTGCTGAATGAGGCAAATAATAAGCTGTGGATCTGCTGAGCAAGGGTACTATTGAGCTGGGGTCCTAGTGGGCCCCTTTAAAACACATTGAAAATCAACACACACAGGGCATTTGCCAAGCTTCATTATAGCTTCAAAAGCACATCACAGAAGCATCTCAAGAGCATCGAAAACACATTAAAAAAAGCATGTTGCAGCGAGAGACACTTCAATGTGTGTTAAAGTCGAAACAAATGTAAATGAGCCCTTAAAGACACACAGACACAGATCGGGAGCGAGCACACACAAGTGCCCCCAGAGCAGGCAGCTTGCTGTGGGGGGGCACTCAGCAGGAGGGAGGAGCCAGGAGCAGCGGCAGGGGGGACCCGAGAAGAGGAGGATCGGGGCTGCTTTGTGCAAAACCATTACACAGAGCAGGTAAAGTATAACATGTTCGTTATTTTTAAAATAAAAAAATCTGAAGATTTGGTGTCACTTTAAGGACCTTTCCAGGACGAGGTGGGCCCTTGTCACCTGTAGACATCTCCTTCCCACCACTTCCACCTTCCCCTCCTGTGTGGTGGGAATCAGACCCCCATCATCCGGAAAATGAAATCAGTAACTTCCATCCCAAGTTATAAATATATAATGAGGGAGAGAAACGGCGAGCAGATGTTCCATAATTACTCCTCATCTCGGGGTCCCGGGAAGGTGAGACCCCCTAATGGGAGCAGATGTTCCACGTGAAGAGCCGCTAAAACTCTTCTCCGAGGAACAAATTATGCAAAATGCGTTGATAAATGTAGCGAGTTCAATGAATTATGAAGAAGAGATCAGGAAATGATGTGGAATTTAGAAATAAAGTATCTTTATGAGGTTTGTGGAGGGTTTATATGGTGAAGTGAGTCTCTTGGAAAACGAAACCTCGTGTCCTCATTTCAGTCTTCAAATTTTTCCATAGAGGCAGTATGGTGAGTATCAGGAATGGATTCATGTAGACTTGGAAAGTCACTTTAATTCTAATTCTATACATACATATCGGTCACGTTTCGGTAATATTCAGGACGTACGCTGATCTAAACATCTATAACAGGGTTCTCCAAACTTTCTAAACAAAGGGCTAGTTTACTGTTCTTGAGATTTTAGGGGGGGGGGGGGGGCGGACTGTGGCCATTGGGAATAGAAAATGTCCCGGCATCCGTTGGAGTAAACAGTGCCCCATCTTTGGTGTCATTGAGAGGAATTGAGCCATTGGTAGGAATTGTGCCACATCGTCGGTGTCATTGATAATAATTTTAAAAACAAATGGGTCACGTGGGTCAAACAGGCTTTGTTGAGGAAAAACCTCAAAGAAAAAAAATCTTCAATAAGGAACAGGTGATAAACTCCGTGGTGAACAGCAAGTATATCTCAAAAGTTAAGTTATCCCATGACATCAAACATGTAAGATATATAAAACCTGCATATTGTAACACTGTATAGTCTTTTTTATTTAAAAAAAAGAGGGGTTTGCAGTTACAAGAAATTGGATAAAACAAGCTTGTCTCATAAAACATATAGAGCAATTGCCACGAACGTCACCCAGCGCGTTTCGTCCCACCGGACATCATCTGGGGTGGGATGATGTCCGGTGGGACGAAACACGTCAGTTGACGTTCATGGCAATCGCTCTATATCCGATTTCTTGTAAGTAAATAACTACACTTTTGAGATATACTTGCTGTTCACCGCGGAGTTTATCGTTTGAGGAGGGATCACCTGTTCCTTATTGAAGTTTATCCTCCAACTATTGCCTCGTATGGATGGTTCTCTTTGAGGTTTTTCCTCAACAAAGCCTGTTTGACCCATATGCTATACAGTACGTGTGTCCATCTAGTCTGGTAAGAGCGCCAACCTTACTTTTTTCTTGTGTGCACTTCACGATCAAGTATCCACTACAGTTTATCACTTCATCTTTAGATTCATCACCTATGGACTTCCTTTTATACCATTACTTTATATGGTCTATTCAATATGGATTAATAGAGTATGTTATATCTGATATGTTATATTTGATTTTTTTTCCACCGAGGAATTTATGTTCACATTCACTTATCTTTGAGCGCTACACTATTTGTTTTTATTTTGTATACACTTTTTGTCTAGTGAAGTGTTGGCAGCTCACTCAGTTCTCTGTGCGCAATTTTCTTTTATACTTTATTGATAATCATTTTGCCTCCTCGTTGGTGTCATTGGGAGGAATTGTGCCCCAACATTGGTGTCATTGAACCCCACTGTTGGTGTCGTTGGGAGGAACTGCGCCCCATCGTTGGTATCATTGGTAGGAATCGTGCCCCATCGTTGGTGTCATTGGTAGGAATTGTATTCCATGGTTGGTGTCATTGGGAGCAACTGCATCCCATCATTGGTGTCATTGGTAAGTATTGTGGCCCATCGTTGGTGTCATTGGGAGGAATCGTGCCCCATTCTTGTTGCTACTAAGAGGAATTGTGCACCATTTTTGGTGTCATTGGTAAGAATTTTTTCCCCCCATCATTGGTGTCATTGGACCCCATTGTTGGTGTCATTGGGAGGAATTGTGTCCCATCATTGGTGTCATTGGGTGGAACTGTGCCCCATTGTTGGTGTCATTGATAGGAATTGTGCCCTATTGTTGGTGTCATTGGAAGGAATTGTGCCCCATTCTTGGTGCTACTGGTAGGAATTGTGCACCATTGTTGCTGTCATTGGTAGCAATTTTCTCCCCCATCATTGGTGTCATTGGACCCCATTGTTGGTGTCATTGAGAGGAATTGTGTCCCATCATTGGTGTCATTAGTAGGAGTTGTGCCCCATCATTGGTGTCATTGGGTGGAACTGTGCCCCATCGTTGTTGTCATTGATAGGAATTGTGTCCTATTGTTGGTGTCATTGGTAAGAAATGTGCCCCGTCATTGAGAGAAATTGTGCCCCATTGTTGGTGTGAGTGGACCCCATTGTTGATGTCATTGGGAGGAACTGCGTCCCATCGTTGGAGACACTGGGGGGCATTGTGCCCCACCATTAGTGTCATTGGCGGGAATTCTGCCCCTTCATTGGTGCCAGTGAATGAAACAGTGCCCCAAGGGTCAGATAAAAGCAAGCGAGAGGGCCGCATCTGGCCCCTAAACTGCAGTTCAGAGATTACTGATCTATAAGATCATAAGCTACAATGAGAGAAAAAATTATTTGCCCCCTGCTGATTTTGTACGCTCGCCCCACTGACAAAGAAACAATCAGTCTATAATTTTAATGGTCGGTTTATTATAACAGTGAGAGACAGAATACCAACAAAAATATCCAGAAAAACACATATCGAAAAAGTTATAAATTGATTTTAATATATGAAATAAGTATTTGATCCCTTCACAAAACATGACTTAGTAGTTGATGGAGAAACCCTTGTTGGCGATCACAGAGGTCAGACGTTTCTTGGAGTTGGCCTCCAGGTTTGCACACATCTCAGGAGGGATTTTGGCCTCTTTGCAGATCTTCTCCAAGTCATTAAGGTTTCCAGGCTGACGTTTGGTAACTCGAACCTTCAGCTCCCTCCACATATTTTCTATGGGATTAAGGTCTGAAGACTGGCTAGGCCACTCCAGGACCTTAATGTGCTTCTTCTTGAGCCACTCCTTTGTTGCCTTGGCCGTGAGTTTTGGGTCATTGTCATGCTGGAAGACCCATCCACAAACCATTTTCAATGCCCTGGCTGAGGAAAGGAGGTTCTCACCCAAGATTTGACGGTTGAGATTTTTGGAGGAGCAGCGCAACACTTATTATTTCTGATTTGATGTGGGAACACATTGGGGTGTTTTACTTTGTTCTGGTTGTTTTAGTTATCTGCTGAAAAGGTCGTGGCAGCACATGAGTGGCCCTAGTGCACTATATCTCTAAGATGATCACATGACCATTTCTGACCATGGTATACGGGAAATATATACGGAAATATCCGATTATATGGCATTTTCCTGCACCATGCAGCCCTCCAGCACAATGCAATGGTCACAGTTTATATTTCTTTAGAACAATTTTCTCATAAGTACGTCTTCATTTATAACAGAGAAATTGTATATATTAGGAGGTCCGGGCGCTGGGAGCCGCGATGGAGAATGAAGATAGAAAACTTCACCAGCTCAGCTGAAATGATAAGTGTCCCCCTGTGGGAGATTTAATACCTCCGGGCTGGAAGATTTGGTTTGGCTGAGGAAAGTTTTTTCATTAAGGAACAGACTGTTTCTTGGCTTGTCTGCGGACGGCGTTTTGGTGGTAACAGAGAGCGAGGGACGGGAGAAAATAACATCTTATAGCTTCCTGAATCAGTTAAAAAGAGAAACATAACGAAATACAACCACGATTTGTTAAGCTAGGAACAAAATACTTGTCATGATATTGGTGGCACTTTATAGACCCGGAACCTGGGGGGTTAGAGGTCACTTTACAATTTGCACCGAGGAGAAAAAAGGATCAAGCACAGGAGGACGGAACACAAGAGGACCAAAATAGACCAAGCACAGGTGGACCGAACATAAGAGGACTTAGATAGACCAAGCACAGGAGGACCGAACACAAGAGGACTCAGATAGACCAAGCACAGGAGGACTGAACACAAGAGGACTTAAATAGACCAAGCACAGGAGGACTAAGCACAAGAGGATCAAGCACAGGAGGACCGAACACAAGAGGACCAAGATAGACCAAGCACAGGAGGACCGAACACAAGAGGACATAGATAGACCAAGCACAGGAGGACCGAACACAAGAGGACTTAGATAGACCAAGCACAGGAGGACTGAACACAAGAGGACCAAGCACAGGAGGACTAGGCACAAGAGGACCAAGCACAGGAGGACTGAACACAAGAGGACCAAGATAGACCAAGCACAGGAGGATTGAGCACAAGAGGACCGAGCACAGGAGGACAAAGGGGGACAGAGCACAGGAGGACCAAGGAGGACCGAGCACAGGAGGACAAAGGGACATGGAGCACAGGAGGACAAAGGGGGATGGAGCAAAGGAGGACTGAGCACAGGACGACAAAGGGGGACCGCGCACAGGAGGACAAAGGGGGACAGAGCACAGGAGGGCAAAGGGGGATGGAGCACAGGAGGACCAATGAGGACAGAGCGCAGGAGGATCAAGAAGGACCGAGCACAGGAGGACAAAGGGGGATGCAGCACAGGAGGACAAAGGGGGGTGGAGCACAGGAGGACCAGGGAGGTCCAAGCACAGGAGGACAAAGGGGAATAAAGCACTGGAGGACAAAGGGGGATGGAGCACAGGAGGACCAAGGAGGACCGAGCACAGGAGGACAAAGGGGGTTGGAGCACAGGAGGATAAAGGGGGGTGGAGCACAGGAGGACAAAGGGGGATGGAGCACAGGAGGACTAAGGAGGATCAAGCACAGGAGGACGAATGGGGACGGAGCACAGGAGGACCAATGAGGACAGAGCACAGGAGGATCAAGGAGGATGGAACATAGGAGGACAGAACACAGCATGACCGAGCCAAGGTGGATCAAGCACAGGAGGATTAAGAAGGACAGAGCACAGGAGGACCAAGCATAGAAAGATCAAGGAGGACCGAGCACAGGAGAACTGAACACAGGAGGACAGAGGAGAACCAAGCACAGGGGTACCAATCACTGGGCAAAGAAAAAAAATGATCCAGCTTGGCAAAATTAGAAGGTGACCAATGGAGGACATGCATGGCTTCAGCTTGGACCTATGCATATACAATAACCCCCAGGAAAAAAATGATCTACAGCACTGATAGTGGCAACTGCTACTACAGTGATCACTGCTACCCTCCAGGTCCCATGCCAAATGGCTGCTCTACTGCATTGTGAACACAGGGGGTTGCTTGTTTGGCACAGACATCATTCACAGAATACCTTCCATTTTTCTCAATGAATGCATGGCCTCCACCTCGTTCAAGCAGAAAATACTTTGCATTCACCAACAAGAATGCAAGGTGTACTGTGAAAAGTGCTCAGGCCAAGTGGGTGCCCCCTGTGCCCTCTGGGCAGCCACTTTGGCATGAAACCTGGAATATCTTGCCCATAACTGACATAATGACATAATGACAGCAAAGCAGGAGCTTCTCCCATCCTGGGTGGACGTCATATGACATCCTCCCAGGATCGCGTCTCACGCATGCCCTAGAGCACTACGGCGCGATCGGTCACCCGCTGTGTCCAGATGACAGATCATTGTACTGGGTTGCTGCCGGTACCATGTCATCACTGTGACCAGTCACAGTAATCAAATGACAGTTGTACACAATGAATGGCTTTCATTCATAGCCATTCATTGTGACCTGTTGTGTCAATCACTGTGATTGGTCACAGTCATTAAAATGGTACAGACAGGGCCAATCACAGTGCATCTGTGCCATGTGATAACTGTGGCCAATCACAGCTTCACAATAGCACACAACGAATGGAATGGATGCTATTCATAAAAGTAATTGCTTATAACAGGGATTAACATTGTAATAAGCAATCATATTGTTTTAAAAAAGAAATCCTGATCACCTCCCCAGAGTAGCACAATGTCACTATGGTAACTCTATACTGCTCTGGTCACAAAATGTAAAAGAAGTCTGTATACCCTAGCAGCCTGTCTATATACCATATCCTGTCTACATACTACACTAGCCTGTCTATATACTACCCTAGCCTGTCTATATACTACACTAGCCTGTCTATATATCCTATCCCGTCTATATACTACTCTAGCTTGTCTATATACTACACTAGCCTGTCTATATACTACACTAGCCTGTCTATACACTACACTAGCCTGTCTATATACCCTAGCCTGTCTATATACTACACTAGCCTGTCTATATACTACCCTAGCCTGTTTATATACTACCCTAGCCTGTCTATATACCCTAGCCTGTCGATATACTACACTAGCCTGTCTATATACGACACTAGCCTGTCTATATACCCTAGCCTGTCTATACACTACACTAGCCTGTCTATACTACACTAGCCCGTCTATATACTACACTAGCCTGTCTATATACTACCCTAGCCTGTCCATTTACTACACTAGCCTGTCTATATGCACTAGCCTGTCTATATACTACACTAGCCTTTCTGTATATCCTAGCCTGTCCATATACTACCCTAGCCTGTCTATATACTACACTATCCTGTCTATATACTACCTTAGCCTGTCTATATACTACCCTAGCTTGTTTATATACTACACTAGCCTGTCCGTATACTACACTAGCCTGTCTATATACTACCGTAGCCTGTCTATATACTACACTAGCCTGTCTATATACTACACTAGCCTTTCTGTATATCCTAGCCTGTCCATATACTACCCTAGCCTGTCTATATACTACACTAGCCTGTCTATACACCACACTAGCCTTTCTATATATCCTAGCCTGTCTATATACTACACTAGCCTGTCTATATTCTACCCTAGCCTGTCTATATACCCTAGCCTGTCTATATACCCTAACCTGTCTATATACCCTAACCTATCTATACACTACACTAGCCTGTCTATATATCCTAGCCTGTCTATATACCCTAGCCTGTCTATATACTACTCTAGCCTGTCTATACACTACACTAGCCCTAAACCTAGGTTCACACTTATGCGTTTAGTGCAAAATCTGACTTCCTAATAAACTGAATTTTAGTTTTAGCTATCATGATATAAATTAATGGATGTGGGGGCCTTTTGGTGGGCATGAGGTTTTTTTTTTTTTGGGAGGGGGGGGCAGAATTTCATTCTTGGACCCAGGCAGCAGAATGTCTTGGGCCAGACCTGACTTTACCATTGAAAACCATATAACCTTCTTTCCCTGCGTTTTTGATGCAGAAAAAAAAAAAAAAACGTATTGAACTGCCTGTGGAGTGAACTGACCCTGACAGGAGTGGGAGCCAATGGCTCCTGCTGCTGTCAATCTGTCCAATGAGGAGAGAGACAGGGTTGCCACCTGATCCCTTTAAACCCGAACACATATTAATTATACAGGTTCTGTGGCTGATCAAGGTGGTAATTACACTCACTTGGTGGCTTATCTGCATTAAATTGGCCTCAGAACCTGTGTAATTCATATGTGTTCGGGTTTAAAGGGATCAGGTGGCGACCCTGGGCTGGAGCCACTGCGCTTGTGCACATCGCTGGATCAGGGAGGAAAAAAAAGGGGGGGGAGGGGTGGAGGGAAACTGCAGCAGGGAAGGTTTTTCACCTTCATGCATAGAATGCAAACCTGGAGACTTTACAACCACTTTAATGATTACAGAGCCGCATCCATTTATCTTTTCTATCTGCTCGGAGTTCCGCTTTAAGTCTTGCCAGAGATGTTCTTAGTAAGAAGAACAATCGATGACATCGGGAGCTTTAGGGTCCGTTTTATATTACACCAGAGGACCGACCACGCCGCACTGTAACAAACGCGTTGCGCTCATTAATTCTCAGTGTTTTTGTAGTTCCTTCACATAAAGGAAAGTTATGCCAGACGAGGTTTATATCTTCCATTGTCCCACCGCGTCTCCTTTCTCTGACAAGCTCCTTCGGCGTCTTATTAGATTTATAACCACGGATTATCACCGTATTTGTTAAACGTAGTCAATCTCAATTCGGCATCCAAGGTATTTATTCCACTTACCCGGGGTGAGATGACGGCGTTCCCTCCAGCGCGGGAAATGAAACAGCGGGGGGGGATTTCTGTGGATGAAGGAGAGAATTGCGAGACGCCTACTGTGAGACCCACCTTCCTTCACGCCAACAGCTGCGCTAAAGTCTTTTCATCGCACTCGGCTTTGGGGAGCCGGAATCTCAACGCTTCCCTGGAGGCTCGGGAAGACTTGGCTGAAAACTGCTCGCTCTGCTCTTATTTGTCATGCAAATTTTCTGTTATTTGTATAATGACGGCTTTTTTACGGCTCCCCGGCAGCGCCGAGTTTCCTTTTCTGTTTCACCAACTTTGCACATATTTACTTTGCAGCGAGAGTTTAAAAACAGAGCCGCCGTCAATTCAGGGATTTAGGCTGCCGTCTTCCTTTGCTGTGCGTTGTAGAGGGAGGCGAACCGGGCTCTAATCAGGGATAAAGGATCGGTTTTGGCTCCACGATGATGTAGCCGGGGATCGGCGTTTAGGCAACACTACTGAGTCATGGGACCGATGTCCAGATTTCTGCCATCGAGATGCACATTTCATGCCTTTTGCTACATTTTGCACTTTTAAAGAAGAATTCCAGGTCTGATTATTTTTACATACCGTATTTTTCGCTCCATAAGACGCACTTTTTTTCCCCCCAAAAAAATGGGGGAAATGTCTGTGCGTCTTATGGAGCGAATATTGAACCATCGCCGCCATCCTTGCCGTGTTAGAATAGTCGGGCCGGGGCCATGGCTGCGGCGGCCGGCCGCCAACTAGCTGATGCTGTTGCATTCGGGGGTTTGTAGTCCACTCCGCACACCCTCAAGCTCTACCAGTGAGTGGGAGAAGCAGCGCAGCACAGCCAGGGAACTACAACTCCCAGGATCTTGGAGGCAGGGCATGCCAGGGAGTCAGGACTTGGGACCAACATGACTGGCTCGGGGCGCAAACTTTGCTTGACCCCAGGACAGGACCCCCCCAGGACCTGTTGAGCTGCACTAGCAGCTGCTATCACTGAGGTGAGAGACCCTGACACCACCAGGGCCAGCTGACCCCACATCCCATCTATCCCCTCCCCTATACACCCCATTTATTCTTCCCCAGTGTCTACCCAGTAACCTCAAAATAACGCTTAACACAGTGGGTCCAGGTGGGAGCTGGCCATGGTCTGTGGGTCCTGCTGGCCTGTGTGTCTTACTGGCCACTGGCCTGTAGGTCCTGCTCAGAGCTGGCCATGGTCTGTGGGTCCTGCTGGCCTGTGTGTCTTACTGGCCTGTAGGTCCTGCTGAGAGCTGGCCATGGTCTGTGGATCCTGCTGGCCTGTGTGTCTTACTGGCCACTGGCCTGTAGGTCCTACTGAGAGCTGGCCATGGTCTGTGGATCCTGCTGGCCTGTGTGTCTTACTGGCCACTGGCCTGTAGGTCCTGCTGACAGCTGGCCATGGTCTGTGGCCCACAGACCATGGCCAGCTCCCAGCAGAACCTACAGGCCAGCTCCCAGCAGGACCCGCAGCCATTTGGTTCAGAATATTTTTTTTTCTTATTTTTCCTCATATAAAACCTAGGAGCGTCTTATGGATTGGAAAATATGGCAGTTACATTGTTTTAGTTTGAAGCAACTATGCATATACCATACCTGTGGGATCCCTCTAGAACAGGGGTCTCCAAACTTTCGAAACAAAAGGGCCAGATTACGGTCGTTCAAACATTAGGGGTGGCTGTGGCCAATGGGCGTAGAAAAGGTCCAGATGTCAGCGGGAAAAAACAATGCCCCATCTTTAGTGTCAGTGGATGGAATTGTGCCTCATCATTGGTGTCATTGGGCCCCATTGTTGATGTCACTGGGCCCCAATTTTTGATGCCATTGGGAAGAATTGGGCCCCACTGTCGGTGTCATTGGGAGAAATTTGAACCCATCATCGGTGTCATTGGCAGGGACTGTGCCCCCTCATTGGTGTCAGGGGGGGAATTATGCCCCATTGTTGGTATCAGTGGATGAAATAGTGCCCCAAGGGCTTGATAAAAGCAAGCAAAGGGCCACATCTGGCCAAAGTTTGGAGACTACTGCTATAGAAGCTGGAGATCCCTGTATAGACACCACTACTACACTGCTGCTACACCATTACTACTCCACCGCTACTACAGTGATCTCCACTGGCTTTCAGGTCGGAGTAGCACCTGCTTGGCACAAGCGCCATTCAGGGAATGCTCTGCTTTCTCCCGGTGAGTGCAAAGCATTCCCTTCTTGGACCATATGGAGAGGCAGGGCGAGGGCATCATGCTCACCACCCTGTCCAATCAGAGAATGCTTTGCATTCCTTAAAAAAAATGCAAAGCATTCTCTGAATGGTGTCCATGCCGAGCGGCTGACCTTCTGTGTTCACAATGGAGTAGTACAGTCACTTGGCATGGGACCTGAAAGCTATTAAAGATTACTGTGGTAGTGGTGTAGTAGAGGTGTAGTAGTGGTGTACAGTGATTTCCAGCTTCTAGACCATTGGTCTCCAAACTGTGTCCCAGGGCTGGATTGCGGCCCTTTGCTTGCCTTTATCCAGCCCTTGGGCCACTATTTCTCCCTTTGATGCCAACGATGGGGCACTATTCCAACCAATGACACCAACAATGGGACCCTATTCCTCCCACTGATGCCAACAATGGGGCACTAATCCTCCCACTGATACCAACAATGGGACACTATTCCTCCCACTGATACCAACAATGGGACACTATTCTTCCCACTGATACCAACAATGGGGCACTATTCCTCCCACTGATACCAACAATGGGGCACTATTCCTCCCACTGATACCAACAATGGGGCACTATTCCTCCCACTGATACCAACAAGGGGTCCCTATTCCTGTAACTGATACAAACAATAGGTCACTACTGCCCCGTTAAAACCAATGATGGGTAATTGCCTACTCCCATTGACGGCAGGGCATTTTTTACTTCCACCAGCCCACCTAAAGCCTGAAAGACAGTAAACTGGCCCTTTGTTTAGAAAGTTTGGAGACTCCTTTTCTAGAGGGATCCCACAGGTAGCTAGAGCCAGGGACATACATACAGAGGTCACCATTATGACCCGGTCCCATGCTCCAGGGGGCCCATGCTAATTAATAGAGTCACTGATCCATACCGATCACTGACTTTTTTTTTTTTTTTAATTCATAGCTGAAGCATAGTAAACTGTTCTTACTATGCTTCAGTTTATGAACTAATGGGAAGCATTGTACAGAGATATTCCTGTTCATTCATTCTGTGCAGCTCGGGCTGCACAGAAAAAGACTAATGAGTCTGTTTAGACACTTGATACTTCAGCAAAACCTCCCAAATGGGGGACCTAAAAATATGTAAAAAAATAATAAAATTGTAAAAAAATAAAAATAAAATAAAACAACAAAAATAAAATACTACTGACATCAGTGGCGGAACTACCAGGGTCACAAAGGTAGCACTTGCGACTGGGCTCTGGCATTCCGCCACCGTGGGGAGGCCCCAAGATGGCAGGAAAGTGACCTGCTGCAGGACCCTAATAAATGGTCCCACGATGGGAGTAAAGGACCCTGGGATCAGTGGGAACGACCCTGGTCGGGTTCTAGTTTCTAGGTTCTAGTTAGTCTAGTTTTGCTGGAGCAATGTATTTATGTAACAATATCCATACCTGGAATTCTTCTTTTACCACCAGGCATTGCACTGATTGCCTCTGTTTTATTGGTATGTGGTTGTGCAAGGTGTCTAATATGACTGAGGTCCAATAGGCAGCAGAGTTAGACCCAGTGCACTCAGTAGTCAGCACTTTTTAACAGACCTAATCAGAGAACCAGGTCCAACCAGAAGGTGGAGCTCCAGGCTCCTTTTTTGCAAGTTTGCCAGACTAATCTGTACTGCTTTGCTGAACAAAAGCCCTATTCACAGAGCTCTACAGCTCAAGCTCACATTCACATGCAACTGAATGAGCCAGGGACCCTCTTCTCTCTCCTTCCCTTCCCTCCCAGGGGTCCCAGCCATAGGGAGAATTACTTAGTAAGAGACAGTCTCAAAGCAAACAGTTTTTGCTCTGCCCTCTCCTTAGCAAAACCATAACCCATAAAACCCCTCTATGAATAAGCCCCAGTGGATGGGGCGAAACACTTCGGGAGCATGACTGCTGGAGTAGTGCTTGTTGAAGCCATTCACTTTAACCAGCACCGGGTTGGTTGAGCGGTGCCCTGCCCTCATTACACTTACCTAACATGTTTTTGATTACCCAGCCTCCATCTGGACTTGTCACCCCTATACTACACTCAAAAAGTTCTCTCTCGTGGCTTCTTTCTCCTTTCTTCTGTTCTTCTACCCTCTACCCATACCATGCTGCAGAGAAGGACCGTTTCCCTCTGTGTGGCAGCAGAGGTCTCTCTGCAGATGCCCGACATGCCTTCTGCTGGATCAAAACGAGATCTCTCCAATCAACAGGGGCGTCACATATCCCTGATCCTACATATAGCTCTACTGTGTTCTCAAAACTGGATGACTAAAGTGCCACTCCACTTCTAGGAGACCCAGGTCAAAACTTTATTCTACTAAAGGTCGGAGATGATCCAAAAAGTACCAAATGTGTTTGAGGGCCAATCCAGCTGCTGACAAGGTTCTTGCTTACAATCACTTAGGTAGAAATACCATTAAAGGTTCAGTTCACTTTTGGTTTGTTCACATTGATGGCAATCAAGCCCTGATGAAGGGGCTCTTAGATCCCTGAAATGTGTTGGTTAATTTTTTGATTGTCCCCCCTGACTTTTATTGGAATAAAGTTGTATCTGTTCCTCTTAGCAGTGGTGTGGTCCTTCACTCTCCACTCAATTTTGCAACATTACACTACAAGCCAAGGAGGCCGTGGAGCTCCTCTGGGGTGTAGAAGACGCCTGCCTTGGAAGCAGATCACCGACATCAATTCCACTGAGATAGCCCTACGGGTCCAGTACTAATTTTCCACTTTCCTCAACTATTGTATTCTCATTCTGATTTCTGGGAATAGTCCTGATACTACAATCACAGCACATCGTCCTCTGTCTGTATAAACATGAAATATTATCTCCACCAGCATGGGGTCTCTTTGCGATGATGTGGTGGTAGGTCGGTCTGGGTCGTTCCGCTGGAGATTTTCATCCAAATGGAAGTTAATATTTTTACATCTTTGAAGCATGAAATCCTGTCTGTGATTACAGCTCATCCAGAGGTGGTCGGAGCGGAGAGCCCGCTGGCAGGCGTTCAGCGCTGGGCTGCGGGTAGAAGCAGCCGGCAATTTGGCAGAGATACTAATGGATTTTCAGACCACATTTTACACAACTTTAAATCCTCCAGTCATGTCACAACCAGCCGTGTAGAAAAAAGAGACTGATAAAAGAGATCTGCTCACCTCCAATGTCTCTAAAAGCCTCCTTTGAGGTCTGCTGCCTCCATTTGTTTTTATCTAGGATTGGGTTTAAAGGAGAGTAAGTGACCTGATAGACCAGAGTAGAAGTGCGGCCCAGGACACTTGTCTGATAGAAAGTCCTGAGACAAAGAAACACAGGAACCCCGGAGATTCCGGAAATTTCTGATCCCTTGTTTTGGTGATAAAATTGCTGTAAGTTTCTCTAGATCAAGGGTCTCTAAACTTTCAAACAAAGGGCCAGTAAACAATGCCCCATCATTCATGTCAGTGGAAAGAATAGTGACCCATCATTGGTGTCAGTGGGAGGAATAGTGACCCATCATTGGTGTCAGTGGGAGGAATAGTGCCCCATCATTGGTGTCAGTGGGAGGAATAGTGGCCCATCATTGGTGTCAGTGGGAGGAATAGTGCCCCATCATTGGTGTCAGTGGGAGAAATAGTGCCCCGTTGCTGGTATCAGTGGCAGGAATAATGCCCCACTGTTGGTGTCACACAATGGTAGCAAGTGGTTAAATCAGCCTCAAACTTGGCAGAATCAGGAGATAAGAAGAGAACTGGGAGGAGGTGCAGGCTGTCCTCCACCAGTACCAGCAGTACCCACCAGCAGGATCAGCCAGCAGGAGCCGCAGTAGTACCCACCAGCAGGACCCCCAGCAGTACCAGCCAGCAGGACCCGCAGTAGTACCCACCAGCAAAATCCACAGCAGTACCAGCCAGCAGTACAAGCCCTGGAGGACAGCCAGCAGCAGCCATCAGCCATACCCGCCTGGGGGACAACAGCAACCAGCGATACCTGCAGGATTTCCTGAGGAAGAAGTGACTATTGATTTCAGTTGAGGTGCAGGTAAACCACAGTACATCAGTGTGAAAGCAGCCTTAGTCCCCCTTCAGACAATCGGTCCGATCGGGTCCGCATGTCCGTTTTTTCTGGTGGACTCAATCAGACCCTCCATTCACCTCTATAGAGCGGCAGATGTAGACTGATAGGCTAGTGTAAACAGATACCTATCTCCAATCTGATCAGCTTAAAAAAAACAGAAGGGGATCTGTCCCCTTCTGTCTGGGCGGATAGGACTGGAGGACCCATAGAGTAGAGCGGGCTGTGTCCGTGTCTGCTCTGTATATGTAGAGAGGATGCAGACCTGTCATCTGCCTGCTACGCACATTGTGGCCCGCGACTGGTTACCAAAACGCTAAAGTGGCCCTTGCTCTTCAAAAGGTTGGGCACCCCTGCTTTACGCTGACCCGGCAACACTGTAAGCACGTTCCCAAATTTCGGTGCATCCTCCAGGTGAGTCACCAAGCCCTTCTGAGAGACCAGCGTTCTTCCTGGCTTTCTCCAGAAAGTGGTCCTCCCCCTTGACACAGCTTTCTCCAGACCAGGCAGAACAGCTGAAAGACCAATTCAGCACACGCTAGGCCCCAAACAAACAGGAGAGCTCCATCCGGCAGCACCTCCCCAGGCCTCAGCCCGGGGGGAAGGCAGTGAGCATGTGGCCTGTCCCAAATATAGATATCACCCCCCCAGCATGCACCAGTGGCAGAAACCTCCTACTGGATTGGCTGAAGGAAATACAATAATTGATAACTTAGTCTTGCTTGTTAAAAAACTATGACCAGTGACATCTACTGGTGAAAGTGAGAAATCACCTAAAGCTTAGGGAAAAACCAAAGGGAAAAAATATACAGTCTGAGCTAACTACAGCCCAGCCAAAACTAAATTGACATAGTAGCCCCTGTTTAGGACGAGGGGGCTACATACTTTAAATCCTCCTACTGGCCCTTCCCTTTAGTCTTGCACAGGTGTACCGGCTCCTCTCCTGGACTGAAATGGCTTCCTCTGATTTCACTGCACACTGTGAGCTTCTCGCAAACCAGGGTAGCAAAAAAACAAGTAGATCAAACTTAAGGTTCAATATATGCAATAGCCAGGCTCGGGGTCATTATATGTAGACCATATGGGAAAGTGTAAAACCCCCCTCAAGATGTTCTATGCTTTTTGAGGCTGGATTAGAACTGCCCAAGTAGGTTGCTCCCCTATAAATGGTGGAGATCCCACCAACACTTGCGGCTCCCAAGTACTTACTGATTGGAGTACATTGGATTTTAACATATGCGTTAAAATGTACTTGTGGGCAGGGCTTAGGCACCCATGTGGGGACAAATGGAACTGCACTTGCTAATGCCTGAACCTCATGTTGGGAGCTGTGGTCATGTGACAGTCAACATTAAATGATTTCCGCTTGCTCATTGGTTCAGACAGCAGCAGGAGCCATTGGCTCCCACTACTGTCAATCACAGCCAGTGAGCCAATGATTAGAGAGTGGGGCAGAGCCAAGCCGTGCTCTGTGTCTGAATCTCTGGTGCCCCCCCGTGCTTGCTTTGGGGGCACTTGGCAGGAGGGAGGTGCCAGAAGTTCAGGAGGGGGACCCAAGAAGAGGCTGCTCTGTGCAAAACCACTGCAGAGAGCAGGTAAGTAAGACATATTTGTTATTTTAAAAAATCAGCCTTGAATATCACTTTAAAGCGGAGTTCTGCTTAAAAAAAAAAAAATTAAAAGTCAGCAGCTACAAATACTGCAGCTGCTGACTTTTAATAATCGGACACTTACCTGTCCCAGGGTCCAGTGATGTGGAGGAACGAAGCCCCGCACATCTCCCCCTCCGCTCGGCAACGCCGGCATTGTAACTGTGGGCGCAGCCGGGCACCCACTGCACAAGCATGAGCCGCGCCGTGCGCCGTGACTGGCCGCGCAATCATCTGGGACCTGTCACGTGTTCCAGATGATTGCCTAGAGGGAGGGGGGAGAGGTGATCTCCCTTCCTGTGCCCAGGGAAGTGACGTCAGGAGCCCAGGCTCCAAAGGAGGCAGATTACGAGGGACCCCCTAGCAACAGCCATTAAAGAGGTACCGTATATACTCGAGTAGAAGCCAAGTTTTTCAGCTCATTTTTTTTGTGCTGAAAATTCCCCCCCCCCCCCCTCGGCTTATACTCGAGTCAAGCACTTTTCTGCAGCAGAGAATGACATTTTCCGAACCGACTTTGGGGCCCCGTATCTCTGGGCCGCTTGGTGCTAGGAACCCCAACTTTGGTGTGCAAACCCAGTGGAACTACAACATATCTAATGGGGTTCCTAGCACCAAGTGGCCCCGACATTTTGACATTTTCCCAAACTGACTTTGGGGCCCGTATCTTGAGGCCACTTGGTGCTAGGAACCCCAGCTTTATATTGTAGTGCTAGTTCCACTGGGTTTGCACACCAAAGTTGGGGTTCCTAGCAGCAAGTGGCCCTGAGACACGGGGCCCCAAGTTCAGTCAACCGTGTCCATCTGCAGCAATGTAATTTCGGGACCCTTTGGGTCCAGAGACCTCAAATTTTGTCTGCAGCCAGGGGGGCATCTAGGAACCCTTAACTACGAAGTTTGAAGTTCGGGGGACCTATGACTGCAAATGGGCACAGTGAGGCTGCAAATGGGCATTGTTGACCCTCTTTTCCACTTACAGTAGGTGTGCATTTCTCACCCTAGGCTTATACTCGAGTCAATACGTTTTCCCAGTTTTTTGTGGTAAAATTAGGTGCCTCGGCTTATATTCGGGTCGGATTATACTCGGGTATATACGGTAAGTAAAAAAAAAAATTTTTCCAAATGTTTTTTTATTTTTTTTTTCATGCACATTAATGATTTTTTTTTTTTGGGTAATAATCCACAAAGGCAGTAAATCCATAGAGTCCTCAGGTTCCCAGCCCCCAGGGAACCCTGACGGGCTCCCCCAGATGGGGGGCACAGACCGACAGCCTACCTCTTGGCAGTGTTTTCCAGTGACTCCCCCAGGGTATTTCAGCGAGCCGGTTTTATGTGGATCTAAGGATATTGGCAGGAAAATCTAGCCAATTAATTCCTCAGATCCACCACACGTCTACATGGTAATAAGTTGCACCTGGCTGGCTCAGTAAACGTGCAGACACGAGCAAAGACAGGAGAAACAGCGCAGCTTGAGACTGGTAGCTGCAGAACACAGAAAAACGTTAACCCCTTGTAAGCACCTGCCTACATACTACATATACCCCATACACATCAGACAAGCACATCCATGCACGGCCTCCTGTTTTGGTGGAATCGCCATCATTTATAGGAGGGCCACATGCTGGGCCGGTGTCCCAAGATTTCCCCTCTATTCCCATTCTGGGTGAAAACTCAAAAGAGGAACCCTTCACTAATCCATCCAATAAAAGTAAAAAAAGGATCTGTGCTGTAACCAATAAATACCCCTCCCCCCACCTCCCCCCCCCATGTGTAATATCGAGGTTCAGCTCAGAATTCTGAATGGTTAGTGAATTACAAGCCTTGAATAATTTCGTTCTTTTTTTTTCCCCCCGGACGAAAACGGTTAAATTCTTTTCCAGCCGAGCAATTTGCAGAGAATTCTAGAAGACCAAAAGAAAGGTCACGTCACCCGGCCCCCGTACAATGGCATCGCCAGCCCTGATTAATGGTGTCAATGACAGATTTTTATTGTGTCAAATTAGATTCAATTTTACAGCCCATTTTGCGGTGGCAATCACAGATTATGATGAATTGGTTGTACGAAGTGTGGAAGAATCAAATGGAAAGGACGAGAACCGAAGACGAAAGGTGGCGGTGGGGGGAGGGGGGGCGAGGTTCTCGGGGGTTCTCCCTAAGGTATGGAAGAACAGCCATCCTCCCAGGAACTACAACTCCCAGCATGCCATGGTGATAGTTCTCTTTGCAACCCATCTTTGGGTTAGGTGAACTGAATCAGAGAGACGCGGATGTTGTGACCCGGACTGGCTGATCCGCCATTGACTGGATATTCCAAAGAGAATAAATCCAAATCCCCAAATAATGAAAATGATGTCCGAATTTCAATGCATAACAAAATGTATTGTACATGTCTACATCTGATAGGACGATACATCTGATAGGACGATACATCTGATAGGACGATACATCTGATAGGACGATACATCTGATAGGAAGATACATCTGATAGGAGGATACATCTGATAGGACGATACATCTGATAGGACCATACATCTGATAGGAGGATACATCTGATAGGACGATACATCTGATAGGAGGATACATCTGATAGGACGATACATCTGATAGGAGGATACAACTGATAGGACGATACATCTGATAGGACCATACATCTGATAGGAGGATACATCTGATAGGACGATACATCTGATAGGAAGATACATCTGATAGGACGATACATCTGATAGGAGGATACATCTGATAGGACGATACAACTGATAGGACGATACATCTGATAGGAGGATACATCTGATAGGAGGATACATCTGATAGGACGATACATCTGATAGGACGATACATCTGATAGGAGGACACATCTGATAGAAGGATACATCTGATAGGACGATACATCTGATAGGACGATACATCTGATAGGACGATACATCTGATAGGAGGATACATCTGATAGGAGGATACATCTGATAGGAAGATACATCTGATAGGAGGACACATCTGATAGGATGATACATCTGATAGGAAGATACATCTGATAGGATGATACATCTGATAGGATGATACATCTGATAGGACGATACATCTGATATGAGGATACATCTGATAGGACGATACATCTGATAGGAGGGATACATCTGATAGGAAGATACATCTGATAGGAAGATACATCTGATAGGAGGATACATCTGATAGGACAATACATCTGATAGGAGGACACATCTGATAGAAGGATACATCTGATAGGACGATACATCTGATAGGACGATACATCTGATAGGACGATACATCTGATAGGAGGATACATCTGATAGAAGGATACATCTGATAGGAGGATACATCTGATAGGAGGATACATCTGATAGGAAGATACATCTGATAGGAGGACACATCTGATAGGATGATACATCTGATAGGATGATACATCTGATAGGAGGATACATCTGATAGGAAGATACATCTGATAGGAAGATACATCTGATAGGACGATACATCTGATAGGAAGATACATCTGATAGGATACATCTGATAGGACGATACATCTGATAGGAGGATACATCTGATAGGAGGATACATCTGATAGGAGGATACATCTGATAGGAAGATACATCTGATAGGACGATACATCTGATAAGAGGATTAATCTGATAGGAGGATACATCTGATAGGAAGATACATCTGATAGGAGGATACATCTGATAGGAGGATACATCTGATAGGAAGATACATCTGACAGGACCATACATCTGATAAGAGGATTCATCTGATAGGACGATACATCTGATAGGAGGATTCATCTGATAGGATGATACATCTGATAGGAGGATACATCTGATAGGAGGATACATCTGATAAGAGGATTCATCTGATAGGACGATACATCTGATAAGAGGATTCATCTGATAGGACGATACATCTGATGGGAGGATACATCTGATGGGAGGATACATCTGATAGGACGATCCATCTGATAGGAGGATACATCTGATAGGAGGATACATCTGATAAGAGGATTCATCTGATAGGACGATACATCTGATAAGAGGATACATCTGATAGGACGATACATCTGATAGGAGGATACATCTGATAAGAGGATTCATCTGATAGGACGATACATCTGATAAGAGGATTCATCTGATAGGACGATACATCTGATAGGAGGATACATCTGATGGGAGGATACATCTGATAGGACGATCCATCTGATAGGAGGATACATCTGATAGGAGGATACATCTGATAAGAGGATTCATCTGATAGGACGATACATCTGATGGGAGGATACATCTGATAGGACGATCCATCTGATAGGAGGATACATCTGATAGGAGGATACATCTGATAAGAGGATTCATCTGATAGGACGATACATCTGATAGGAGGATACATCTGATGGGAGGATACATCTGATAGGACGATACATCTGATAGGAGGATACATCTGATAAGAGGATTCATCTGATAGGACGATACATCTGATAAGAGGATACATCTGATAGGACGATACATCTGATAGGAGGATACATCTGATAAGAGGATTCATCTGATAGGACGATACATCTGATAAGAGGATTCATCTGATAGGACGATACATCTGATAGGAGGATACATCTGATGGGAGGATACATCTGATAGGACGATCCATCTGATAGGAGGATACATCTGATAGGAGGATACATCTGATAAGAGGATTCATCTGATAGGACGATACATCTGATGGGAGGATACATCTGATAGGACGATCCATCTGATAGGAGGATACATCTGATAGGAGGATACATCTGATAAGAGGATTCATCTGATAGGACGATACATCTGATAGGAGGATACATCTGATGGGAGGATACATCTGATAGGACGATCCATCTGATAGGAGGATACATCTGATAGGACGATACATCTGGTAGGAAGATACATCTGATAGGAAGATACATCTGACAGGACGATACATCTGATAGGAGGATACATCTGATAAGAGGATTCATCTGATAGGACGATACATCTGATAGGAGGATACATCTGATGGGAGGATACATCTGATAGGACGATCCATCTGATAGGAGGATACATCTGATAGGAGGATACATCTGATAAGAGGATTCATCTGATAGGACGATACATCTGATGGGAGGATACATCTGATAGGACGATCCATCTGATAGGAGGATACATCTGATAGGAGGATACATCTGATAGGAGGATACATCTGATAGGAAGATACATCTGATAGGAGGATACATCTGATAAGAGGATACATCTGATAGGAGGATACATCTGATAAGAGGATTCATCTGATAGGACGATACATCTGGTAGGAAGATACATCTGATAGGAAGATACATCTGATAGGAAGATACATCTGATAGGAAGATACATCTGATAGGACGATACATCTGATAAGAGGATTCATCTGATAGGACGATACATCTGATAGGAGGATACATCTGATAAGAGGATTCATCTGATAGGACGATACATCTGGTAGGAAGATACATCTAATAGGAAGATACATCTGATAGGAGGATACATCTGATAGGACAATACATGTGATAGGAAGACACATCTAATTGGATAATACAACTGATAGGACGATACATCTGATAGGAGGATACATCTGATAGGAGGATACATCTAATAGAAGGATACATCTGATAGGACGATACATCTGATAGGAGGATACATCTGATAGGAAGATACATCTGATAGGTGGATACATCTGATAGGACCATACATCTGATAGGAAGATACATCTGATAGGAGGATACATCTGATAGGAAGATACATCTGATAGGAGGATACATCTGATAGGAAGATACATCTGATAGGACAATACATCTGATAGGAAGATACATCTGATAGGAGGATACATCTGATAGGAGGATACATCTGATAGGAAGATACATCTGATAGGAAGATACATCTGATAGGAGGATACATCTGATAGGAAGATACATCTGATAGGACGATACATCTGATAGGATACATCTGATAGGACGATACATCTGATAGGAGGATACATCTGATAGGAGGATACATCTGATAGGAGGATACATCTGTTAGGACGATACATCTGATTAGGACGATACATCCAATAGGACAATACATCTGATAGGACGATACATCTGATAGGACGATACATCTGATACGACGATACAGCTCATGGAACGATACCTCTGATAGGATACATCTGATAGGACGATACATCTGATAGGAGGATACATCTGATAGGAGGATACATCTGATAGGACGATACATCTGATTAGGACGATACATCCGATAGGACAATACATCTGATAGGACGATACATCTGATAGGACGATACATCTGATACGACGATACATCTGATAGGATGATACATCTGATAGGACGATACATCTGATAGGACGATACATCTGATACGACGATACAGCTCATGGAACGATACCTCTGATAGGATACATCTGATAGGACGATACATCTGATAGGACAATAAATCCACTATAATGAAATTTCCTTCCAGGTACACAGGAGCCGTCCGACTTTCGGTCTGCCTGTGCAGTTGGAAATTAAGGTAAGTCCCTTCGATGGAACACAAACAGGAAAGGAAAATACATATCCCTGATGGTGGAACACATCAGGAAGTGAAGAAAATCCCCCCCCCCAATGGAATACAAGTAGGAAGTGAAAATTTCCCCCAATGGAAGACAAACGAGAAGTGAAGATAAATCCCCCCTGATGGAACCCAAACAGGAAGTGAAGACAGATCCCCCTCTATGGAACCCAAACAGGAACTGAAGATAAATTCCCCCCACCGATGGAACCCAAAGAGGAAGTAAAGGTAAATCCCCCCGATGGCACCCAAACAGGAACTGAAGATAAATTCCCCCCACCGATGGAACCCAAACAGGAAGTGAAGGTAAATCCCCCCGATGGAACCCAAACAGGAACTGAAGATAAATTCCCCCCACCGATGGAACCCAAACAGGAAGTGAAGGTAAATCCCCCCGATGGAACCCAAACAGGAACTGAAGATAAATCCCCCCCGATGGAACCCAAACAGGAAGTGAAGTTAAACCCCCCCGATGGAACCCAAAGAGGAACTGAAGATAAATCCCCCCGATGGAACCCAAACAGGAATTGAAGATAAATCACCCCCCCCGATGGAACCCAAACAGGAAGTGAAGGTAAATCTCCCAATAGAACACAAATACAGTAAAATGAAATCCAATTGGTAACAATGGACCACTGCTCACAGTCATTGTGCACAGGCCGGCTTTACTGTGAAGCACTCCTGTCCCTTTAATAGTGAATATTTACTGTTCCTGGACTATATGGAGCGCGCACCTTGGCGGTGTCATGACAATGTCAGGAGAGCCATCCGTCCTTCTCTGGCGGAGAGGTCCCGATGAATCAAATGCTTTTTGAAATTTCAGGAATGTTCTCACTGAGCCAATCAATACACGGCAGGAACATTCTGAGCGTTCGGCACGCGCCGCGCCCGGCGCCGGTCTCCCAGGTGTGGAGTCACAATGCATTATGGATGGAGGCGCCATCAATCAATGCTCTTTAATTCCTCAGATCCCCCCCCCAAAACTTCAGTTCTTCTCTCTTTGTATATCTTGTCACAACCTTGACTCTTTTTAAGCATTTTTGGGTTCCTGCCGATCAGCAAATATTTCAGTTTAAAATATTTCTTCTTCTCTAAGACTTTAGAATTTTTAATTGAAGTGGAGCTCAGAAAGTGAAGAGTTATAATAGGGGGCATCTGAGCCGACCCCCGAAAAACCCTCCTTTGGTCACAAAGTCCTCAGGGACAAACAGCAGTGTACTTCCCTTACGCCTGTATATCTCCAGCGATCGACCATCTAATCAGAGTCCTTCTTTACATTGGGGTCCCAGCTTACATCAAGGGTACCTGTCAGAGTCCCTCATTACATCAAGGACCTCATCAGAGTCCTCCTTACATCAGAGTCCTCCTTACATCAGAGTCCCCTTTAACATCACAGGTCACCATAAGAGTCCTCCTTACATCAGAGTCCCCTTTACATTAAGGTCCCTTCTTACACCAGGGTCCCTATCACAGTCCCCCATTACAGCAGGGTCTCCATTAGACATGTGCAATTCGTTTCGTCCCGAATTAGTTTTTTCGACAAATTTGTTCATTTCGGAAATATCCGAATTAACGAAAACCCTTTAACAAATTTTTTCTGAATAAAGTGGAACCTTGAATTACGAGCAAAATCCGTTCCAGAAGAATGCTCGTAATCCAAAGCACTCGCATATCAAAGCGAGTTTCCCCATAGACGTCAATAGAAACTCAGATAATTAGTACCACAGTGACTGCTATTGTATGCAGTACCGCATGTGGCCAAAGGTGGTGGTGGCGCCGGAGACACTTGGAAACACTCGGATGCCCTTCAGAGAGGCTCGAAGACACTCAGGAATGGAATGTTTCTGAGTGTCTCCGAGAGGCTCCGGCACACCCCCACCACCTCTGGCCAGATCTGGTACTGCACACATCAGAAGCTTGGATCCTGCTTGTCTTGCGAGACAACGCTCGCAAACCGAGTCAGGATGTTTAAAAAATAGTAACTCGTATTGCGAAACGCTCGTAAACCGTGTTACTCGCAATCCGAGATATTACTGTATTCGTAAATTCAAATATTCGAAAATTCGGAAATTCATAAATTCAAAAATTCGGAAATTCGAAAAAATTCAGAAATTCGAAAATCGGAAACCCCGAAAATCTGAAATAATAGCTTACTAATAATAACTTGACTATTTCTAACTATTAAGTTATAGGTATTCGAATTTCCTTTCAAATTTGGCTGTTAGCGAACGCAACGAATACGAATTTATCCGAAGTTACGTATTATCGGAAACAAGGAATGCCGCATCTAAACTAATGGAACGTAACGAATTAATAATAATAAATAACAATAATAACAAAAACTTTTTAGTATTATTATTATTTATTATTAATTAGTTTCTGTTCCATTTGTTTAGATGCGGCATTCGTTATTTCGGATAATTCGTAACTTCGGATAAATTCGTATTCGTTACGTTCACTAACAGCCAAATTTAAAGGAAATTCCAATACCTATAATTTAATAGTTAAGTTATTATTAGTTAGTTACTCTTTCAAATTTTTGGATTCTCTTTCTTATTTTCGGATTTTCGAATTTTTGAATTTACGAATTTACAAATTTACAAATTGCGATCATAACGAATGACCCGAAAAACTTAAAAAAAACAATAAAAAAAAAAAGGAATGTAACGAAAACAAACGTTTTTCGGCAGTGCACATGTCTAGTCTCCATCAGAGTCCTCCTTACATCAAAGTCCCTGTTTACATCAAGGGTCTCCATCAGAGTCCCCTATTGCATCAGTGTCCTTATGTGAGTCCTCCTTACATCAGAGTCTCCATCACAGTCCCCCCCCTTGCATCAGAGTCCTTACGTTAAGGTCCCCCTCAGAGTTCTTTTTACATCAACAGTCCCTGATATCTAAGGTCCCCCCCCCTCCTACATCAGGGCCCCCATTAGAATCCTGCTTACCACTACATTATATATGGCCCATTGTTCTAGGTACCCTGTTCTAAAAGGGGGGATCCTGATAGGGACTCTGATGTAAGGGGTGTTCTAATGTATGGGGAACTTTGATGGGGGCTCTGATGGGGGCCATGATGTAAGGTGAACTCTGATGTATGGGGATGGGAGACCCTGACATAAGGGGGGACTCTGATGGGAACCCTGATGTAATAGGGGACTTTTATGTAAGGGGGGGACTTTGATAGACACTCTAATACAGGGGGAGGCAACCAGTAGCCCTCCAGCTGTTGTGGAACTACATTTCCCATGAGGCATTGCAAGGCTGGCAGTTACAATGACTCCCAGAGGCATGATGGGGCTTGTAGTTCTGCAACAGCTGGAGGGCCCCCAGGTTGCCTACCCCCTGCTCTAACATAAGGAGGCTCTGATAAGGACGCCTATGTAAAGGGGGGCTCTGATGTAAGGGGGGACATTGATGGGGAATCTGATGTAAGAGGGAGACTCTCATGAGGGCCCTGATGTAATAGGGGACTCTGATGTAGGGGGGGGGGGCTTATCTAGGAACTCTGACATAAGGGGGCTCTGATGGGGACTGTGATTTAAGGGGAGACTCTGATCGGCACCCTGATGTAAGAGGGAGAGGGCTCAGATGTGGACCCTGATGTAAGGGAGGACTCTGAAGGGGACACTGATGTAAGCGGGGACTCTGATGGGGATCCTGGTGTAAGGGAGGACTCTGATGGGGATCCTGGTGTAAGGTGGAGCCCTGATGGAAACCCTGACATGGGGGGGGGGCTCTGATGAGGGGACTGTGATGTAGAGGGGGACTTAGCTAGGAACTCTGACATAGGGGGCTCTGATGGGGACTGTGATTTAAGGGGAGACTCTGATGGGAACCCTGATGTAAGGGGGGGCTCTGATGGGCACCATTATGTAAGGGAGGATTCTGAGGGGGAACCCTGATGTAAGTGAGGACTCTGATGGGGATCCCGATGTAAGGTTGGGCCCTGATGGAAACCCTGATAAGGGGGGTGGGGGGGTTCTGATGTGGGCCATGATGTAATAGGGGACTCTGATGTAGGGGGGGGGACTTTCATAGGAACTCTTACATAAGGGGGCTCTGATGGGGACTCTCATGTAATGGGGTACTGTGATGTAAGGGGGGGTAGTCTGAGGGGGACTCTCGTGTAAGGGGGGGACTCTGATGGGGAACCTGATGTAACAGGGGGCTCCTATGGGCACCACGATGTAAGTGGGAGAAGACTCAGATGGGGACTCTGATGTAAGGGGGGGACTCTGATGGAGACCTGATCTAATAGGGGATTCTGATGTAGGGGAGACTTTAATAGGAGCTGTTTTTTTTTTTAGTCTGAAAATGTCTGTAAAATACACAATGTGCCCCTCCCCCGCCCTCCCCGTACCATACGATTTTGGGACCCCCCCGGCTTTGAGGAAGTGGTTTGAATAAGACTGACCATCATCCAACCCCCAAAGACCGAGGACACCTTGTGGCGGCATTGGAATTTACAACAGAGGACGGCTCCAGATTGAGGATGAGTATTGCTGCAAAAAAAAAAAAAAAAACTGCTTTTCAATTTTCACTATTACTGGACTTCTAATTGTATATAATCATTTCATCTCTGTTAAAAAAGCGATCCGATTCAGCCTCACATCTGATTGGGCATTATGAGGCAACGCGGACTGTCCCTGACAAATCACGCCCCCCCCTCCCCCTCCCCCACAGTCACACCGTACTGTACAGGACGCAACGCGAGTCCGCGGTGAAGAATTCTCACAAACTCCGGACTTGGCCACCTACAAAACACGCCATGAAAAACTGTTTAATTACATCACAATGTGTATTTCCAAGAAAAAAAAAAACTACAATGCAAAAAAAAAAGAAAAAAAAAAGGAACGAACGGCGCACCATCTGCACTCGCTTAAAGCTGAAGTGTAGCGGCTGACGGTCTGGTAATTGAAAACGCACATTTCTGTAAAAAATACTTTTTTTTTTCTTTTATTCTACCGTTATCATGCAGATTTGTTTAGAAAAACCGCCGCGTACAATTATATGTAAATAATGACACGCGTACGTTAATAATAACTAAAAATACAAAAAAATATTGCGCTGTTTTGGGGAAGTGAGAACCTGTCACGCGTCGGTGGAAGACCTGCCTGGGCAGATGTCTCATTCCCTGCGCTGTCAGCTAATTTACATATAAATAACTTCACATGATCTTCTCATTGAACACCGTCGGGGAATTGATAAGACTTGATAAGAGCGAATGACTGAATGGTTGTGCCTCCAGTGTTCTTGTTTATTCAACCACCTGTTTCCCTCGACATGCATTTCCACTAGAGGGCGCCCCTTTCCCGGAGCAATACGTTCAAGTAGAGGCATGAAATAGCTGAATCACCTACAGCTCACTTCATTATTACTGTGTATCAATGTTAACAATTGTTTTTTTATTTTATTATTTTTTATATTATTACTTATTTATTTCTTTTTCCTCCATTGTTGCTTCGCAGTGCTGCCGTCCTCCTGCAGCCTGTCCACATACCGCTCTATTTATGTCTGCACGGCATTTCTAAAGCCGCGTACACACGATCGGATTTTCCGACGCGAATTGTGTGAGGAGAGGCTGTTGGCGGGAAAATCCGACCGTTTTGTACGCTCCTTCGGAACAATTTGTTGTCGAATTTTCCGCGGACCAATGTTGGATGGCAGGCTTTAAAATTTTCCGCGGACAAATGTCTGTTGTCGGATTCTCTGCGTGTGTACACAAGTCCGTCGGACAATGGTCCAAAAGTACAAACACGCATGCTCGGAAGCAAGGAACGAGCCGGAAGCGGTCGGTCTTGTAAACTCGCGGTCGTAATGGGGAATTAACATTGGTGACGCGGCAAATGATGAAATCTGGAAATGCAGCGCACAATTCTCTTCTTCTATAATGGGATAATAATAAAGCTGCTTTGCTGGTGATACTGATGGAGTTTATTGCAAACACATTTTCAAAGGCTTTTTTTTTCTAGTGATATCAAGAATAATATTATTATGCTTTTTTGTTTTTTATTTGGCCAAGTTACCACAACACCATTATCCCGGAGTTTATAAGATCAAAGATACAACTATGTTGGTGTCCCTTGTTAATGTTACATTGTATTTTATAAAATGTTACTGCCGACTCCCAAACTGTCATTTGAAGTAAAACACACAGCCAAGTATTATTCTACACAATGTTTTTATTGTGCATTAAAAAAATAAAACTAATAAAATTAGACATGATATCTGCCAATAGAACTTAACCAAAAAGTGCATTCTATGCATCCAAAAATATAGAAAATATACCAAATCAAATCCTTATTATTCAACCAAAAAATAAAATAAAAGCCTCATGCATGTGTCCTGCTTCTTAATATAGGGGGTCAGCAATGCCAAGAGTTGGTGAAAGCAGGGGTCCGTCACCCGGAGATAATTCTGAAAATCATCCGGATTATTCTCCTGGAGCTCCCACAGCAAAGGCATATGACATAATTGGTCACCATTAATAAAGCAAACAATTTTTGGTCCAAGAAATCCTCCTCCTCCTGTTCCTGGACTGGGCTTGGGTCAAAGCAATAACTCCAAGGCCAATAATAAATAACACGTCATCTCCTCCGATTCCGCAACATGGCTGGTTGACGAACGGCTGCTCAGAAATTAACTGAAAAGCGCGAAATTAAAAGCGCAAATCAACACTCACCAAACTTCTACTAACACGAAATTAGCAGAAGGAACCCAAAGGGTGGCGCTTAAAGAGCTGAAAAACCACGTAGTACGTCACTACATTCGTGTTTGTTGGCCGACAATTCCTTGCCGTTTGTATGCAAGACAAAATCCAGGCACACGCCCTTCGGACAAAAGACAGAGGTTTTGTCTGCGGAAAATCGTGTGTGTACGAGGCTTAAGGGCGGCTCTCCCGGTGGTGACAACATTACACGTTAAGAATGTAACAAAACGAAATAAGAAACTTAACGAATCGATACAAAATTAAACAAAAACAATTTTTTTTTTGTTCTGCACATGTCTAATTCCAGTGGCGACTGGTGCTCCATCGGTCTGGGGGGGGCGGCAGACAGACCGGACCACAGACCCCCCCCCCCCGTCGCTCCAGCCCACCGCCCCACGCTAACCCATCCCCCCCCAGCACTTGAGCCCGCCATCGCACACCATACCCTAAGTAATGTGCATGCATGGGAGTTACATCAGTTTCCCACTGGCCAACCAAGGTGGCCAGTGGCACTCAGAAGAAGCCAGAGAGAAGATGTTGACAACTACAAGGGAGTTTATGGATGTTGCCTCGCTCATTGTGAGAATTTGAAGACTTTAATTCCGCTTTAAGCAGTAATGTCTCCATTTTATTTATTTATTTATTTATTTATTTATTTTTGGCTAAAGCCAGCCTGGGCCGTGTTTAATTTTAACATTTTTGCAAATTTCCTTCGTTTCAGTTATTGATCACATCAAACAGGAACGTAGTGACATTTCAAGTCTTATTCAAGCAAGGCAGCCATATTCTTCTTTCTTTAAAAAGAGTCTAATAAGGATCGGAACATTTCCACTTTGTAATGCTGCATTCCTATTCGGTGTAAAAAAAAAAATGCACTTTTTTAGAAAATTTGGTGTGAAGCTCTCCATGCAGAACATCTAGCTCTGGAAATACTGCTACACCAAGTTGATGCTGATGGGTTGTTGACTATTATACAAGGCATTTTTTTTTTTGAATGGCTTTCCGTGTTTTCTAACTCTACAGAAATTCCATGCTGGGAGAAGGTGTGAAATATTTGGGGCAACATTTCAGAGGGCTCTTTTTTCCTGTGGGCTCTGTCCTAGATGGTGCTGTTAGAGTTTTCTTTCCTCCTCTAGGCCTTGCCCCAGATGGTGCTATGCTAGAAAGTTCTATCCCCTTCTGGATCTTGTCCCAGATGGTTCTATGCTGGAGAGCTCTTTCCTCCCCTAGGCCTTGCTCCAGTTGGTGCTATGCAAGCTAAACTTATCTTTTTTGAGCTCTGCCCAATACTTTGTAATTAAACCCCCAGAACTCCAAGGATCCTGCCCTGAGAGTGGATGCCTCCATCAGCTTTTACTCAAATAAGTGGATAAGTGGATAGTGCTATGCTAGAGAGTTTTTTTGCGAGAGAGTTTTTTCCTCCCCTGGGCCATGTTCCAGATGGCTCTATGCTAGAGAGTTTTTAGCTAGAGAGTTTTTTCCTCCTCTGGATCTTGCCCCAAATGGTGTTAAGCTAGTCCTCTCTTTTTCTGGGCCTTGCCCCAAACGTTTCTATGCTAGAGAGTTTTTTTCCTACTCTTGGCCTTGCCACAGGTGGTGCTATGCTGGAGCGTTCTTTCCTCTTCTTGGCCTTGCTCCAGATGGTGCTATGGTAGAGACTTATTTCCACTTCTAGGCCTTGCCCCAGATGGTGTTATGCTAGAAAGTACTTTCTTTCTCTGGGCCTTGCCCCAGATGGTGCTAAACTAGAGAGTTTGTGAAAGATAATGCCATACTATGGAGTTCTTTCCTCCTCTTGGCCTTGCCCCAGATGGTGCTATGCCAGAGAGTTTTTTCCTCCTCTGGGCCTTTCCCCAGATGGTGCTATGCTAGAGAATTCTTTCCTCCCCTAGGCCTTGCTCCAATTGGTGCTATGCTAGAGAGTTCTTTCCTTCTCTGGACCTTGCACCAGATGGTGCTATGCTAGAGAGCTCTTTCTTCCTCTGGGCCTTTCCCCAGATGGTGCTATGCTAGAGAGTTCTTTCCTCCTCTGGGCCTTTCCCCAGATGGTGCTTTGCTAGAGAGTTCTTTCCTGTTCTGGGCTTTGGCACAGATGGTGCTATGCAAGTGAGGTATTTCTTCCTCTGGGCCTTGCCCCAGATGGTGCTATGCTAGAGAGTTGGTGCCAGGTGGTGCCATGCTAGAGAGTTCTTTCTTCCTCTATGCCTTGCACTGTATGGTGCTATGTTAAGATAGGGAGTTCTTTCCTCCCTGGGCCTTGCCCCAGATGGTGCTATGCTAGAGAGTTCTTTCCTCCTCTGGGCCTTGCCCCAGATGGTGCTATGCTAGAGAGCTCTTTCTTCCTCTGGGCCTTTCCCCAGATGGTGCTATGCTAGAGAGTTCTTTCCTCCTCTGGGCCTTTCCCCAGATGGTGCTATGCTAGAGAGTTCTTTCCTGTTCTGGGCTTTGGCACAGATGGTGCTATGCAAGTGAGGTATTTCTTCCTCTGGGCCTTGCCCCAGATGGTGCTATGCTAGAGAGTTGGTGCCAGGTGGTGCCAGGCTAGAGAGTTCTTTCTTCCTCTAGGCCTTGCACTGTATGGTACTATGTTAAGATAGGGAGTTCTTTCCACACAGGGCCTTGCCCCAGATGGTGCTATGCTAGAGAGTTGGTGCCAGGTGGTGCCAGGCTAGAGAGTTCTTTCTTCCTCTATGCCTTGCACTGTATGGTGCTATGTTAAGATAGGGAGTTCTTTCCTCCCTGGGCCTTGCCCCAGATGGTGCTATGCTAGAGAGTTCTTTCCTCCTCTGGGCCTTGCCCCAGATGGTGCTATGCTAGAGAGCTCTTTCTTCCTCTGGGCCTTTCCCCAGATGGTGCTATGCTAGAGAGTTCTTTCCTCCTCTGGGCCTTTCCCCAGATGGTGCTATGCTAGAGAGTTCTTTCCTGTTCTGGGCTTTGGCACAGATGGTGCTATGCAAGTGAGGTATTTCTTCCTCTGGGCCTTGCCCCAGATGGTGCTATGCTAGAGAGTTGGTGCCAGGTGGTGCCAGGCTAGAGAGTTCTTTCTTCCTCTAGGCCTTGCACTGTATGGTACTATGTTAAGATAGGGAGTTCTTTCCACACAGGGCCTTGCCCCAGATGGAGCTATGCTATAGAGAGTTCTTTCCCCCTCTAGGCCTTTTCCCAGATGGTGCTTTGCCAGAGAGTTCTTTCCTCCTCTGGGCCTTGTCCCAGATGGTGCTATGCTAGAGATTTCTTTCCTCCTCTGGGTCTTGCCCCAGATGGTGCTATGCTAGAGATTTCTTTCCTCCTCTGGGCCTTGCCCCAGATGGTGCTATGTTAGAGAGTGCTTTCCCCCTCTAGGCCTTGTCCCCGATGGTGCTCTGCCAGAGAGTTGGTGCTAGGTTGTGCCCTGCTACATAGTTATTTCCTCCTCTAGGCCTTGCTCCATATGGTGCTGTGCTACGTTAGAGAGTTCTTTGCCCCCTGGGCCTTTACCCCAGATGGTAGAGGAAGAAAGAGCTAGAGAGCTCTTTCTTCCTCTAGGCCTTGCCCCAGATGGTGCTATGCTAGAGAGTTCTTTCCCTCTTTAGGCCTTGCCCCAGATGTTGCTAAGCTAGAAAGTTCTTTCCTCCTCTGGGCCTTGTCCCAGATGGTGCTCTGCCAGAGAGTTATTTCCTCCTCTGGGCTTTGCCCCAGATGGTGCTATGCAGGCTACAGTATACTCATCTTTTTTGCCCAACACTTTGTGATTAAACCCCCAGCACTCTGAGAATCCTGCCCTGAGAGTGGATGCCTCCGGCAGCTTTTACTCAAATAAGTGGACTGGGTCATTTGGAGAGTACACCTACCTGTACGCTAAGAGGGGGAGGTTGTCCTTTAACATGACCCTGGGGGTAGCAGTGTACTGACATACATTAAACAGTATCTTAATTCAGTTCTACATTTGGCTCCTCATGTGTGGTCATGGTGTCAATACTCCATGAAATGAGAGTATATAGTATACATAATTTATTTTTTATAAATCATCAATGTATAGTTCAAGTTAGGACAATAATAAAAAAAATAAAAAAAAGTTTGCTTTAAAATTCACATCCAGAACATCACACTTTATAGGGAGCAGATGTTCAGCTTCCCTTCACTCCTAGTAAATCAGATATGTGAGGAACAGTTTCCCTTTAAACATATGTCTTCATTACCCATGGCGACGCCTGGTTCAGCGAAGGCAGAAAAGTGTGCAATTAAGCTTCAAATATTAATTTAACTCCATTTTCGGGGATCCCCAGTGCGCACCGGAGTTCTGAAAGAAAATACGGCAAGGAAAGTTTTATGATCTATAACTGCCTGGAAGTGGCAACATCAACAGCTGCCTTCAATAAAGAGGAGCAAAATGATACAGCGAACGTTTGTCGGAGAACACTTCCTGAACACCGGAGAAGAGTTGTCTCAGCCATGGGGGAAATATTACATTAAAGTGTTTGTAAAGGCAAGATTTTTTAGTTGTGGATAAAGCAGGGAGGGGTTAGACCCTCTGTCAGTTGCAGTGGCGGCTGGTGCTCAATATTTGTAGGGGGGCAAACAGACCTGCCCTCCCTCGGTAGACGGACAGGGACGATCAGTGCCCCCACCCTCCGTGGGAGATGGAACGGCTGCCATTAGTGGCCTTACCTTGGGAGGCCGATGCTGCTCCTGCTCCAGCTTGCTGAGGGAAGAGGCGGGGCCATTGCTTTTCCTCCCAGCCAAACAGGAAGTGGGTCCCGAGACCCGATTGGCCGGGAGTCCTAAGACTCCCTGGCCAATTGGTTCCCAGGACGCGCTTCCTGGGAACTAAGCAGGAAGGCATTAGTGAATATTAATTTGCTAATGTCAATGTCAAAGGCAGGATAACTCCTCCAGAGGACAGGGGTGGGCTAGCATTTCACCCCAGGGCTGAGTGCACGGCTAAAATGGGGGAGGGGGGGCAAAAGGATATTGGGCACCAGTCGCTTTTGTCTTTTTAAAGTTTTATTGCAGAACGGTGAAGGAGGTGAGGGTTGGGGGTCCCAGATACCGTAGCAGATGACTTACAGACTCTCCAGATGAATCTCCAGCTTTACAGTGTCAGAACCTTTAAGCCGACCCGGCAACACTGTAAGCACGTTCCCATATTTCACTCCAAGTGGGTCACCAGGCCCTTCTGAGAGATCAGCCTTATTCCTGGCTCTCTCCAGCAATGGGCCTCCCCTGGGTCTCCTCCTAGGCACAGCTTCCTCCAGACCAGGCAGGACAACTTTATAGTAGCCAATATTCTCAAAACTTTTTTAGGGTCACTTTTTGTCGTTAATTAGGGGTGGGGCATATCTTTGTAGGAGTGGTCTAGCTGGAGGGAAAAAATGCGGCGTTCAGTGTGCCACGGCGAGGAATGGGTGTGGTTTAAACTATGCTTAAGATCGGGCATGGCCTAAAGGGGTGTGGTTAAATCGAGTTTGAGAAGAAAGAAAGAAAGAAAGAAAGAAAGAAAGAAAGAAAGAAAGAAAGAAAGAAAGAAAGAAAGAAAGAAAGAAAGAAAGAAAGAAAGAAAGAAAGAAAGAGGGATATGTGTGTATAGGACAGGGATGGTTGGGACAGGGATGTGTGTGTATAGGACAGGGATGGTTGGGACAGGGATGTGTGTGTATAGGACCGGGATGACTGGGGGGATGTGTGTTTGTGGGACAGGGATGTGTGTGTGTGTGTCCCTAAATGGCGGCTGTTGCTCCCCCCCCCCTCAAAAACAACAGAGAACGATCCCAGTTATCTTGATTTTCCCCCCAGAGATGGAGATGGAGAGGGATCCCAAATTTCACTTCCCCGCATGCTGAATTCATTGGAGAGGAGGGGGCAGGGGAGGAGTTTAGAAAGTTTTACTATTAACCTGTGTGTTCCCCCGGCACTGCGGCGGTGTTATACAATGCAGAGCCTACTAGGCTGGCTGCTATCCGTGACATTGCTTATTTTTTGGGATTCTGCCCTGGGACAAAGTCCGCCTGGGACATTAGTCAGTTTTCCATGAATGCCCCAGGCAACTAGGGACTATTGGCAACTATGCAACTTCAGGACCACTTCAGCACAGGTTAGGCCTCAAATCAGGCTATTGAGCCTTACAGCAGAGCTCCATCCAGCAGCACCTCCCTAGGCCTCAGCCCAGGGGAAGAGAGAGAGCGAGCACATGGTATGTCCCAAATATTTATATCCTCCCCTGGCATGCACCAGTGCCATAAACCTCTTACTGGATTGGCTGAAGGAAATATAAATATTCATAACTTAGTTTTGTTTGTGAAAATCTCACACTATGACCAGTGATACCAGTGACATCTGCTGGCGACAGTGAGAAATCGCAAGCCAACTTAAAGAGGAGGGCCCATTAAAAAAAAAAAAAAATCTAAAAGTCAGCAGCTATAAATACTGCAGCTGCTGACTTTTAATTGGACACTTACCTGTCTCGGGGTCCAGCGATGTGGGCGATCGAAGCCCCCTCCGTTCGGCGGCGCCGGCATTGCAACTGTGGGCGCCAGGCTGTGGCTTCACAGCCTGGCACCCACTGCGCATGCGCGAGTGGCGCCGCACGCTGTGATTGGCCGCTCAGTCACTTGGGACCTGTAATGGGTCCTAGATGATTGACAAGTGGGAGGGAACAGAGCAGAGTCCTTCCTGTGCCAAGGGGGACGTGATGTCACCAGCCCAGGCACTGAAAGTGGCAGACTATGAGGGAGCCCCTAGCAACAGGCATTTAAAGGTAAGTTAAAAAAAAAAAAATTCCAAATGTTTTTTTTTCTTTTTTTTTTTAGTCACAGTCATGCATTTTTTTTTTTTTAGCTTTAAGCTCAGGGAAAAACCAAGTGAAAAAATATACAGTCTGAGCCAACTACAGCCCAGCCAAAAACTAAATTTGACATAGTATCTTTTTTATAGGACTAGGGGGCTACAAATATATATTACCGCTTGTGTCTCCAGTGCTACAGTGCTGCTTTTTTTTTTTTAAATCATAATTGCCATCCAAGGCAAACGCCTCGTGTGTTTTGTAGCATTTGAACGTCACCGAAATGTAACAGTTTATAATTCCAGACTTTGTATGAAGAATATACTGCATGTTATCTATTATATCCCAGATAGATTAATCACGCCGTGTGCTGCCAACGACAATCTTCTCCCTTTGCTGACAATTACGTTTGTAGTTCTATTCACATTTATGTCTTCGTTACATCAGGAAAATTCATATTCAAAAAGACCAAAAAATTGAGGCTTAAAGTGATTCTGAACCCAAAGTAAAAAATGTAACATATCGCAGTCCTTGGTGCAGTGGCTGCATTTGTTTTAATTTTCCAAGCTTCTTTTTCTTTACTTTCATTTGGTGATCCCGCAAATAAAACCTTTCCTGTTCCTATGTGGCTACATCCCACCTCCACTGTATCTATGGAGGGAGCCATGGTTGTCACCCTAGACCTGGGGTCTCCAAACATTCTAAACAAAGAGCCAGTTTACTGTCCTTCAGACTTTAGGGAGGCCGGACCTGCATCCAGTGAGAGTTAACAATGCCCTATCTTTGGCGTCATTGTAAGAATAGTGCCCCATCATTGGTGTCAGTGGAAGGAATTCTGCCCCTTTTGTTGGTGTCAGCGGAAGGAATAGTGACCCATTACTGGTATCAATGGAAGGAATTGTACCCCATCGTTGGTTTCAGTCGAAGGAATTGTGCCACGTTGTTGGTGTCAATGGGAGGAAAAGTGTGCCATCATTGGTATCAATGGAGGGAATTGTGTCCCATCATTGGTGTCAATAGAAGGAAAAGCACTCCATCAATTGTATCAATGGAAGGAATTGTGCCCCCATCATTGGTGTCAATGGGAGAAATCATGCCCTTTTGTTGCTGTCAATGGAAGGAATAGTAGCCCCATTGTTGGTGTCAATGGAAGGAAAAGCACTCCATCAATTGTATCAATGGAAGGAATTGTACCCCATTGTTGGTGTCAATGGGAGGAAAATGGCCCGTTATTGGTATCAATGGAAGGAATTGTGCCCCATCATTGGTGTCAATGGAAGGAATTGTGCCTCATTGTTGGTGCCAATGGAGGGAATTGTGCCCCATAATTGGTGTTAATGGAAGGAATAGTGCCCCATTGTTGGTGTCAATGGAAGGAAAAGTGCCCCATCATTGGTATCAATGGAAGGATTGTACCCCATCAATGGTTTTAATGGAAGAAATTGTACCCCATGTCAGTGTCAATGGGAGGAAAATGGCCCGTCATTGGTATCAATGGAAGGAATTGTGCCCCATTGTTGGTGTCAATGGATGGAATTGTGCCCCATCATTGGTATCAGTGCGAAGAATTGTGCCCTTTTGATGGTTTCAGTGGGAGAAATTATGCCTCATTGTTCGTGTCAATGGGAGAATTGTACCCCATCATAGGTGTCAATGGAAGGAAAAGCACCCCATCAATTGTATCAATGGAAGGAATTGTACCCCATTGTTGTGAATGGGAGGAAAATGGCCCATTATTGGTATCAGTGGAAGGAATTGTGCCCCATTGCTGGTGCCAATGGAGGGAGTTGTGCCCTATCATTGGTGTCAATGGAAAGATTGTACCCCATCAATGGTTTAATAGAAATAATTGTACCCCACTGTTGGTGTCAGTGGGAGGAAAATGGCCCGTCATTGGTATCAATGGAAGGAATTGTGCCCCATTGTCGGTGTCAATGGATGCAATTGTGCCCAATCTTTGGCATCAGTGGGAAGAATTGTGCCCTTTTGATGGTTTCAGTGGGAGAAATTATGCCTCATTGTTGGTCTCAGTGGATGGAACTGGACCCCAAGGGCCAGATAAAGGCAAGCAAAGAGCTGTATCTGGCCCCTAGACCGCAATTTGGAGACGGCTGCCCTCCACCCATATCCTTATATGGACTCCAAATATGTCTAAATCGCTTTACCTCTATTACATGGGCGGGTAGTTTTTAGAAGATGACCAGAAAGGAAGATATTCTTCTGTGCATTTCAAAGGAAGTGACATAGACACTGCATTTTTGGCAGGATCAAGAGGTGTTTTTGTACTTGCTGAAAGTGATTTTAGCTGCTTGAAAAAAAAAAAAAAGAAAACTAAGGCAGTCACCACATCTAACGACTATAAGCAGCAATATATTGAATTTTTGTTCTTGGGTTTAACTTTTAACCTACAGTTATCACACTGCAATAATCCCTCCGCCCCACCGCCCCACCGCCACCGCCCCACCCCCACACAGGTGCCCTTGAAAGCAATCATATTTTTGAATGAGCGAGGTGCTGGGGTGGTAAATGAATCCATTCAACAGAACATGGACAAACATATATTCACAAATAGAGACTGCTTTTTCGGTGGTGATTAAACCTCTTTCAGTCTACTGCCAAAATATGACTTGAAAATGGTTACAATTCGCAAAAATGATCAGTTGGCAAGCAAACTGACAAAGCAACCGAAATTGCCTCGTTATTCGGCAATCACCTCCTACCGTACAACCCGCAGTAAATCTAAATCAAAAGACGCCGTCACTAAAAACACATCGAACTATTAGAACAATCAATGGAACGCTGTGAAATTGATTTGCTTCAAAATCCACAATAGCCAAAAAAATCAGAGGCACCGATAATTTTATATTCTAAACCGATGAGCAAGAGATTCTTTCTAACACAGCAACTTACTTTTTTTATACTTTTTTTTTTTTTTTTACTTTTTTATACTTTTTTTTTAGCTGTTGGCTAATCACTCATCCAAATCCTTCATTCATAATTTGAGAAACCAAACATGCCGGCCAGCTTGGACAGTAGATGGCTGATGTCCACTTTGAGACCTACCAGACAATATGGACTTCCCCTCCACTTACAGTTAGATCCATATATATTCGGACACGGGCACAATTTTCGTTTTTTTACCAGGTATTTACCAAAAACATATTCAAGCTATAGTTATCTAAGGGATATGGGCTGAAAGTGCACACTCAGAGGGTATGTACATCCAAATCGGAGGAAGGGTTTACAGTTCTAAGACTGGCCATACACCTATAGATTATCTGCAGATTTTCTATGGTCAGGTGGAAAACGTGGGAACAGATTCCTCCATCTACGCTGAACTGTGGGGATGGAAGAATCTCCCACTGGGCCAAGCTTCCATATCTTGCTAGCCTGCCCCTGCTGGCTCTCACAATACCTGAACATTCTGATTGGGTGCAGGCATTGTTTAGGTTGAGAGCCAGCGGGGCCGACTAGCAAGATACTGAAGCTTGGCCCAGTGGGAGATTCCTCCATCCACACAGTTTAGCATACATGGAGAAATCTGTAGATAATCTATAGGTGTATGGCCAGCTTTAAGAATAGCCACCCCTCCCCCCCCCCTTTCTTTTTTCAAGGGACCAAAAGTAATTGGACAATTGAATCAAAAGCTGTTTCATGGCCAGGTGTGGGCTACTCCTTCGTTATTTCTTCATCAGTTAAGCAGGTGAAAGGTCTGGAGTTGATCCTTATGCCGCGTGCAGACGATCGGACATTCCGACAACAAAGCCGTGTATTTTTTTTCCGACGGATGTTGGCTCGAACTTGTCTTGCATACACACAGTTGCACAAATGTTGTCGGAAATTCCGAACGTCAAGAACGCGGTGACGTACAAGACGTACAACGAGCCGGGAAAAAGGAAGTTCAATAGCCAGTGTGGCTCTTCTTCTTGATTCCGAGCATGCTTGGAATTTTGTGTGTCGGAATTGTCTACACATGCTCGGAATTTCCGACAACAACTTTTGTTGTCGGAAATTTTGAAAACCAGCCCTTCAAACATTTGTTGTCGGAAATTCCGACAGCAAATGTCCGATGGAGCATACTCACGGTCAGATTTTCCGACAACAAGCTCACATGGAACATTTGTTGTCGGAAATTCCGACCGTATATACACGGCATAAGTGTGGTATTTGCATTTGGAATCTATTGCTGTGAACCTACATTGTGCATTCAAAGGAGCTGTCCATGCAAGTGAGACAGGCCATTATAAGGCTTCAAAAATGAAACAAATCCATCAGAGAGATAGCAGCAACATTAGGAGTGGCCAAATCAACGGTTTGGTACATTCTGAGGAAAGAAGACTGCACTGGTGAGCTCAGCAACATAAAAAGGCCTGGACGTCCAACAGTGGGGGATGGTTGCAGGATCCTCTCTATGGTAAAGAAAAACCCAGTCACAACATCCAAACAAGTGAAGGACACTCTCCAGGAGGTGGAAGTATCATTGTCAAAGTCTACAATCAGGAGAAGACTTCACGAGAGCAAATACAGAGGGTTCACCACAAGGTGCAAACCATTCATAAGCCTGAAGAATAGAAAAGCCAGATTAGACTTCTAAAACATCTAAAAAAACATCTAAAAAAGCCAGACCAGTTCTGGAAATGCGTTCTTTGGACAGATAAAACTAAGATTAATCTGTACCAGAATGACGGGAAGAACAAAGTGTGGAGAAGGCTTGGAACAGTTCGTGATTCAACAACAGCACACAATGTTATCTGTGGTCACATGGTGGAGCTTGCAGTGTGATGGCATGGGCATGTATGGATTCCGGTGGCACTGGGTCGTTGGTGTTTATTGATGATGTGACAGAAGACAGAAGCAGCCGGATGAATTCTGCAGTGTTTAGAGATACACTGTCAGCCCAGATTCAACCAAATGCAGCAAATTTGATTGGACGGCTCCTCACAGTGCAGATGGACAATGATCCAAAACACACTACAAAAGCAACCCAGGAGCTTTTGAAGGAAAAGAAGTGGAATATTCTGCAATGGCCGAGTCAATCACCTGATCTCAACCCAATTGAGCATTTCACTTGCTGAAGGCAAAACTAAAGACAGAAAGAGACACAAACAAAGAACAACTGGAGACGGCTGCAGTTAGAGCCGGGCAAAGCATCAGAAAGGAGGAAAGCCAGTCTTTGGTAATGTCCATGGGTTCCAGACTTCAGGCAGTCATTGGCAGTAAAGGATTCTCAACAAAATATTAAAAATGAACATTTTATTTATGGTTATATTCATTTATCCAATTACATTTGGACCCCTGAAAATGGTAATTCTTCTTTTTCATTGAAGGTAAATAATGGATTCCAAGCTATGTGCTGTCATTGAGTTCTTGATGAAGGAGGGGTGCAGGCTGTGCAACATCAACAGAGGGCTACAGAATGTTTACGGAGATGACACCATTGACAAGAGCAATGTGCACAGATGGATGAAGAAGAATAACACTTTTGCTGCCCAGTCAATACTCGTACCCCACCATGTATCCCTGGCTCTGCTTGCCCATCTGTGGCCCCAGGACTGGCATAGCGGGTGCCGCTGGGTGGGGGGCGGAGCTGAGTGGACACACTTCTACTCTCCTCCCCTTTTTGTTGCTGACCCGGTAGCAACATGTAAAATGTCACATTTAGGTCCCCCTGTTGGGGGGGGGTTGTTAAGTAAAAAATGTATTTTTTTTAATTCTTAAAAATGAAAGTTAAATCCAAGAATATAATTATATATATATAAATATATATATATATATATATATATATGTATATATTTATTTATTTTTTGTAGAGGTTCCCCCCACCCCCCAGTGTCAGGGACACCTGTGCATGAAAACATTGATTGCGATACACATGTTATACATTACTGCACACACCAGAGTGAGAGCGATAATTCTAGCACCAGACCTTCTCCATAACGCTGAACTGATGACCTGTAGGAGCTTTTAATGTGTCACCTACAGAAGAAAGTATAGGTTATTGACGTTTGTCGCCATTTCACGCAAATTTAAGGTTTGACATGTTGGGTATCTATTTAATCGGTGCAACCTCATCTTTTATATTTGATTTAAAAAATTGGGTAATTATTTGTGTGCCCTAAAATTAATGTTGTTGTATTTTTTTACTGAAATTTTGCATTTCTTAGACCTTTGCTGCAATATCGTGTAACATAAAAAAAGTAGGACTACCACTATTTTATTCTCTAGGGCAGGGCTGGCGCCAGCTAAAGGCAGCCAAGGTGGGCTGCCTGAGGGTGCCAGAAGAGGGGAGGGGGCGCCAAAGTCAGGGTTCCCAAGAAGTGCTAAAGCTGGCGCCGACACCTCCTCTCATCCTTACCCAGCTCAGTAGGCCAACACGGGCATGTGGCACAGCCTCGGGCGCTGCTAACTTCAGCCGTTGCCTCCAGGCTCCACTGACTCCCACGGCTGCCGCTCCTCTTCCAGAGTCCCGGCCCCGCCTACTCCACTCCCCCTCCTCTCTGACAGGTGCAGGACAGGAAGAGCAACACGGTCTTCCTCAGGAGCAGAGAGCCCTCTGGGATCGCTATGGCAGCAAAAGGAAATCCCCCTTTCTTCCCCCTGGGGGCGGTGGCAGAGAGAGAGACACAAACACCTCCAGTCCAGCACACAGAGGAACCTGAGGCGGAGCCGAGTGAGACAAGGGGGTGGGGCCAGGGCCCAGCAAAAGGCACTTGAGGAGCTTCGAGTGTCACAGCACAGATGAAAGGACTTTGTATCTGGAAGATCGTCTGCACTGTGGAAGGGTAAGCAAGATCAATGCTGCTTTTAGCTTTATGTCTGTCTTTTGTGCCATGTCTACAGACTCTGACCTCCCGTGTGCCATGTCAGCAGTCCCAGACCTCCCATGTGCCATGTCAGCAGTCCCAGACCTCCTGTGTGCCATGTCAGCAGTCCCTGACCTCCCGTGTGCCATGTCAGCAGTCCCTAACCTCCCGTGTGCCATGTCAGCAGTCCCTAACCTCCCGTGTGCCATGTCAGCAGTCCCTGACCTCCCGTGTGCCATGTCAGCAGTCCCTAACCTCCCGTGTGCCATGTCAGCAGTCCCTGACCTCCCGTGTGCCATGTCAGCAGTCCCAGACCTCCCCTGTGCCATGTCAGCAGTCCCTGACCTCCCATGTCCGCAGTCTCTGTGGACTTTGATGTAAGGGGTAAGGGAGCTCTATGGACTCTAGTGTAAGGAGGGGGCTGTGGTGACCAGAGACTCCCCTGAGTCAGCAACATCCCCCATTACATCAGATTCCTCAGAGTTCTCCTTTACATCAGGGTCCACAAAGTTCCCTTTCAGGGCAGGGTCCACAGACCTCCCCTTTACACTGTAAAGGAGAATTCTTGTGTTGGATAGAAAAAGAGAGCACTCCCATGGCCAAATCCGTATGGGAAAAATTGTAACTCAAGAGAAAGAAGGGCAAAAGGTAGCCCAGGGTCAGACTTTATAGGCACATTGGATAATATTGAATATAAAAATATTCTATTTATAACAATTCATAATGCAAACAGAGCGAAACAAATAGAGAATTAAAAACATATAGAACATACTAAACAAAATACATGGCGCAAAAGAAATATGCATCATGTAAATAGCATTGAGTCCCTGTGCGTCAACGCGTTTCACTGTTTTGCTTCATCAGGACACATTCAGGGGTTGTTGGAAAAAACAGGTCTCACTATCTAAAATAAAACACATAGGTAAGACTTTGTATAATAACAACGTACATTAAAAATGAATCATCATATACGAGTGACATGTACAGCAGACATGTAGCTACCTTGTGAGAAAGTCCGTAGAAGGTATGGTGATACCTGATGCTTAGTAGGGAGATTACGTTCTACAAACTTTCTAACAAGGTAGCTACATGTGTGTCGTACATGTCACTCGTATATGATGATGATTCATTTTTAATGTATGTCATTATTATACAAAGTCTTACCTATGTGTTTTATCTTAGATAGTAAGATCTGGTTTTTCCAACAACCTCTGAATGTGTCCCGATGAAGCAAAACAGTGAAACACGTTAACGCACAGGGGCTCACTGCTATATACATTGTGCATATTTCTTTTACGCCATGTATTTTGTTTAGTATGTGCTATATGTTTTTAATTCTCTATTTGTTTTGCTCTGTTTGCATTATGAATTGTTATAATTAAAATATTTTTATATTCAATATTGTCCAATGTGTATATATATATATATATATAAAGTCTGAGCCTTTTGCCCTTCTTTCTCTTAAGTTACAAACCCTTGTTTTGGGTTATATTAACCTGACCTTCGTGTAAATTTAGAAATATGATTTTTGCCTTTTGTCATACCTTAACCACTTGCTGACCGGCTGCAGTACATATACAGTACATATACTGCGGCAGGTCAGCTCTATTGCGTGAAATGACATACCTGTACATCATTCCCTGCAATAGCCGATGGGGGCGCACATCTGCACTGATTGGCCACATGGGGAGCCAGTCAGCGGGTCTGAAGTCTCAATTAATTAGTTCCGCATTGACTTCTATTGCATGCAATACCGCATGTGGCCAGAGGTTGGGGGGGGCCCGGAGAGCCTCGGAAATACAGCTTGGACAGCTTGGCTGAAATAGGAAACCCTCAGAAAGGCTTGGGAACGGAGTATTTCCTTTTTTTTTTCGAACTGCTCCGAACCGTTCCGAGTGTCACCGGTGCCCCCGCACCTCTGGCCAAATGCGGTACTGCACACCACATTAGCTTGAATTCTGCTCGTTTTGCGAGACAACAGTCGCAAACCGAGTCAGGATTTTAAAAAAAAAAGTTGCTTGTCAAAACGCTCGTTAACCGCGTTACTCGTTAACCAAGGTTCCACTGTATCATGTTTCAGCGGTTTAGGCCCAAAATTATTTTCTAAACGTGTGTAAAAAAAAAAAATAAAAAACGCAAAAACGGCTCTGGCAGTGAAAACGTTTTAAAGAAGGGGAAACCAGCATGCAGTGGAAGACCATCAATGTTGCACATCCTGCACCCCTCCTTTATCAAGAACCCAATGACGGCACGTTGCTTCTGCTTGGAATCCATCATTTACCTGTAATGAGAAGGAAGAGGAAGAGCTACTCTACCAATGTGAAATTTGAACGGCCTATGTAAGTTGAAGTAGAGGTTCCGTCAAATCCTAACAATACTTAAACATGCTCCCACCCCCATTCTAAGCCTATTATAACTACCCTTTGAAGGAAAGAGGTCTATATACTTACCCATGCTGAGGGCACTCTGGTCCGGTCACATGATCTCTCCAGTGGCCAGCATCGGTAAAAATGAGAGATCGCCGGCAATAGCTACAGAGCCTGGGCAGTGGCATCACCCATAGGCTTACTATGAGGAATCCATTGTTGGCTGCCCCTCCTCTACACTGAAGAGGGCGCCCGGACTGAAGTGCCCTCAGCATAGGTGGGACTCGGAGTAGGTTTCGGTATAGTAAGCATTTTACTGGACTTCCACTTTAATTAAAAAAAAACAAAAGATGGCCAGTTTTTACGTTCAGTACAGCCCTCAGAAATAGTCACCTTCCCGTCAGAATGGATGTCCTACCTGTTGATGAGTTTTCAGAATAATCTTCTTTGGGGCTGTTCTCAGTCCCGTGTCTCTGCAACTCCTCCGCGCTGGTGACTCTCCATGTGTTGTTATTTTGGGCAGAAGAATATTCCATACTGCAGTGTGATTCAAAATTGCAATCAAAATCTGAAAAACACAAATATTGAGAACAATTTCAGCGTTGGAGTCCATATGGCGCACAGCTAAACGATAAGCTAAAAAAGAAGAATTACAAAATGTGCAATTTGTTTAAAACGCTGAAGTTCAACAAAACTGGTATTCATCTCCATGGGGATAAATTAAGCTCAGCTAAATTGTAACGTTCGGAATACCAGCATCTTAAAGGTGCAGCCCAGCAAAAAATGTAAAACTATGGGAATCTGTGACCATTCAGCCAAAAGAGCATTTGTGAGGTCAGGTACGGATGTTGGATGAGAGGACCTAGATAATTCATCCCAAAGGTGTTCAGGAGGATTGAGGTCAGGGCTCTGTGCAGGAATCTTGGGTTTCTCTACACCAAACTGGTCCAAACTGATCAACCCATGTCTTTATGGAGATGGCCCAATCTGGTCAAACCATGTCTATATGGATAAGGTCCAAACTGCTCAACCCATGTCTTTATGGAGCTGACGCACTCTGGTCAAACCATTTGGTCCATACTGGTTGACCCATGTCTTTAGGGAGCAATGTCTTTGTATGATATAGTATTAACAGGATCCTTCACTGGAGACTAGGGATGGGCCAAACATTGGCCTTTGGCCAATCATGGCTCTCACAGTACATTGTGCTGGGATTGGCCAAAGCATACAGGTCAGGTGCGTGCTATGGCCACTCATCAGCAATCAATGCACTGCGAGAGAGCAGTGAATTATGGGGAGCTTATCGGCGGGCAAACTTCCGGCCTAGCCCCCCGTCTGTTCCACACAGCCCATCCCTACTGGAGACACCTGAACTCCATCATACTGTATAGTGGTGGGTTCAAAGACTTTGTACCATTTAGTGTTTGGAGTGGATGACCCCATTTCCATTAATGGTAGCGTTCAGGACTGAGTTTTCAGGTCTTTGAACCCACCTCCAGTGAAGGGTCCTGTTAATATTCCATCATACAAAGACAATGTAGACCACTGTGCTCTTCCAACCTTGTGGTAACAGGTTGGTGAAGACCCTTTTCTGTCCCAACATGACTGTGCTCCTGTGTACAAAGCCAGCTCCATAAAAGACCACTGAACACCTTCGGGACGAAGGTTGTACGCACTTATTTTTTATAGTGTTTGTAGTTTGATGACCCGAATTCCCATTAATGGTAGAGTTCAGCACTGAGTTCTCAGGTCTTTGAACCCACCTCCAGTGACGGGTCCTGTTAACATTCCATCATACAAAGACAATGTAGATCACTGTGCTCTTCCAACCTTGTGGTAACAGGTTTGTGAAGACCCTTTTCTGTCCCAGCATGACTGTGCTCCTGTGTACAAAGCCAGCTCCATAAAAGACCACTGAACACCTTCGGGACGAAGGTTGTACGCACTGTTTTTTTCTGCATGCGTAGGAACATACTCATTAATGGGGGGGCGGTATCTGGGTGCCCTCTTATGATTTAAGGGGGCCTTCAGATTCAGATAAGCCCCCAACCCACAGACCCCCACAACCACCAGCCAGGGTTGTGGGGAAGAGGCCCTAGATAGGGAAAGGGTGCTTTGCCAGGGTACCCCCCCCCCATGTTGAGGGCATGTGTCCTAGTATGTTTTGGGTGGGGAGATACATACTCATTCCACCCTTTTCCTGGCCTTTTTGGCATCAGAATGTCTTTGAAGTTCACTGAACAACGCTCAAACCGAACCCTGGGCAGTTTGGCTCCTCCCTAGTGCTGATGGCCTTGTGCGTCTTTGTCCACTCGGGAGGCCCTGCCCTCCTAGAATTCACTTTTTTTTTTTTTTAAACATTTGGAATGGCATTAACAGGTTAAATCTTATCTGAGATTTTAGCGATTAGGTTAACTCTACTTTACTGAAATGGATGGAAAGATTTTGTTTAGTAAACTTTACATTGAAGAGCGTTCGTTGTAGCCGGCGCTGTGCCATCAGAAGGTCACCGGACTGAGCGTGTCACAGAGGAACCAGGGATGGAAATCCATTATCTCTAAATGGCTCTTTCTTAATTATATCTGCAAGCTTTTAACCCCCATATTCATCAGCAATCAGCGGCGCCTGAAATCACGGCACTTTCTAAATAAAAACCAGCCCATTAATAGGCCGATTAATGATTCATATCTGTCGGGTGCTATTAGGCCGGCCGAGGTTTGCCTTTAATTATATTGACAATCTAATGAATTTAGCGATAATAGGCTGAAGATTGTCTAACTCAGCAATCGGGGAAAGTTCTTCATTACCAGATAATGGTTGTTAGGAAAAAAGAACTGAACTAAACTTTCTATTCTTCCCAAGGCGGCGAGACCATAATAAATATTACGTTTTATCTGCTTATATTTAGTCTTCCCTGGCTTCACCCCTCCCCATCTCATCAACATGTTAATAATATACACTACATAGCCAAAAGTCTTGGGACGCCTGCCTTCACACGCACATGAACTTTAATGGCATTCCCAGTCTTAGTCCGTAGTGTTCAATATTGAGTTGGCTCACCCTTTACAGCTATAACAGCTTCAACTCTCCTGGGAAGGCCGTCCACAAGGTTTAGGAGGGTGTCTATGAGAATGTTTGACCATTCTTCCAGAAGCGCATTTGTGAGGTCAGGCACTGATGTTGGATGAGAAGGCCCGGCTCTCAGTCTCCGCTCTAATTCATCCCAAAGGTGTTCTATCAGGTTGAGGTCAAGAATTTGTGCAGGCCAGTCAAGTTCCTCCTTCCCAAACTCGCTCATCCATGTCTTTATGGACCTTGCTTTGTGCACTGGTGCCCAGTCATGTTGGAACAGGAAGGGGCCGTCCCCAAACTGTTCCCACAAAGTTGGGAGCATAAAATTGTCCAAAATGTCTTGGTATGCCGATGCCTTAAGAGTTACCTTCACTGGAGCTAAGGGGCCAAGCCCAACCCCTGAAGAACAACCCCCCACCCCCCCCCCCCACACCATAATCCCCCCTCCCCCAAATGAGTTGGACCAGTCCACAAAGCAAGGTCCATAAAGACATGGCGTCAGGCAAGCATCCCAATACTTTTGGCAATATAGTGTATGTCCCTCCATCCCCCCTATACATCAGGTCTTTCATATATAAAATACGTCCCCCCATCCCCCTTTATAGTTAATGTGGCGTGATCCATGCAGATATTCAGGTACCTGGAATTAATCGGCGGTTCAGATTTCGTACGATTATATTTTTTTCTTATATAAAGCCGTTTGTCTCTATTACTGAGCCATCTGATGTCCTCCCGAGAGCCTCGTAAGAATGTGGAAACGTCACCCTCCATATACCTTGCCAACGCTTTTTTTGTTATCTTTTTACTATTTTTAATTCGTTACTTTCAGTGTTCTATATTTCATCGTTTGGAGATCCCATCAGGGAAGAGATAATGGGAACGCGTCGGCTCTAAGTGGGCCATATCCCATGTTAATCGCAACATCCCCGGATAACACGGGGAATCGCTCTCCTTATATATCCACAGCGGCAGTACCGGGATATGAGGCTGGTTATAGCAGAGACATCTGATTTGTCATTCCTGGACTGGCACAGCTTGTTTGTGGGCAGGTGCAGGACGGCGGGCAGAAAACACAGCAATAGGAATATATTGTAACAGAGGTCCAACACTACACAACAGACCGCTCGGGAAAGGCAACCTGGCCGGCAACACTCACAAGTTGTAACAGCGATGAATCAGTAGATTGAAGACTCAGAGGTGCCAACAGTGTCTGTCTTGAGGAGCAGAATGTGGCTTGCTTGGTCCGTACCCAAATGGGGAGCCTTCTAGGAAAGATGGTGCGTCCCTGCACTTTCTCTACTCCTACAAAACCTTGCCCTGATGCTAAACACTGTCCCTGACAGACAGGTAACCTGTCCCTACACTGCCACTCGCAAGAATGTGCGCCAAACCTGGGAGCCAGGGTGTTAAATAGACTCTGCCTGACCCAAGATGGCCACCAAAGTCACATAGGGTGCCCGCATCCAATCGGATAGCTGTCTCTCTGTGGGAACTAGGCTCCCCTCGACTTCCTCCCCCTCACCTTCCTCCTCCTCTGCGGATGAGCGCGACCTGCAGTGGAGAAAATAGACTGCACTTGCCTACACTCCCCCATCTTTTGACACTCACAGTATAGAACAACATGAAAACTGCAATAAACATGGTTAAGGCAATGGCAACAGCATCTCAGACAACATAAGCAGAGTACTTTGCAGGCAGTAGTCCGCGGTTGGACCACATTGGGAGGCGAACCTCACTGTCCTCTGTGGGATCACTGTTTAGGTAGACATCTTCTATCTGTGACTCCAAAACCTCAGGTGGTTGTGGGTTGACAGGGACAGCCGAAGTTGAACCCTCGGAAGAGTCTAGACTGTTAGCAGGGCCTGCAGAGGCTTCTGGACCATCCACAGGCACCGTGCTGTGGCTTCATTCTTCCAAATCTGTGGAAGCCGGAGGTTCTACCAGGAGAAGGGGCAGATACTATTCATCGGGGACTTCTTGTAGTGGTGGAACATCCACAGGGTTGTGCTCCTCTCTATCTTCACTCTTCCGAATCTGTGGGAGCCGGAGGTTCTATCAGGAGAGGGGGCAGATACCATTCATCTGGGACTTCTTGTAGTGGTGGAACATCCACAGGGTTGTGCTCCTCTCTATCTTCATTCTTCCAAATCTGTGGGAGCCGGAGGTTCTATCAGGAGAGCGGTCAGATACCATTCATCGGGAGCTTCTTGTAGTGGTGGAACATCCACAGGGTTGTGCTCCTCTCTATCTTCATTCTTCCAAATCTGTGGGAGCCAGAGTTTCTATCAGGAGAGGGGGCATATACCATTCATCAGGGGCTTCTTGTAGTGGTGGAACATCCACGGAGTCTTGATCCGCTCTATCTTTGGCTGATTTGGCAGAACATTCGCCTCTCAACAGGAAGAGTAGCGAAAAGGTTGGAGCGGAGTCACCTCTTAATAGGGTTAAGACCCTCTGAGACTACATCGTACACTGGAGTTGGAGGGAAGGGCTGCTTCTCTACCCAATAGGGGGTGCGCTCCCGCTTGGGAAACAGCTTACTGCCTCTTTCGCTTTTAGTGTTCTTCACCAACACCCTGGTCCAGATGTTGGACGTGATCCTTGAATGTTTTGGAGAAAATGATGATATCGTCCAGGTAGACAAATGCAGTCTCAAAGTTGAAATTCTCCCAAGCATTTCTCCATCAAGCCTTGGAACATACTGGGGCATTGCTCAGTCCAAAAGGATCTTACCCAGCAACATTAGACCCTTTCCTACAATAATAAACCCACCAGCAACAATAGACACCCTCCCAGTAACAACCCCCCCCCCCAGCAATAATAGATCCCCAACCATTAACAATAAATCACCCCCCAACAACATAAGACTCCCAGAGCAACAGTAAACCAACCACCAGCAACAATAGAATCTCACCAGCAACAGTAGATCTTTCCAGAAACACAACAACACCCCCCCCCCCCGTGACAATAGATCCCCCCGGCAACCAGCCTCAGTCTATTTAATACTACAAAAGGTGTTTCTACAAACTATTACAGCGAGCATGCAGATTAAAACCTGGGGGGGGGGGCAATTAATAGAATCCAATTTTCATTCCCCCCCCCCCCCGACATTACACAAAGTCCCATTAAAAATTATAATTTTGAGTTTCAACGCTCCGTCATAATGATGTCTGGCGGACCCGGATCTCGGTGTCGGAATTGTCATTCCATTAAATGAGAGCGCCGGGCGGAAGTCTGGGCGCCCCTTCCAGGCACGCCGTACTTATTTCTCCATGACACGGAGCCAGCAGCTCGCTATTGCCATTTCGTTTTTTGCCATTACGGCGCTGTATTCATCACGTCTGGAAGTCATCGCCTCCCAGCCAGGCGAAAATTAAATCCACTCGTTTTTATGGAGTATTTTGATAACCCCGCGGCAGATAAAAATGTTTGATTTAAAAACTCCAATATGGAGGCAAAGTTTGTCAGCCATAATGAACAGGAGGGGGGAAGGGGGGGGAGCGCTCATTATTATGGAAATGTAGCGGCATGAGCGAAACGCAACGTTAGCGAGATAACACGTTATGTCTTCATTTCCGCCCCAGTAAAGTGCGTTATAAATGAGCGCGGTGTATGGCCAGGCGCCGCTCCGGTTTATAGATGGCGCCACTTACACTCCCAGGTATCTCCGCAATTTATGGACTCGTAGAATGTTCTCTCATCTCACCGTAATAAGGCCATTAGATCTGTTTAATGGCGGGAAATTAGACCGGGAACACGCCTATAAAAAGGAATTGTTTACACGCTTCCTCAAAAGATAATTTCACTTTATGCCGAAAATAGAATTTTAACCACTTAAAGTGACAGGACCAGAACCTTTTTCTGACCTTTGTTGTTTACAAGTTTAAATCAGTATTTTTTGATAGACAATTACTTAGAACCCCCAAACATTAATATATATATATATATATATATATATATATATATATATATATATATATATATATATATATATATATATATATATTTTTTTGCAGAGACCCTGGAGAATAAAATGGCAGTTGTTGAAATTTTTTTTGACATGCGGTTTTTACGGTTTTACACGGTTTTAGCGCAGCGTATTTGCAAACGCAATTTTTTGGGAAACAAAACACTTTCATGTATTTAAAAAAAAAAAAAACATAATATATACCCCAATTTTTTTGTATAGTATCAAAGATGCTGTTACACCGAGTAAATAGATGCCTAACATGTCATGCTTTAAAATTGCGCATGCACGCTTTTTTATGTCACGCGGCTTTTGCTCAGCGGTTTTTAAAACTCAACTTTTTGGGGAAAGAGTACACTTTAATGAATGTAAAAAAAAAAAAACATAATATATACCTCAATTTTTTTTGTATAATTTTTTTTGTATATTATGAAAGATGATGTTACGCCAAGCAAATAGATACCTAACATGTCATGCTTTAAAATTGCGTGCAAGCGCTTTTTTATGTCACACAGTTTTTGCCCGGCAGTTTTTCAAACGCAATTTTCTTGGAGATATATACACTTTAATGATTTGAAGAACATAAATCTGTTAAATAACTTTTATATCTACGGCGGCCAGATAACCTCTTGTTTGCACAAATTATCCAGAAAACAATAAAAATTATGGGAAAAAAAAAAAAATGTATAATATGAAAGATGATGTTACTCCGAGTAAATAGATGCCTAACATGTCATGCTTTAAAATTGCGCGTGTGTGCTTTTTTCTTTCACCCGGTTTTTGCGCAGTGGTTTTTAAAACTCAACTTTTTGGGAAAAAAATACACTTTAATGAATGTAAAAAAAAAAAAATATATACCTCAATTTTTTTATTTTTTTTTTGTATAATGTGAAAGATGATGTTACGCTGAATAAATAGATACCCAACATGTCATGCTTTAAAATTGCGTGCGCACGCTTTTTTATGTCACACAGTTTTTGCCCGGCAGTTTTTCAAAAATTTTCTTGGAAATATATACACTGTAATGAGTTTAAAAAAAACATAAATCTGTTAAATAACTTTCATATCTATGGCCGGATAACCTCTTGTTTGTACAAATTATCCAGAAAACAATAAAAATTATGGAAAAAAACAAAAAAACAAAACATTTTATAAATATACCCTCGATTTTTTTTTTGTATAATATGAAAGATGATTTTACGTCGAGTAAATAGATGCCTAACATGTCATGCTTTAAAATTGCGTGTGCGTATTCTTTTTTTTTTAATGTCACACGGTTTTTGCACAGCGGTTTTTCAAACACAATTTAATATATTTAAAAAAAAAAAAAACATAATAAATACCTCAATTTTTTTTTATAATATGAAAGATGATGTTACGCCGAGTAAATAGATACCTAACATATCATGCTTTAAAATTGCGCGTGTGTGCTTTTTTATGTCACACGGTTTTTGAGCACCGTTTTTTCAAACGCAGTTTTTTGGGAAAAAATACACTTTAATGTATTAAAAAAACACATAATAAATACCTCGATTTTTTTTTTATAATATGAAAGATGATGTTACGCCGAGTAAATAGATACCTAACATGTCATTCTTTAAAATTGCGCGTGTGCCCGCTTTTTTATGTCACGCGTATTTTTGCGTATTGTAAAATCTTGGATGAGGACCTTCTTCCCTCAGCCAAAACACTGAAGATGGGTCATGGATGGGTCTTCCAGCATAATAATGGCCTAAAACATACCACCAAGGCAACAAAGGAGTGGCTCAAGAAGAAGCACATAATGGTCATGGAGTGGCCTAGCCGGTCTCCAGACCTTAATCCTATAAAAATGCATGGAGGAAGCTGAACCTTCGAGTTGCCAAGAGACAGCCAAGAACCCTTAAGGATTAGAGAAGACCTGTAAAGAAGAGTGGACCAAAATCCCTCCTGAGATGTGTGCAACCCTGATCACCAACTACAAGAAACGTCTGACCTCTGTGATCACCAACAAGGGTTTCTCCACCAACTACTAAGTCATGTTTTGCTTGGAGGATCAAATACTTATTTTACTCACTGAACTGCAACTCCATTTATAAGATTTGTATCATGTGTTTTTTTTTTCTGGATTTTTAGTTGATATTCTGTCTCTATCATATAAAATACTCTAATGATAAAAATTATAGACCCTTCATTTCTATGTAAGTGGGCAAACTTACACAATCTGCAGGGGGAGCCAATCATTATTTTCCCCCCAATGTAGTGAAGAATAGATTTTAGGGTTTAGATATATTTCCTCCCACCTACTGATAGACAGTTGTCGGTGCCCGGGGCCCCTAACCCTCACCTCTCCTCCACAAGCTGGAAGTTCTGGGAACTGAATAGACAGTGGAGGACCCAGCAGTTGCAACATGGAACAGTAGGTCCATTTTTGGAGATGGGGGGGGGTTTGTGAATGTGCCTGGGGCATTTTTTACTTTTATGTTGTGAAAGAATTAAGGTAAAAAACACCAGGGAAAGGGGGAGGGTCTATTTATAAATGTTTGCTGTGACAATATTTAAGCAATCGCACAGCTGTCATGAACAATCTCTGAATTGTGTCTAATATCTGTATTTCCTATGATCATCAGTTCCATCTAGTGGTGTCAGAGCTGGGCTCAGCCCTTCCTTCTCAGAGCTGTCCGCTCAGCTGTCGGCTAATTGCCAGCTCCTTTCTCTCCACAGGTACTCAGCTGTTGATGATATCCTGCTCGTCAGTCCTGCCTACTTAAGCCCTTCAGCCCAGTGGATCTCTGCCTTCACCTTGGTCAACATCACAGAGACGCTCTCCTGCATTCCTGTTCAAGACTTGCTTGGCTGACATCCCTTCTGGCTCCAGATCCTGCTTGCTGTTCCACTACATTGATCCCTGACTTCTGGCTTGGCTGACTATCCGTTCCGGTTACTGAACTTTGGCTATGTTTTGACTAGGTTTGTTCTTTTTTTACTTTTATTATTAAACAAGTGTGATTTAACTGTACTTCTGTCTCGGCCTGATTTCATGGTTTCTGACAGGTGGCCATAGTGTGGTATTTCCTGAAATGCCTCAATCAAGAAAATACTGCGTTGTGACCAATAGTTTGAGATGACATTTATAGGAAATAAAGAAATTAGACACAATACGGGGATTATTCATGGTGACTGTGTGACTGCTCAGCACATTTTTATTAATAGACCCCCTTAGCCTTTAGTACTACTATAATTCACTAGGTGTGAGTCCTATGGCTTTACTTTGTGATCTGTAAATTGAGGGTTTCCACCTTCATCACTAGAGTGGCCTTTCTAGGAGCAGGGCAGGTAAGGGGGGGTGTCTTTGGGATTAGGTGACCCCACAGACTGGAGGAACCAGCGATGAATGAGATCATCTGCTCTCCATCCCCCCCCCCCCTCTCTGGAGTTCTTGCATTTATAGCCCTTGGCATCGCACTCACAGTGTTTTCAGCCTTCTTAGTTCTCGTTGCTTCTCGTTGCCAAAAGTCTTAAAAATAAAACTACATTCCCCATAAAACCCGATTTCATCTTTTTCTCATCACCTTTCCTGTGCCGTCTTTTTTTACTTCATTCTATCGGAATATCCTTGTCCTTTTGGCTGCACTTCAGGGCAGGAATTAAAGTGGAGACCTCAGCCTTCCTCTTATTTTACTAGGACTGTGATGGAACCGTCCAGCAACCAGCTCTGTCAAGATATAGCTTCCTCCAGTCTGGAACCAGGAACCGGGTATTATAGCTGAATATTGCACCCAAGATACTAGACGACACTAGCTGAGGTGCAAACTGGAACTCACTTTATTGAAAACTCACACAGAGGTTATATAGCACACAAGCTCGGATGAGCCTGATCACATTATTGTATAAAATGCAAACTGCAAATAGGAATATATTAGACGTGTGCAATTCGTTTAGTTCCGAATGAGTTTAACGAATTTTGACAAATTTGTTAATTCCGAAATTTCCGAATTTCCGGATATTCGGAAATTGGAAATTTTGGAAATTGGAAAATTCTAAATTTCAGAAATTCGAAAATTCTAAATTAGGATATTTGAATATTTGAAATTTCATCAATTTGAATTTGGAAATTTGAAAATCCAAAAATAAAAATGAAAATCTGAAAAGTTCAAATAAAGTTAAAATCTGAAAATTCGAAAACCCGAAAATCTGAAATAATAACTTACTAATAATAAATATTAAATTATAGGTATTGGAATTTCCTTATTATTACAGAGACACCCCAATCCAGCAAACAGGCACCCACATATATTCAGCAAAGAGACATCCCCATCCAGACAAAAGAGACAGCCCCAAATATTCAGCAAAGAGACATCTCAATCCAGCAGAGACATCCCTATATATTCAGCAAAGAGACATCCCAATCCAGCAAAGCGACATCTCAATCCAGCAAAGAGATATCCCAATCCAGCAAACAGGCACCCCCATATATTCAGCAAAGAGACATCCCCATCCAGGAAAGAGACAGCCCAATCCAGCAAAGAGACAGCCCAATCCAGCAAAGAGACAGCCCAATCCAGCAAAGAGACAGCCCTTCGGCTGCATCAGCTTACTCTGCGGCCACCCTGCTTTAGCAATTGCCAGTTACTACAGCAGCAATAACTCGGTCTCATTGGTTGGGGCCTGGATGCCCAGGACCCTCAGGACACCCGGGCCCCCTTCATGTGTATGGGCCCCTGATGGTAGCCCTGTATGTACCAATATTATAGATTATAATAAATTATAATTAAATAAATTAATACAGAGCAACGCATTGTCAAAAAGAAAAATATTATAATAAAATATTTTAAAAAACAGATGTAGATTCGGATGGAGCACAGGAGGGACAGAACTCATATCAAGTAAGGTGTCCTTAGTGGGAAGATTTCACCCTCACTTCCTGTCCTGGAGACTCCAGTCAATGTGACAGGAAACGAGAATAAATCTCCTCAATAGGATGCAGACCTAAAAGATTTGACCGCCACTGCTTACACTAATAAACCTAATTTTCATTGTTGTCTGTGTCCCCAATTGGAGATATTTCCCTTTACTTCATATACAAGGAACCCATCATGAAATTAGGGGAAATCTAAACCCTTCATCATCCCTGTGACAGACCCAACTGGGACAGGGGCTTTTGGAGGGGACTGCAGGGTAGCCTCTTGCCTCTACAAGCATTTAGGAAGATGTCCTGTTATTACACGTAACAGTCAAGGAAGCCATGATGGTCTCTGCTAACTTAAAACTCGGTGAGAAGATGTATGTGAAAAGAAAGCTTGTTAATGAGATTTGGACAGCCCCGGGTCTTCTTATATATTGGTGCCGGATAGTCTGAGCTGGGCTGGAGTCTTTTGCTATAATCTGTTTACTAAGGTGTCTTTGTCCCATGGTATAATTTCCCCATTGTGTGCCTCCTAGGTGTGAATTTCCATTGTTAATTGAGTCACCTATTGTTTCTGTCTGTCTTCTCATCTGAAGTGGGGGTTCTCCAACTTCTTAGGTGTGTATTGTGAAACACTTCAAAAAATGCAGCAGGACCAAACATTTTTTTGCATTGAGGTGCTCCAGAACCCATTCATTTTGAATGGGCTGCCTAAATTAAAGTGAATGTAAACCCCAATTTTTTCACTTGTACCTTGTAGAGTCGAGGAAATCATGTCATCTGTGCCCAGTCTTGTCACAAAGAGTTAATCCAGCTCTGAGCAGTCCTCTTATCTTTTTTCAGTAAGATAAAAATGGACAGACAGAGTTCTTCCCCCTTGCTGTGAGTGACAGGTGACAAGCATACAAATCTTCACATCTCTCCTCTCTCAGCGTCTCAGAGCTCTGTATCTGCCCAGAGCGCACTCTTTGTCCCCTGTGCACGCACTTCTAGTATAACAAGCACGAGGTTCGTAATTGCGCCACTGCCAGCACAAGGGGAGCGTAGAGGTGGGTGGTAGCCTAGTGACGTCACGGCTCTGCCCACCGAGTGCCGCAGCATAGACCCGCCCATGGATTCCGGAGTTTTGTGGGGCTCGGTGCAGGTAAGAGGGTGAGTTGTGGAAGGTAGGATTAAGAGGTACTTTATATTTTATATTTATACCATACTTTATCATCCTGGCAACAGTATTTATTCATGTAGTGTGGGTTTACATCCACTTTCATGCAATGCACCAGTGGCGGTCCATCCATTAGGGATGCACTGGCGCCACCCGCCTTAATCTACTTGGAGGGCACTGGACGCATGGATTCCAATCAGGGTTTTTTTTTTTTTTTTTTTGAAGCACGTGATTAGAGCCTGAGTCCCTAATAGGCTTCAAAAAGGGTGGGCTCGGGGCGCAATGCCCACCCAGTTGTGCAACAATAGCCAATTAATATTCGCCATTTTCACACTGATCCTCCTCCCAGCCAATCAGGTAGCGGGTCCAGAGACCCGTCACCCAATTAGCTGAAAGGACAGGCGAACCTATTGGACACCTAGGAGGGGTAGGGAGGAGATGCACGACCTAAGCTGCCATGATGCAGAGGAGATGCAGTGGAAGAACCTGCCCGTCGCAGTGCTGCCAGCCCGAGACCTAGATGGGGTAAGTGTGGGGCTGGAAGAACAACCGACCAACTGAACAACCGCCCGCGGGGGGTTAGTGCAACCCTTCCGACCAACAGCGTGGGGGGGGGTGCTGCCGGCCGACCAATTTGGAGGGTCAGATAAATATTTAGGACACCTGGGGCACCAATAATGACCTCTAAAGAGTGCAGAACTGAATATTGGTGCTATAGAAAACCTTCTTTCTGTTGACCTCCCTCTCATACGTTTAGGAAATCATAGTAATAATAACATAACAGGAGCTCATGTGGGAGAAATCCAACATTTACCCAACTGTGGAGAGACTCCGACACGTGTCCACCATGGAGAAGGACCATAAGGGAACATGAAACACAACTCAGTCTACCAATTACCACTGACCAGCCAGGGGTACCAGGACAGAGATTCCGGGAACACTCACCATGTTTGGGTCTGGGGCCGACGTATGAAAACACTTCCCTCATAATCCACGATATATTCCAGGTGTAGAAGTTCAGAGGATTGCTGGACGAGGTCTTCACATAATGGAAACCTAAAAAGAGAACAATACAGATAATTAAACAGCCAATAAAAATCAAATTTCTCCACATATACCGGCTAACACTCGAAATATCGGGGTGACGGGATGGAACTGTAGAGGGGAGTATAAAGTGGTCGTTGGGTGGGCAAGGTAGCAGTGTCTCTTCAAAGAGGGCCTGTCACTTATAAAAAATAGGAGGGGGTGGGGTCATTTTACAGACCATCTGATGACATACGGAAGCAGAACCAAAGTGTATTGGCCTTGTGAAGTAAGGAAACACAGTGGAGACGAATTTACCAACCTGGAGCAGACAGAATCTGAATGGCAACCAATCGGCTTCTACCTGCAGCTTGTTCAGTTAAGATGTGAAAATGAAAGCTAGAAGCTGATTGGTTACTATGCATAGCTGTTCCATATTCTGGCTGCTCCAGTTTTAGTAAACTCCCCTCATTGTAAAGTAGGGTCCGCCCATCCACCATTGTCACCGTCCGGATCTGATCCAGAAAAATGTATGTAGCTAGTCCTTTCTCTCTTTCTCTCTTTCTTTCCTTCTTTCTCCCTCCTTCTCTTTCTCGCTCCCCCCCTCTCTTTCTTTCTCTCTCTCTATCTCGCTCTCTCATTCTCTTTCTTTCATTCTTTTTTTTTTCTCTTTCTTTCTTTCTTTCTTTCTTTCTTTCTTTCTTTCTTTCTTTCTTTCTTTCTTTCTTTCTTTCTTTCTTTCTCCTTCTTTTCTCCCTCTATCTATTCCCTCATGCCTTCCTACTTCTTACCTCTTGAACTGTCTTTTCTCCTCTTATCTATTCATGCATTCCATCTTTCTCTCTTTCTTTCTTTGTTCTTCTTTCTTTTTATTTTCTTCTTTCTCTCCCTATCTCTTTATTTCTGTATCCCTATCTTTCTTTCTTTCTTTCTTTCTTTCTTTCTTTCTTTCTTTCTTTCTTTCTTTCTTTTTCTCTCTCTCTTTCTTTCTTTCTTTCTTTTTCTCTCTCTCTTTCTTTCTCCCTCCTTCTCTTTCTCTCTGGCCCTCTCTCTCTTTCATTCCCTTTTTCTTTCTCCCTCTTTCTTTCTTTTTTTAATCTCATTTTGTTCCTATTTTTCCCCCTTCCTTTCTTTCTCTCTCTTTGATCCTCTTTCTTTTTTTCCTTCTTTATCCCTCACTCTCTTTGTTTCTCTCTTTATCTCTCTCTCTTTTTCCCCCTTTCTTTATTTTTCCCTCTCTCTCTATCTTTTTGTATCTCTCTCTCTCTCTCTCTCTCTCTCTCTCTCTCTCTCTCTCTCTCTCTCTCTCTCTCTCTCTCTCTCTCTCTCTCTCTCTCTCTCTCTCTTGCTCTTCTTTCTTTTCTTTCCATCTTTATCCCTCTCTTTCTCTCTGTGCCTTTCCTTTTCCCTCTTTCTTTCTGTATTTTTCTTTCTCTCTGTATCTCTCTCTCTCTTTTTCTCTCTGTACCTCTCTCTCTGTGTCTTTCCTTTCCTCTCACTCTCTCTCTCTCTTTCTCTCTCTCTTCCCTTTTCTTTCTGTATTTTTATTTCTTTCTTTTTCCTTCTCTCTCTTTCTCTCTGTATCTCTCTCTCTCTGTCTTTCCTTTTCCCTCTTTCTTTCTGTATCTCTCTCTCTGTGTCTTTCCTTTCCTCTCTCTCTCTCTCTCTCTCTCTCTCTCTCTCTCTCTCTCTCTCTCTCTCTCTCTTCCCTTTTCTTTCTGTATTATTCTTTCTTTCTTTTTCCCTCTCTCTCTTTCTCTCTGTATCTCTCTCTCTCTGTCTTTCCTTTTCCCTCTTTCTTTCTGTATCTCTCTCTCTCTCTTTCTTAGATATATCTACAATAAGTAGTCCACGCCTTCTCCCTTTAATTTCCTTCCATATATAATAGAAGAACGGACACATTCGGGGGTTAACAAATATAAAACACTTTTATGGTTTCATCGATGGATCATTTTTTTTCCCGTGGTGATCTTATATACAAAGTGGAGAAGGTGACGATGTGGAGCCATCTTGGCGTTGGATCAGATATATATTAGCTGACCTTTCTCCGGTGTTGTGGAATGTTCTGTATTCCCCGTGGAGCCCCGCGGATCAATCCCAATGAATGGATAATGGAGTGCTCTTCAATCTGATAACATGAAATGTATAGTTCAGCACTCAACCCAAATCTCATTTCTTGGCCTTTAGAAATGGTGACACTGCGGGAATGGAGGTCACCATAGGGGGGCAAGAGTATAAGTGTAATCCACTTAAAGAGAACCTGTAATTTAATAGTAAATGTTTTCTGTATGGGGGAGGTGATGACTCTCGATGTGGTCCCCCCATTGATGAAGGCTTTAGTGTATTATGGAAGCGTCTGTCCGAAGCTGACTCTGATCCTGAGTGCCACGGCACAAGTTTTAGTCCTTTGTGTAATCAGCATGATATGATTTAGAACTCATCACAGTCCCCCGTTATATTACAGTCCATTCTTAAAGTATATGTAAACCCTCACCTTGTAAAACAATCCATTAAGTTTAAAATAGAAATTAAATCAAAACATTTGTGCGTATTTTTTAGTTCACTGTGGTCATATAATCTCTGATCTCAGCTACATAAGGAGCTTAGAGAGGTGGGGGTGGAGAAACAGCAGTACACTGATCTTCCCAGTGAATGGCTGTGCAGAGGGGTGTGTCAGCACACAAGTCTGATCATTGGAGGACAGGCAGGCTGTTCTCTCAGCACAAATATGTAAAGAGAGGAGGTAACACTGTAATCATTTAAAAAAGGGTACTTTATTGGTTACATCGGAGTGACAATAAAATAGTAGCGTTGACGCGTTTCAGCAAAGAGCCTTAGTCGTTCTCTCAGCACAGCCAGAAAACTACCCACACTGGGATGGATGTGCTCTCATGCCTAGACGTGCTTTCATGCCTAGCGTGGTCAGTTTGACATAGGACAGCAGGTGAACTGGTGTGATCACCAGGGATTTTACATAAAGGAAGCAATACAAAGAGAACAAGAGACTTTTTAACACAAGTACATGGTACAGCAGCCACATATCAGGAATATAAAATGTTGGGGTAACATTTTCTTTAATTCAGGGCCCCCATCAGAGTCCTTTCTTTTATCAGAGTTTCAATCAGATTCCCCATTACATCAAGGTCCCCAACAGAGTTCCCCATTACATTAGAGTCCCCATCATGATCCCCCCCTTACATCAGGCCCCCCATCAGAGTTCCCCCTTATATAAGAGTCCCTATCAGCATCCCCCTTACATCAGAGCCCCCCTTACATCAGAGTACCCCCTAACATCACTGTCCCCATTAGTGTTCCCCCCCCCCCCACATTATAGTTTATCCTTAAATCAGGGTCTCCATTAGAGTCCCCCAGTTCCTCCTTAAATCAGGGATCCCTTTAGAGTTCCCACCTACACCAGAGGCCCTCCTTACATCAGGGCCCCTATCAGAGTCTCCCCTGATGTAAGGAGGCAACAGTGACATTTACAAAAGAAAAAAATACATTTGGATTGCTGCTATGTAAAAATGCCACTTTTCCTGTAATACATCCTTAAAAAAAATGACATAATGGCAGAGAAAAAAAATTCAGCCCCCCCCCCCCAAATCCCAACCAGGACTCGTATCCTTGGTTAGGATAAGAACCCCAATGCAAAAAAATAAGAAAATAAAAGTACCCCCCCCCCAAAATCCATACCAGGGGGACCCCACATCAGCTTTTTGATTTGTTCTTTGAATGGGAAAATTATTTTCACTTGAATTAAAAGCTATACCACACCTGAAGCATAGCTCAAGGGAGTTGGTGTGGGAACAGTTGCTGCAGCCAGGAGGGAGGTGTGTTCCCACCCCAACTCCCCTGAGCTATGCTTCAGGTGTGGTATAGCTTTTAATTCAAGTGAAAATAATTTTCCCATTCAAAGAACAAATCAAAAAGCTGATGTGGGGTCCCCCCCCCCCGATATCCATACCAAACCCTCATCTGAGTATGCAGCCTTGCTTGCCAGCACTTCTTGCATATGTTTACATTCATTCTGATGGTTTCACTTGATGAGTTTTTTTTCCATTTTTTATTTATGGGAGGGGGGAGTGCTGCGATCTTATGGAGGGGGCAATCTGTAATATCGAAGGAGGACTCTGATGCATTTCATTCTTGGACACAGGCAGCACTGTGTATATATATATATATTTTGTGAATTTGGGGGATGTCTAGCTCAGTGGTAGATGTGTTTTAAGTGAGTTCACAGCCAACAGAAACTTCAGTTTAAGGGCGTGGTAGCCCACTTTTTTTGAAAGTAACAAAAATGAAAATTCATACATGCATGGGCTGCCCACTCTTCTGCCAATAATTACAACAAAAAACGAAAATGCCAAGCCAACTGTCTCTCAAGGCTCACTCAGCCTTGGTCGCAGTACAAAGCTGCGAAGGCCCACTCTTGGCCTCTAGGAAGGGGTTCTCCTGACACTCCCTTCTTTCACACTCCTCCAAGACTCACGGTCCCCTCTGGTCCCCAGGACTCTCTCTTCCAGTTGTCTCAGCTATGGTCTCCCCGACTCTCTCAGCTGGCCCAACTCTCTCAGTCCACTGACCTGGAACCTCTCCCACATGGAGTGCCGTCTCAAGGATATTGCCTGGGTTCTTAAACGGTAGCACACCTCCCTCCCGGCTGCAGCAACTGCTCCCACACCAACTCCCCTGAGCTCTGCTCAGATCTGCCTTATAATGGGTGTGTGCACCTGGAAACACACACAACCTGCAGAACTTCTGGAATGCCCGGACACAAGACTGAAGACTCCATCTCTACCAATGCTCTTTGAAGTCTTCAAGTTTCCAGCCCCAATCCAGACTTACAAAATCCAGAGAAGACTTAAAGCATAGTTTTCTCTGCTCACCAATCTTCTGCTGGAACTTCTCAAACTGCCTCTTTGAGAGTCCTGTGTCCATTTTCACCGAGACAGGGGCTCTCACTATTACAATATATATATATTGCTGTATGAAGCAGATCCAGGAATTTGGAAGTTGGTCATGAGATACTTTTTAAATGACAACATATTAGAATTTCCTTTCTTAATAAATGTCCCATTTTATTGTCCATGTAGTACTACCCTCATCCATTCACATAAAGAGGGTCTATTGTCCATTGGAACCGAGCCTCGTTCCAGGGAGAGGCCGCTCTCTGCATCTCCATTTGCAGGACGCCCTCCGTGGTCCCCTCCACCCTCCGACCATCAATATTGATGTCCCCGGCATATTGAGACATTGGGATTTTGTCCTCCGTCCCCAGTGCCCACCAATCATTTTTACAGCTCTTTCGTTGATTGTCCAAAACTAATAATCCCATTTTCCGACAACGGCATTACTTTCTGCTCCAATTATTTACACTTTATTACTTTCATAAACTGCCCGGGGAGTCTAAAAATAGCCGAGGGTGCGCGGCTGGCAGGACGGGATCATTTATGGGCTCTTGGCTGAGGTGTCTGAGGTGTGAAGAGACGGAGACGGTGAAATATGGGGGGGGGGGATGCGGCATCTTCGGGAAGTTTTCTGCCGGCTGTTGTTATCGGAGCGGTTGGCAGCTGGAAGTGTGAATCCATTAGCATTGTTCACAGTGTGCGCCCTCCGAGGATCAGCTCTAAGGGAAGGGTGTCCAATGACCGCCGCTGGGGCAGAAAGGGAATCTTTTCTAGGATGAATCTTGTTGAAGACATATAGAAACTCATAATACCGGAAAGTGGCAATTAAAAAAAATAAATTTTATCTCAAATTTTTTTTTGTGCAAATTTTCAACTCGTATCTTTTTTCCCATCGGTTATTTAACCACCTGCCTACCGGGCAAATTCTGACATTTTTCTCCTACAGAAGTATCATTTATTTGCTAGAAAACTACTTAGAACCCTCTTTTTAACCACTTCAGGACCACCCACAGTACATCTACATCATTACTTTGATGTTAAATGCCCAGTATTTTTTACTTTTTTGTACTGGGGCAATTCTGCGTCCAATAAAATCATCCTGGCAGCGGATTCGCGACAGGATCACTTTTACAGGGGCGGGAGAGGTGCCCCCCCCCCCTAGGGTGACCACATTTCCAAACTAGGTTACACTACATTACGATACATTAGATAGATTGATGAAATGTTTTAAAATTGCAACTGTAATTAAAATGTGATATTAAAGTGGTTGTAAACCCCCCGCCAAAAAAAAACAAACTGCAAGACAAAAGCATAATGAGCTAGTATGCATAGCATACTAGCTCATTATGAAATACCCACCTTAAATCGAAGCCTGCACACTGCTCCAGCCGGCAACATCGCTCCTGGAGTTACTTCCGGGTATCAAGGGCTCCGGCGCTGTGATTGGCCCGGAGCCGCGATGACGTCACACTCCCGGAGTGATTGGCCGGAGCAACAATGATGTCACACTCCCGGAATTACTTCCGGGTATCGCGGGCTCCAGCGATGTGATTGGCCAGAGCCGTGATGACGTCACACTCCTGGAGTGATTGGCCGGAGCCACGATGACACTTCCGGAAGTACTTCCGGGTATTGCTGTAATTGGCCAGGAGCCGCCGGTAACAGCACACGAACGTGCCGTTGCTTCAGTGCACATGTGCCGATGATGTCGGCACATGCAGATACAGGGGATATCTCCTAAACCGTTTAGGAGATATCCAGGGTAGCTACAGGTAAGCCTTATTATAGGCCTACCTGTAGTCAAAAGTGTATTGTAAGGGTTTACAACCACTTTAACAATCATTACCAACATATATGTATTCCTTCTGGTTCTAATACCAGCGTCCCTAATTCGAAAAAGTTTTTTGCTGTTTAATAATATGTCTATGTATTATCTCTATAACAGATATAGTAATTAAAGTAGAATCCAAGGCCCTGATGAAGTGGGTCATCCTGCGAAACACGTAGGCCAACTCATCGGATTCTTCAGCCAGGAATAACAACAGCCTGCCCTGCCCCTAATTCCGCCCTCATAAATTATCTCATGTAATTACACTTAAATGTTTTATGCAGAATTAAGTTACAAAAATAAATATTAACAACAACTTTATTAGTGCCCCTCAGCACAGTCTCACCTGTGCCCATCAATGCAGCCTCATCAGTGCCCATCAATGCAGTCTTGTCAGTGCCCATCATTACAGCGTGACCTGTGCCCACTATTGCACCCTCACCTGTGCCCACCATTGCAGCCTCACTGTGCCCATCATTGCAGCCTCACTGTGCCTACTATTGCAGCTTTACTGTGCCCACTATTGCAGCCTCACTGTTCCCACCATTGCAGCTTCATTGTGCCCACCATTGCAGCTTCATTGTGCCCACCATTGCAGCCTCACTGTGCCCACCATTGCAGCCTCGCTGTGCCCACCATTGCAGCCTTGCCTGGGCAGAGGAAGAGAGAGGGTGGCCAGGTCATGGCTGGAGGAAGGGGAAAGCAGAGGGATCACCGAGCAGAAAAGCATGCCAGAACTGCTTACATTACAATTGCCTCCGCTCTGCTCGCCGTCATACACAGCCCCGCCTCCTCCTAACCCCGCGCCTGTGATAGACAGAACACATCCCAGCATTGGACCGGCGTTCTGTCTATCACAGGCGCGGGGTTAGGAGGAGGCGGGGCTGTGAATGACGGCAAGCAGAGCGGAGGCAATTGTAATGTAAGCTGTTACAGCGTGCTATCCACGCTCAGTGATCCTGCGGCTCTCCTCTTCCCCAAAGCTCTCTTCCCCTCGGGCGATCGATGGGAGAACGGCTCCCGATCAACCCTGCCCGCCGGAAGTGCTCGCCCCCCCCCACTCCCAGCCAGCCCAGCTCCTTGCCAGCCCTCATTTTCCATGCGAGTAGGCAAGTAGAAAATTTGGGGACTGATGTATAGAACATGCTGTAGCAAAAGACATTTCTAACGAAAAAAAACCAAATCAAATCACAATTAAATTGACTCGCAGTTGCACCCGGTAATTGAAAAAAAATAAATAAAGGAAAAAATGGCGTGGGGTCTCTACCCCCAGTCTATGCCACCCCCCCATGGCATGTAAGGGCATGTGGCCTGGCATGGTTCTGAAGAGGGGGGTCTCGCTTGTCCCCCCCTTTCCTGACCTGCCAGTCTGCTTGCTTGGGTAAGGGTCTGGTATGGATTTTGGGGGGAACCCCACGCCGTCTTTTTCTTTTACTTGCAATTTTTTTTTAATTAATACTCAGCTGTCAGTGAGGAAACCCATTGAGAGCTATTGACTCATTGGTTGTTAAGAAGGCTGCGATGCATACTAGCCCATTATGCTTTTAATTTGCAGGCCTTGCGGGGAGCAAAAGAGGAAGTAAAACCCATCGGGGTTTACGTCCTCTTTAATTTGTAAAAGCAGCAGTGACACATTACCACTGTGCTGCACATAGAACAGAGGGAGGGGAGGGACAAAGCAGGCTCCACCCACTAAAGCAGGTGGGTGGGGCCTAGACCAGTCACTCTGCACAAGGAGAGAGAGAAGAGCTGTGGAAGAAACCCAACATGCTCCACCCACTACAGAAAACGGTGGGAGGGGGCGGAGACAAGACCAGTAACCCTGCACAAGGAGAAAGTGTAGAGCTGTGGGAGGGGCCCAGCAAGCTCCACCCACTATAGGCTACTTGTAGAAAACTTCAGGAAGGGGCGGAGACAAGACCAGTAACCCTGCACAAGGAGAGAGAGAGAGCAGAGCTGTGGGAGGAGCTCAACAGGAGGGGGGCGGAGACAAGACCAGTAACCCTTCACAAGGAGAGAGAGCAGGAAGTTATTACAGGAAGTCTCACACTGGATTTCTACACATATCTGGGAGAAAGACACAAAGATCACCGAGATACAAGGAGAAAACAAGTGGATTTATTATCCCGGAACTTTAAAACAGCGTTAAACTAACGCCCCCCCTATGGACACATCATCACACTGCTATTTAGTGAATCATTTATCGGGAGTGTTTTATACATTATATATTCTATGAGTAAGAAAGTTTTTATTCTGTACTGATGGAATAATGTGATAGTGATAAATATAGGAGCTGCCGCGTCCACTATGACCGTGACCAAGGTCAGGTCTAAAGTGAAAAATTGTCTATCGTTTTTTAGCGGTGATGGCGCTGCTCTGTGGTAAATTAGTTTTAATGCTCTAATAGTGATGATAAATAAAATCTGTGATGGGGAATAATCAATAAAGGGCCAAGTGCTAATCGTCTGTGGTGCTTATGTAGCTGACATGTGCAAAGCGGGAAAAAAAACAAAAAAATAAATATCAATCAATCAATCTGTGTACAGTGAGTAAGATGAACAGTCTCAAAAAAGGAACAGTCTCAGGGGCTTAAGCCACTGGAGATAATCACTAATTAGCAGGGAAAAAAAATCACAGTATATATCCAATAAATATACATTAAAAAGTCATCACAATATATCTATAATAAATGGTAGGAAGTATCTTAAATGTTCTAATTAATATTCAGAAAAATCTCAAAGAAACTCCACTGGGCATGATAAAACGCTCAGAAACCATGAAATCAGGCCGGGACAGAAGCACAGCTAAATCACACTTGTTTAATAATAAAAGTAAAAAGAACAAACTTAGTCAAAACATAGCCAGAGTTCAGGAACCGGAACGGATAGTCAGACAAGCCAGGAGTCAGGGATCAATGTAGTGGAACAGCAACCAGGATCTGGAGCCAGAAGGGATGTCAGCAAAGCAAGTCTTGAACAGGATCGCAGGAGATAGCTTCTGTGATGTTGACCAAGGCGAAGGCAGAGACTTCGGGACTGGACGGCTTAAGTAGGCAGGACTGACGAGCAGGATATCATCAACAGCTGAGTAACTGTGGAGAGATAGGAGCTGGCAATTAGCTGACAGCTGAGCGGCCAGCTCTGAGAAGGAAGGGCTGAGCCCAGCCCTGACAATAGCAATCAATTGAAAAAAGCAAAGGAAAAAATCTTCTCTAACAGACAGAAGGTGACTTGTGCTTGATCCACTCCGTGCTGGATATAGAGTATTTAGGGTTCAGGTGCTTCACTCCGTGCTCTTTTCTATATAATGCGCTTACCAGAGGGCTCTCCCCTCAAGGGGGTGTAGTGCCTTCACAGCCACACCACTGTGTGCTGAAGTATTGGAACAGACCTCCAGTGGTGTTGATCTCTAACAGCCTCGTTATACACAATGTGCAAGGAAAAGAAATAACAACCAGTAGTGCAATACCAATTTAACTCGATTTATTTGGTCATCAAGCGTATAAAATTGCGTGCACAATGAGAAACCTGAAGTCCGCAATTCCCGGAGGTTCCTCAGACAAAAACAGGAAGTGACGCAATGATGCTGTGGCTCCTCCCTACCCGTTTTGTCATCTAGACGTCATCTGGATCTGGCGCCATCTTGCTACACTTCCTGGAGTATATACCATGTGGTAACCTAGCAACCCGGTGTAATTAGGTTTAGCCACCATTTTGATGTAGCCTGTGTCCTTACTTAGCTTCTATACGAGTGGTTCATAATGTACCCATGTTTGGTTAGATTAAATTAATCTTTTTGTAGTTCTGAAATTCAAAATTTATCCTGCACGTGTAGTTCCTAAAAATATGAGAAGTCTTTACGGTGCAGGTGCTTCACTCCGTGCACTTTTCTATATAATGCGCTTACCAGAAGGCTCTCCCCTCAAGGGGGTGTAGTGCCCTCACAGCCACACCCCCAGTTCCGAAATTCAAAATTTATCCTGAATGTGTAGTTCCTAAAAATATGGGAAGATACTTTATGGAGGTTCTATGCCTTAGTGTTGATAGATAAAAATATATTTGGTAAATAAGTATAACGGACAAAATTAGTCCCTAATTCGTGTCACGGCATATAGAATACTATGCAAAAGGATATGTAGGGGACAAAAATGTTGAAAAAAGACGCACATTTGATGACAAAAATTACAAAAACTCATTTAAACATACATGATAACACTACCTAATAAAAAAACGCCTATTAACAAAAACATATATTTTGAGGGATTTATGAAAAAGAACCTATTGTATAAAATATTGTGTAAAATAGCAGAAAAGAGTATAAAAGTGGCATTACTGAGAAAAATTGGAAATTGAAAGAAGGAAGGGACATGCAGTGCACTAATTTAACAAATAATTACGTATTTGAGAGCAACTTGATCATTCAAGACCTGTGTCTGTGATACTGAATTCATTTTCAAAAATTAATTAGATCTTAGAAATTAGTGATAAAACAATTCAGGTCTTTATCAATGTTCAGACCTTCTGGTTGGAGGGTATTTAACAGGAAAATCCATCTGGTTTCTTTTTGTGAGATTTTGTTTCTTCTTGTCATCACCTCTCCAATGCCCCGAGATCTTATCAGTGGCATAAAAAGTCAGTACTGATGGATTTCTTTGATGATGTTCTCTGTCTTGACACACTATGTTTAAAAAAAAAAAAACATTTTTTATATTACAGATGTGTTCACCAACTCTGACATGTAATGGTCTGGTTGTTCTCCCCAATGTACTGCAGCACGGGCGTTCCAACACATATGTCACATGTGTGCTGCTACATGTGATCAGTTCCCTGATCCTATATTCTTTTCCTGTGGACAATGTTCTGAAGGATCATCAGGAATGTTTTATCATGCCCAGTTTAGTTTCTTTGCGATTTTACTGAATATTAATTAGAACATTTAGGATACCTCCTACCATTTATTATAGATATATTGTGATCATAGGCGTGCGCAGACCATGGCATTAGGGTGTGCACCCAAAGCTCAAACACACGTGTGTATGTGTACGTATTTATGTATGTATACATGTATATTATATATATATATATATATATATATATATATATATATATATATATATATATATATATATATAATTTTTTTTTTTTTTTTTAATAAAAAAATATTTCATTAATTTTCTTTATTATTTATATTTTTTATTTTATATATTTTTTTTATCATGATTTTATTTTACAATTTTTCTATTTTTTACAATTTTATTTAATAATATATTATTATTATTATTATTATTATTATTATACAATTTTTTAGGAGCTCCATTGGGGGGCTTTGGTGAGATATCAGAGATCTAAACAGACCCCTGATATCTCACTTTTAAGATAGAGATTCCCCAGTCCCTTCTTCTGCAGCCAAACAGCAGGGGGAATCTGTGCAGAACAGCATGATTAGGGTGTGCCCAGGCACACCTGGCACACCCTGTGTGCACGCCTATGATTGTGATGACTTTTAAATTCATATTTATTGCATATATAATAAAATTAAAATTACTGCCCTTATCAGACAAGAAGAACAAGTTAATAAGTGAATGGATGAAACATAAATAAGTTTGTTTTTTAATAAAAGCAAAGCTGCAACTTCCTGTGAGATACACACAAAATAAACAACTTTCTATATTAAGTTGCGCTATGCTCTCATGTGAGTGAATACTAGCAATAAACCTTAATAATGCTAAATTATATATATAAAGTGACTCCGTACATAAATAAAAAATGATTGATTAATTGATTAGATCATGTTTTAAATAGTCCACTGCTTTAAGGTGATTTTAAAAATGTGAAATTAACACATGATACACCCAAGAGTCGTGGTTAAAAGAGATAAAGACCTCCACCTCTGCACACACTGCTGCTTATCGACAGGAGATCACACTCACTTGTGGATTAATACCCAGGCCCGGGGCCTTTTGAGAGATGGAACGGTGATCCCAGCCTCTTCACAGAATGTAATCTTTCAGGGGCATGTGTTGAAGTAATGCTTCCTTTCTTGTGTGAATAAGACACATAGTGGCATTCAACGGGCCCCAGGACGACGTCAGGTGTGGCGAAACGTGTAGGGAGGAGCGACGTGCTGATGTCACCGCGTTCACGCGGGTCCCGGAGTGACGGCTGCTACCGAGAGCCGACCGGCTCATTTATACTGCAATCTCTTATTGTTTTAACTGTAAGTGCAATGCTTTCTTATTTAATTAAAGTAACCTAGGATTTTACACTATAAAAGTTTTATGTCTTTTTGGGAATCAATGGGCAACACGTGCCCCTGAAAGATTACAGTCTGTGAAGACACTGGGATCACCGTTCCATCTCTCACTCTCGATAGCAGCCTGTCACTCCGGGACCTGCGTGAAGGCGGTGACGTCAGCACGTCGCTCCTCCCTGCGTGTTTGGTCACACCTGACGTCGTCTTGGGGCCTGTTGAATGCCACTATGTGTCTTATTCACACAAGAAAGGAAGCATTGCTTCAACACGTGCCCCTGAAAGATTACATTCTGTGAAGACTCTGGGATCACCGTTCCATCTCTCAAAAGGCCCTGAGGCTGGGTATTAAGCCACAAGCGAGTGTGATCTCCTGTGATAGGAGATCATTTGGAGTGGGTAAGCGGCAGTGTGTGCAGAGGTGGAGGTCTTTATCTCTTTTAACCACAACTCTTGGGTGTATCGTGTGTTCATTTCATGTTTGAAAATCACCTTAAAACAGTGGACTATTTAAAACATGATCTAACCAATTAATCAATCATTTTTTTTTATGTACTACTAATTAGTGATTATCTCTAGTGGCTTAAGCCGCTGAGACTGTTCATCTTACTCACTCTACACAGATTGATTGATTGATTTTTATTTTATTTATTTATTTATTTATTTTTTTCTGCTTTGCACATGTCAGCTACATAAGCACCACAGATGGAGCACTTGGCACTTTATTGATTAGTCACCATCACAGATTTTAAAACGAATTTACCACAGAGCAGCGCCATCACCACTAAAACCGATCGACGTAATATTCTATGTCTTGTTAATTTATTTTTTTCCCTCTGTGACCCTTTTTGCCCTTTTACAATTTCTGGCATTACAAAGTAGCAGAATTTCTTCCTTTCCTACGACAGGTTTGTAGCGCTGGACGCACAAGCTACGCACGGCGGAGGCTTTTATGTCCGCATTTAATAACACAATGTTCCGGTAATTCTACGCACGATGACAACCATTTATTTCCCGCGCTGCTCATTGTTTATCTGGAATGGCAATTTCTTTGTCTCTATGAGTGCGATTTATTAATTCCGAGGAATCGCTGAACCTCATCAAACGCGATTGACATCTCAATGGGGCTCCCGGCATCGTTTGCTTATTTTCCAGGAAAACCACGAGAAATAAACAAGTTGGCTGGTTATACGGTTCAGAATGTTCCAACGATTACACCAGGAGAAATTGCAAATAAAACAAAAAGGAGGACTGACCACCCCTCCCCCCGAAAATCATTGATAACGCAAAATGAGGGCAAACATATCTTTTCCAATTTGATTATGCAACAAAATGACAGCTCCGGCGTTGTTTGTCATCACATGGCTCCTGTTGGGTATGTCACACCCTGGCACTGTGCCACATGGCTTTGTTTATAAACAAAAGCCATGTAATAATCCAATTAACAACCACCCCATAGTAGTTTTGCTGCTACAGGGTGGCCGCTCTGTGCAGAATCATGTATATATATATATATATATATATATATATATATATATATATATATGGGATACTGCTCTTCCAGGTAGTGGGCGGGCTTCTGCTGTGATTAGTCAGCCGATCAACGGGTGCCGGCCAATGAACGTCCGCTGGCACCCGCTGATTGACGAGAAGACAGGACGGAGCTCTGCCTATGTAAACAAGGCAGAGCTCCATCCTGTCAGCGGGGGGATGTGCTGGATTTTGTTTCCCTGCATAGCACATCCCTTAGTAAAAACAGCACACACACATAAACACTGGTTAGGCACACATTTAACCCTTTGATCGTCCTAGATGTTTAACCCTTTCCCTGCCGGTGTCATTAGTACAGTGAGAGTGCATATTTTTAGCATTGATTACTGTATTAGTGTCACTGGTAGGGTTGCCACCTTTTCTTAAAGGAGAAGTATAGCCAAAGCTCGTTTGGCTGTACTTCTCCTATGGATCACAGGAGTGCAATTAGTTTTGCACTCCTGTGACCCATTTTCAGCAGACAGCAGGCTGAAGTTCGCTCTCTGCTGACGTATGAGAGCACAGGAACAATGGAGTGCAGGGAGCACAGGAACACTGGAGTGCAGGGAGCACAGGAACAATGGAGTGCAGGGAGCACAGGAACACTGGAGTGCAGGGAGCACAGGAACAATGGAGTGCAGGGAGCACAGGAACACTGGAGTGCAGGGAGCACAGGGACGATGGAGTGCAGGGAGCACAGGAACACTGGAGTGCAGGGAGCACAGGAACAATGGAGTGCAGGGAGCACAGGAACAATGGAGTGCAGGGAGCACAGGAACACTGGAGTGCAGGGAGCACAGGAACACTGGAGTGCAGGGAGCACAGGAACGATGGAGTTTAGGGAGCACAGGGACGATGGAGTGCAGGGAGCACAGGAACACTGGAGTGCAGGGAGCACAGGAACACTGGAGTGCAGGGAGCACAGGAACAATGGAGTGCAGGGAGCACAGGGACGATGGAGTGCAGGGAGCACAGGAACACTGGAGTGCAGGGAGCACAGGAACAATGGAGTGCAGGGAGCACAGGGACGATGGAGTGCAGGGAGCACAGGAACACTGGAGTGCAGGGAGCACAGGAACAATGGTGTGCAGGGAGCACAGGAACAATGGAGTGCAGGGAGCACAGGAACACTGGAGTGCAGGGAGCACAGGAACACTGAAGTGCAGGGAGCACAGGAACAATGGAGTGCAGGGAGCACAGGAACACTGAAGTGCAGGGAGCACAGGAACACTGAAGTGCAGGGGGCACAGGAACACTGAAGTGCAGGGAGCACAGGAACACTGAAGTGCAGGGAGCACAGGAATACTGGAGTGCAGGGAGCACAGGAACACTGAAGTGCAGGGGGCACAGGAACACTGAAGTGCAGGGAGCACAGGAACACTGAAGTGCAGGGAGCACAGGAACACTGGAGTGCAGGGAGCACAGGAACAATGGAGTGCAGGGAGCACATGAATACTGTAGTGCAAGAGTCTCTGGGAGCACAGAGTGTAGAAATGCTAAGAGCTCATTGGTCATACACAGGCACACAGGTGGAGGGATGCTGGAAGCTGTCCGGGAATCACAGAAAACATGGGGTATGCAGTGTGGGAACACAGGAAGCCACAGGGGTACACAAGGATCCTCTATGGACACCCTCTGCAGGGAGTGAACGGTTGTGTTGCTCGAACACGCTGAGCGCCCTGCTGCCTGATGAAAGCACACAGGTCTACCCGGCTGTAGTACCAGCGTCCTCCACTTGGTTGAGTGCCAGTGGCTCTGCCCAGAGGCAATGACCTAGGACCGGGCACAGGTGAGTGTGACTTGGGCAGGCTGACAATGGTGTAAGGTGGCTACTATTACTATTCATTTCCAGGCACAGCCTGCTTGAAGAAGAGAAGCAGCGGTGTCCCCGCCGCCATCCCAGATACACTCGGCTTTGTATGGTAAGAGGATTATCGCACTTCAAAAAGGAGTGACAAGTAAACTGGATTCACAATGAAAGGATTAGGAGGAAGACGGGGAATCGATGAAAGTCTACTGTACAATGATAGGTCTGGGAAAGGAATGATTCACCTTCACCGGCCCAGATTACATCCCATTAGTTATGTATTTATGCATTTGTTTATAAGAAGAATGATGTGCGCAGCTATAGCGTGTTATTAGAGTTTATATATTCACGTTACACTTATTATAAAGACGTTTACAGAGGAAGGAGAACTTCCCTTCTGAGGGAGAAATCAGTAACATTTATAAATCGTTATATTTCCTAATTTAAAGCCAAATTATTTGTATTTCGTTTTGGACAGACTGGGGGGGGCTTGGAACCCAAGGACAAGCGGAATGTGGGTTGGCAGCAGCAAGACGGCATGGCAAGCAGAAGGTCCAATTTTTTTGTAAGCCGCCTGCCTCCCTCTTAAGCCGCGTACACACGAGCGCAATGTCCGACAGAAAAAGTCCGAAGGAAGCTTTTCATCGCCTATTCCGATCGTGTGTGGGCCTCATCGGACTTTTTTTTTTCAAAAATTCTGACCTAGAAATGGAACATGTTCTAAATATTTCTATTTCTAATACTATTTATTCTAAGCAAAAAAAAAAAAGGTGATTCCCATTTTACCCAGAATCGTGCAGCTCTACTATGGGGGTCCCCGAGCTGAGCCACTGCTCTGTGTGCCCCGCCCCCCTCTCTCTCCTCATTGGCTCACTGACTTTGACTGACAGCAATGGGATGGGCTCAGGTAAGTATTAGGGGGGGGCTGCTGCACACAGAAGGCTTTTTCTATTAATGCGTTGAATGCATTAAAGGGGTTGTAAAGGTTCCTGTTTTTTCACCTTAATGCATCCTATGCATAAAGGTGAAAAAACATCCGCTTATTGCCCCCCCCCCCCTTTACTTACCTGAGCCCTCGAAAGTCCCGCACTGAGAACGCGCTGGATTTCGGCCCGGTCTTCTCAGCCATTGGCTCGCGCTTCTGTCAATTAAATCCAATGATGCGGGTGCCGGGGGGAGGGGCCCGAGTCCTGCACTCGGCTGCTATGGACGCCGAATGCAGGACTCGGGAGCACGCCTGCAAGGTAACCCCCCCAGGAGAGCGCTTCTCCTAGGGTGTTATGTGATGCGGGGAGGAGCCGCGAGAGCCGCTGGGGGACCCCAGAAAATGCCATTCGGGGCCACTCTGTGCAAAACAAGTGGAGGTAACCTTTAGTGTCACTTTAAGATTAAAAAAAACAAAAACTTCTGACTTTAAAACCACTTTAACCGCTTCAGCCCTGGAAGATTTTACCCCCTTCCTGACCAGAGCACTATTTGTGATTCGGCACTGCGTCGCTTTAACTGACAATTGCGCGGTCGTGTGACATTGTACCCAAACAAAATTTGCGTTCTTTTCCCCCACAAATAGAGCTTTCTTTTGGTGGTATTTGATCATCTCTGTGGTTTTTATTTTTTTTACGCTATAAACACAAAAAAAGCAACAATTAAAAAAACAAAACTATTTTTTACTTTTTGCTACAATAAATATCTCCAAAAATGTTTTTTAAAAGACAAATTTCTTCATCAGTTTAGGCCAATATAGGTTCTTCTACATATTTTTGGTAAAAAAAATTGCAGTAAGCGTATATTGATTGGTTTGCACAAAAGTTATAGCGTCTACAAACTATAGGAAAGATTTATGGCATTTTTATTTATTTTTATTTTTTTTACTAGTAATGGCGGCAATCTGCAATTTTTAGCGGTACTGCGATATTGCGGTGGACAGATTGGACAGTTTTGACACATTTTTGGGACCAGTGGCATTTATACAGCGATCAGTGCTATAAAAATGCACTGATGATTACTGTGTAAATGTCACTGGAAGGGAAGGGGTTAACACTAGGGGGTGATCAAGGGGTTAGGTGTGTTCCCTAGTTAGTGTTCCTAACTGTATGGGGATGGGACTGACTGTGAGAGGAGACATATCCTTGTTCCTACTTACTAGGAACACACAATATGTCTCCTCTCCCCTGACAGAGCAGGGATTTGTGTGTTTACACACACAAATCCCCGTGCTGGCTTTCGCGCCCACCGGCCACACACATCGGGTCCCCCGCCGTGCCACACAAGCTATAGCTCGGAATGACACAGGATAATAAATATCCCCCAAAAAAAATATATATAAAAAAAACAAATTCTTTCCTCAGTTTAGGCCGATATGTATTCTTCTACATATTTTTGGTAAAAAAAAAAAAATCGCAATAAGCGTACATTGATTGGTTTACGCAAAAGTTATAGCGCCTACAAAATAGGGGATAGATTTATGGCATTTTTATTATAATTTTTTTTTTACCAGTAATGGCGGCGATCTGCGTTCTTTTATCGTGACTGCGACATTGCGGCGGACACATCGGACACTTTTGACACTATTTTGGGAACATTGTCATTTATACAGCGATCAGTGCTATAAAAATGCACTGGTTACTGAGTAAATGACAAAGGCAGGGAAGGGGTTAAACACTAGGGGGCGATCAAGGGGTTAAGTGTGTCCTAGGGAGTGTGTCCTGGTGGGGGGAGATGGGCTCACTACAACATGACAGCGATCACTGCTCCCAGTGACAGGGAGCAGAAGAGGGAAATGCCTTGTTTACATAGGCATCTCCCCGTTCTGCCGCTGCGTGCCACGATCACGGGCCCCAAGATCTGCGGGCACGGTCACGGAGTACACGGCGCGTGTGCGCCCACTAAGCTGCATCTTAAAGGGGACGTACAGGTACGCCCATTTGCCCAGCCGTGCCTTTGTGCTGACGTACATCAACGTGCGCTGGTTGGCTGACAATTGCGCGGTCGTGCGACGCTGTAAGCAAACAAAATTGATGTCTTTTTTCCCCACAAATAGAAACATTTTTATTATTATTATTATTATTTATTATTTGATCACCTCTGTGGTTTTTATTTTTTGCACTATAAACAAATAGGCCAATATGTATTCTGCTACATATTTTAGGTTAAAAGAAATTTAAAAAATCGCAATAAAGCGTATTTTGATTGGTTTGCACAAAAGTTTCAGCTTCTACAAAATAGGGGATAGGTTTATGAATTCTCTCCACTATGTGTCATTTCTTCATTACAATGTTTCAACTTGTATTTTTTTTTTATTTCACATGAAATTGTTATATAATTCTTATTCGATCTGTTACAATTGTAATTTCCTGCGAATCTTTAAATAAAAATCTTTGAACGAGATTTTTAGCGATTGGGGTTTTTTTTTTTTTTTTGTCTATTTTGAGCCTCAATATTAGTTTTGGGAAAATAAAAACCAAAACTTTATTAGAAATAATAATTCTGGACGTTCACTCTCGCACACAATTTAAACGTTCGGGCACTAATGAGCGGGTTCACCAATCAGATCGTTCACAGAATGTTATTAAAAAAAATCAAAATATCATCCAGACCCAGATAGATCAGTTCGGTTTCCATGCTGCATAAAGGAAAGATCAGAAGACAAATCTGGAGAGAGTCGATCGGCGGCCGAGAAGTCCTTCAGTTGCGACGCGGGAGATTGAGCGCGTCCGCCAGACGTGTCAGCCGGTCACCTCCAGCCATTAGCGGCGGATGAGGAATGTCATCCATTAATATATCCATCATCTCCTCTTTTATGGTGTTGTCACCGGACCAGCAGACAGATCCCATCTCATCTCCGCACCAAAGGAAGAGACTCTACGTGAGGACCCAGGAGGACGACTCCACCCAACTCTTATAGGATAGTCCTGCATGGCGCACCGGCTAATCTATAACCAAAAGCATCATTCTTCATTAGCTTTGGAGAGAGACAGGAAGAAGTAGAAACCCCTGATGGGGCCCCATACAGCCTACCTGACAGGGCCCCATACAGCCTACCTGACAGGGCCCCCTTCCCCCCAGGCAAAACACATCGATTTATCAGTCCCTTTCTCTGCTGCACAGATGATTGAAAAGGAAGCACTGCGAGGCTTCCTGCTTATTCACAAACTGAAGCCTAGTAAACAGTTTACTAGGCTTCAGAGACGAAAAGACACAGTGAGTGATTGGTACTGATCGCTCACTGTGTTCATTCAGGAAATGGAAGGAGCCAGTAAATGACATATTTACCGCTCCCTTCTCTGCTCTCCATCCTGAAACATCCCCCTGTGCGCCTGCAGCAGCTGGCGGCAGGAGAGGAGGGAAGCTGGAAGCTCTGTGGAGGGGAAAGGTGCACACAAAGGGGGGAGGGGGGGCGGAGAGCAGATGGAAGGGGTGCATGAGCTAGAACCAACCCCCCTGCAGTGCAGCCGGAGGCAGAAAGAAGAGGTGAAGCTGGTAGAGCTGCAGGGGGAGGAACTGTGTTTGCAATAGGACAGTACAGCTGGATCTGTGCCCGAGACCCCTTCTAACCGCTTGCCAACCGGCTCACGCCAATATACGTCAGCAGAAGGGCACATACAGGCAGATTAATGTACCTGTACGTTGCCCTTTAAGAAGCGGTTTGCGGGTGTGCGTGCGCCCCCGCCGCGACCTCCGTAAGTGTGATCGCGGGTCCCGCGGACTCGATGTCCGCGGGGATACCCGCGATCGTTCGATGTAAACAAGCATTTCCCTATTCTGCCTAGTGACACTGACACTGATCACAGCTCTCTGTAATCGGGAGCAAGGATCAGTGTCCTGTCACACACAGCCCCTCCCCCCCACAGTTAGAATCACTCCCTAGGACACACTTAACCCCCTACAGCGCCACCTGGTGGTTAACCCCTTCACTGCCACTCACATTTACACAGTAATCAATGCATTTTTAATTGCACTGATCGCTGTATAAATGTGAATGGTCCCAAAATCGTGCCAAAAGTGTCCGATGTGTCCGCCATAATGTCACAGTCACGATAAAATACTAGTAAAAAACGAATACTAGTAACAAAAAAATATTAATTAAAATGCCATAAAACTATCCCCTATTTTGTAGACGCTATAACGTTTGCGCAAACCAATCAATATACGCTTATTGCGATTTTTTTTTACCAAAAATATGTAGAAGAATACGTATCGGCCTAAACTGAGGAAAAAAATGTTTTTTTTTATATATTTTTTGGGGATATTTATTATAGCAAAAAGTAAAAAATAATGCGTTTTTTACAAAATTGTCGCAATTTTTTTGTTTATAGCGCAAAAAATAAAAACCGCCGAGGTGATCAAATACCACCAAAAGAAAGCTCTATTTTTGGGGAAAAAAGGACGACAATTTTGTATGGGAGCCACGTCGCACAACCACGCAATTGTCAGTTAAAATGACGCAGTGCCGAATCGCAAAAAGTGCTCTGGTCTTCGGGCAGCCAAATGGTCCGGGGCTGAAGTGGTTAAACTGATGAGGTCCGGGCCCAGTACAGTAGGGCTGGTTGTACTGCATTATCAGCATCCCTTCTGACGGGTCTTAGATCTGAACTCCAGGTCCAGGATAGTAAATCCATCGGTCATGTGTATTCTTCTGGAATCTCGGAGATCTGTATTTCCTCCAGATCTGTGCAGTAATCCAGTGTGAGACTTCCTGTAATAAAGACCAATCACTGCTGCTCTCTCTTCTTGTGCAGGGGGACTGGTCTTGTCTCCGCCCCCCTGCTGTAGTTTTCTGTAGTTGGGTGGGGCCTGATGAGTTCCTCCCACAACTGTGCTCTCTTCTTGTGCAGGGTGACTGGTCTTGTCTCCGCCCCCTTCTGAAATTTTCTACAAGTAGCCTATAGTGGGTGGAGCTTGCTGGCCCCCTCGCACAGCTCTACACTTTCTCCTTGTGCAGGGTTACTGGTCTTGTTTCCAACCCCTCCTGTCGTTTTCTGTAGTGGGTGGAGCCTGCTGGGCCCCTCCGACAGCTCTGCTCTCTCCCCTTGTGCAGGGTTACTGGTCTTGTCTCCGCCCCCTCCTGTGGTTTTCTGTAGTGGGTGGAGCCTGCTGGACGGATCTCTGCACAGGCCATGTACAGCACAGAGATGATGTTACTTCTACCTTTACAAGGGAATATCTGGGTTTGTAAATATGTTTGGTGCACAGAAAGTGGATTCCTATCCTTTGTGGCTATTATGTGTCCATATGAAAGTTTTTGCGCCCAAGTTCAGCTTTAAATGCTGTTCTTGTACTCTTGTGGGGGGATTTTCCCTCACTTCCTGTGATGTCTAATACTTGTCACCCGGACAGGAAGTGAGGGAGAATCCCTCCATTGGGGACACGGACAGAAATAAAAACCCGATCGAACCAGTCCTGGCTCTTCTAGAAACATTGTTACTATTGCTGCCAGCATTCCTGTGGAGGTGATTTATCCTGTGTTGTCCGACACAAGTCAGGAAGATCGAAAGTCAGGAGGAATTCTAAATCTTAAAAAACTCCATCAAAATAAAGAACGGTTCGGCTGACGTGGAGCTTTTAGACTTTTTTTTTTAATTTGATCTCTAAGGCACTCCAGCGGGTAAAGTGGATTTCGCAAAGTTCTTTACAAGTCTGAATAAATAAATCCCTGACAACTCACAATATACAGAAGAGCGTCGTTCCTCAGAAGAACTCCATCTTCAATCGATAAACAGCCATCCTTGTGCTCCAGCCCAGTGACTTTGCCTAGGCTGGGATGACGTCCTCAGTCTGCTGCAGGCAGGAGAAGACATTTCCTCAGTCTCCCCTCCTCCACTCATTAGACTGTACATTGTCGTTTTGTAACAAGTCACAAAGTGAGAGGCGGCACTTTGTACATTTTTGCTGGTTGTTAATGTGCTTTAAAGAAAGTTACAGTGTTACTAAAGGATAAGTGTCATTTTTACCTTAATGCAATCAGGTAAGCAATTAAAGTCAGTGTAAAACCCTTCCTAATACCCAGCGATGTGACCGGCCTCAGCTGATACACAGAGATGAAACAGCTCCTCCTATATAAGTTGTACCTTTTTATCTGAGGTCTTCTCTTCGCTATATCCATATAAAGTCCAGAATTTACACAGCATTTCTCAGTTCCATTAGGCAGGCGGGCGAAGATCTGACATCAAACACTGCACAGCATAGATCAGGGGGCTGAGTGTAATCTGAGACCTGAGTGTAAGAAATGCGCACACCCTCCCTCATACCCTCCTCTCCCACACAGACTCGTAGGGGAAGATGCACAGCTGAGGCTGTCAATCACAGGCTGCGTGCTGGAGCTCCCCCCTCCCTCACCCTGGAGTCAGCACAACCTGTCGGAAGTAACACGTACAGATGGCAGAGGAAGGAGGCAGCAGACAGAAAACACACTCAGTGCTTTGGAGTGAGGACAATAGGGATATGTCTTCACTTCGGGGCGATTTCAGAGACATCTGCGCGGGTTGCTGCACAGATGTTAATGGAAATCGCACCCCGAAAATCATCAAAAGTAGTACAGAAACTACTTTTGGGAATCAGTGCGGCGCCGCAAATGCTGCGTCACACCGATTCGGACGGTGCCATTGCCGGCAGTTGCCGCCGATTTGCAAATCGCATCAATGTGAACCAGGGCTCAAAGGTGAAAAATGCCCCAGTGCGGTCTAATCCAATCAGCAACCAGATATGGCCTCTCCTCTTCCAATCACAGAATTATACAAGACACGTGATTGGTCCATTGGCCTCTCCTCTTCCAATCACAGCATTATACAAGACACGTGATTGGTCCATTTAAAGTTTCTAACTTTCTTTTTTGCTCGTTTTTTTTTTTTTCTCTGTTTTGGACCACAAACAGAACTTCCTCCCTGGAGGTCACTTTCCCGGTGATAATGGAGATGTTCTCAGTCTATCTGTATGCAAATCAGCGGTAATCTGCATGTCGTTATCCCGGGGAATGAAGTGTTCAGTCATTTCTTAGAACATCCAACTCATTCACCCGCTGACCTCCTCTAATGACTATTAGTGATGTACATAACCCGAGATCAATCGTCCGTCACCTGGACACTTCCAGAACAACCGCGCATTGGAGGAACGCAAAATATGTACACCGGAGGAACCGACAGGACCATATATACCATAAATACTGTACATACCACAAATACTGTATATACTTTATATAGTATATAACACATATTTACCATCTATACCATATATATATACTATATATACCTTATATATCATATAAAACATCTATACCATATATATCATATAAAACCTACTGTATTTATGGGCGTATAACACGCACCCTAATTTTAAGACTGAAGTTTCAGGAAAAAAACTTTCCACGGCCCCTTTACATTTCACAGCCCCCCCTTTACATTCCACAGCCCCCCCTTTACATTCCACAGCCCCCTTTACATTCCACAGCCCCCCCTTTACATTCCACAGCCCCCATTTACATTCCACAGCCCCCATTTACATTCCACAGCCCCCCTATACATTGCACAGACCCCCTTTACATTCCACAGACCCCTTTACATTCCACAGCCCCCCTTTACATTCCACAGCCCCCTTTACATTACACAGCCCCCCTTTACATCACACAGCCCCCCTATACATTGCACAGCCCCCTTTACATTACACAGACCCCCTATACATTACACAGACCCCCTTTACATTGCACAGACCCCCTTTACATTACACAGCCCCCCTATACATTACACAGACCCCCTTTACATTGCACAGCCACCCTTTACATTCCACAGCCCCCCTTTACATTACACAGCCCCCCTTTACATTCCACAGCCACCCTTTACATTCCACAGCCCCCCTTTACATTACACAGCCCCCCTTTACGATACACAGCTCCCCTTTACATTTCACAGCCCCCCCTTTACATTCCACAGCCCCCTTTACATTACACAGCCCCCCTATACATTGCACAGACCTCCTTTACATTCCACAGCCCCCTTTACATTCCACAGCCCCCCTATACATTGCACAGCCCCCTTTACATTCCATCTATATGCATTCACTGCTAAATAAATTGAATTGTTAAAACTGATATTAGAATTTAATAATTAGGTTATACCTTAACACCAGAGAGAATTGACTATATTTTGGGGGTTTTTTAATCCACAGTGAACAGTCATCAGTCTGGAGACCCTAAAAACGGGTTCAGCTGTTTCTGCATCCTTCCCCCCACCGCAGTCAGCACCAACAACCCTCATGCCCCGTACACACGGTCGGGCATTGAACGGACATTCCAACAACAAAATCCATGGATTTTTTTCCGCCGGATGTTGGCTCAAACTTGTCTTGCATACACACGGTCACACAAAGTTGTCGGAAAATCCGATCGTTCTGAACGCGGTGACGTTAAACCCGTACGTCGGGACTATAAACGGGGCAGTGGCCAATAGCTTTCATCTCTTAATTTATTCCATGCATGCGTAGCACTTTCTGCGTCGGATTTGTCTACACACGATTGGAATTTACGCGGACGGATTTTGTTGTCGGAAAATGTTATATCCTGCTCTCCAACTTTGTGTGTCGGAAAATCCGATGGAAAAAGTCCGATGGAGCCGGATTTATGAATTCGGATTGATAGATTCGAATTTACTGATTTGGATTGATAGATTCCGATTTATGGATTCTGATTTATAAATTCGGATTTATGGATTATAAATATAATCCATCCATATACCAAGGGTCTCCAAACTTTCTTAACAAAGGGACGGTTTACTGTCCTTCATATTTTAGGGGGGCTGGACTGTGGTTATTGGGAGTAGAAAAGGTCCCTACATCATTGAGAGAAAAATAATGCCCCATTGTTTGTCTCAGTGGGAGTAATTGTGCCCCATCCTTTGTGTCAGTGGGAGGAATTGTCCCCTATCATTGGTGTCATTGGGCCCCATTATTGGTGTCATTGGGAGAAATTATGCCCCATCATTGGTGTCATTGGGCCCCATTATTGGTGTCATTGGAAGAAATTGTTCCCCATTGTTGGTGTCATTGGGAGGAATTGTGCCCCATTATTAGGCTCCATTATTGGTGTCATTGGGAGAAATTGTGCCCCATCATTGGTGTCATTGGGGGAATTTTGCCCCATCATTGGTGTCATTGGGGGAATTGTGCCCCATCATTGGTGTCATTGGGGGAATTGTGCCCCACCATTGGTGTCATTGGACCCCATTATTGGTGTCATTGGAATAAAATGTTCCCCATCGTTGGGATCATTGGGGGGAATAGTGCCCCATCTTTGGTGTAATTATGGAGGAATTGTGCCCCTTTATTGATGTGAGTGAGGGGGGGGGAATTATGTCCCATTGTTGGTATCAGTAAATAAAACTGTGCCTTGAGGGCCGCATAAAAGCAAGCAAAGGGCCACAGTTTGGAGACCCCCGCTGTATACCATAGTTTGTGAACTTTCCTACAGACTGAATAATATACACGGATTTGGGTTATTTTCACCAAAGAAATGTAGCAGAATACACTTTGACCTAAATTTATAAAGAAGGGTTATTTATTTGCAACATTTTATAACAGAAACAAAAAAAAAATGCTTCCCCCGCCCTGTTTATTTAGCAAGGGATAAAATAACCCGGTGGTGATTAAATACCGCCAAAAGAAAGTTCTATTTGTATAAAAAAAAAATCATATGGGTACAGCGTTACATGACTGAGTATTTGTCATTCAAAGTGCGACAGAGCTGAAAGCTGATCTTGGTCTGGGCGGATAGAGGGTGGAAGTGCCCGGTATTGAAGCGGGTAAGTGCAACCCAAAATGTAAAGATCAGCCAAAAACATCTTGAAGGACAGGTCTGTGACACAAGTGACATCACTACATGCCGGACGATGACATCATTTCTACAGATGAACAGAATGAAGAGATCAACTTTAGTACATATGAAGACCTCAAGGCTCTCTGCTGCCTATGCAGATCTACGTGAACGTAGATCTGCATAGGCAGCAGAGAGCCTTGAGGTCTTCATATGTACTAAAGTTGATCTCTTCATTCTGTTCATCTGTAGAAATGATGTCATCGTCCGGCAGGTAGTGATGTCACCTGTGATTCTGAGAAATCCACAAAGGTTATCGGGCCTCCTACCGCGGCAATACGTTTTGTTAACGATGAGGACATTAAAGTTTCAGGTTTCAGTTGAATCCACGTGATAGATGATATTATGATCTAATCCATCGATTTCCACAATGAATACATTTCTTTGTAACGTCAGACCGAGGATTTGAAAAGCACTAATTCTTCTTTAACTATCTGTATAAAATCATTCATTAAAAAAAAAAAAAATCGGTGAATTCCTCATTTCCTACCCAATGCTGACCATTGCCATTTTTTTTTTTATTACTACCAGCCAAATAGAATAATATACAGCCTGAGTATAAAACATGGAGATATTCTGAGTTTGGTAAAGTAACGTATATCCTCGTGTAATACACAAACCAGACTCTGCTGTTTGACTGACCTGATTGTAGCTGGAGAGGCATGTACAGCGCGACTCACAGCAGCCTCGGGAGAGAAGCAATGCATGTAGGGAAGACGGAGGGATATTTTTAGGTTTAGCGCTGCCAAGAAATAACAAGCTCAGAGGACTTCAGAGACACAAACTCATAAAACAAATAAAATAATAAAGTTTGGGGTAGTTTATTAGCATATATAGATATATATAGTGTATATTTGCCTCAACCTGGAGATGGAGACCTCATTCTTGGTGGAGTGACAGGGGCAATATGGTGGTGGGTTAGCCCTGAATCTCCGGGTAGACTTTATTGACCTACACTTGGAGATCAGAACTTCTGCTCCTAGGTCAGACCAAGTCACTGATTGCACTACCTCTATAGACGGAGGCAATGGTGACGACCCTCTAAAGTAGAGACAAGTGCGGTAGGGAAGCCCGTTTAGCTAAGCAAGGGGTTGCCAATTACTTGCACTGCTAATAAATAATAAATATTACCAGGACCCTGAAAAACTGTACCACTGTACAGCCAAATGTGTGTGGATACCTGACCTTCACACCTTTGTGAGCTTCTTTGACATCCCATTCCAAATTCAACAATGACCAATAACATGGAGTTGCCCACCCCTCGCCCATGACCATTAATTTGGAGTTGCCCACCCCTCACCCATGGCCAATAATATAGAAATGCCCACCCCTCGTCCATGGCCATTAATATAAGGTTGCCCACTCCTCGCCCATGGCCATCAATAGAGAGGTGCCCTACCCTCACCCATGGCCAATAATATGGAGTTGCCTACTCCTCGCCCATAGCCATTGATGTAGAGGTGCCCAACCCTCGCCCATGGCTAGTAATGACTATGCTTTGGGGGGGGGGCGGAGTGAATCACATTGGGGACGTGGCCTGGTTGGAGTCCAGGCTGAGGTTACCACTCTACTCACCACTCCATGATACCAAGATGTGCGACTTTTTAGGGCCACCCCATTGTTCTCTGAAGCCAGTAATATAAAGTTGCCCACCCCTCACCCATGGCCATTAATATAAAGGTGCCTAACCCTCACCCATGGCCAATACGATAGAGTTGCCCACCCCTTGCTCATGGCCAATAATATAGAAGTGCCCAACCCTAGCCCATGGTCATTATTATAGAGGTGCCCATCTCTCTCCCTAGGCCAATAAGAGTTGCCCACCCCGCACCCATGGCCAATGATATTGAGTTGCCCATCCCACACCTATGGCCAAATATATAGAGTTGTCCACCTCTCGCCCATGGCAATTAATATAGAGTTGCCTACCCTTCGCCCATGGCCAATAATATAGAGTTGCCCACCCCTAGCCCATGGCCATTAATATAGATTTGCCCACTCCTAACCTATGGCCAATAATATAGCGTTGCCCACCCCTTGCCCATGGCCAGTAATACAGAGTTGCCCAACCCTCGCCCATGACCATTAATACAGATTTGCCCACCCCTCTCCACTGGCCAATAGTATAGACTTGTCCACCCCTCGCCCATGCCCAGTAATATAGAGTTGCCAAAGCCTTGCCCATGGTTATTAATAATGAGTTGCCCACTCCTCACCCATGGCCAATAATATAGAGTTGCGTACCTCTCGCCTATGGCCAATAATATAGAAGTGCCCAACCCTCACCCATGGTCATTAATATAGAGTTTCCCACCTCTCGTCCATGGCCAGTAATACAGAGTTGCCCAACCCCCGCCCATGGCCATTAACACAGAGCTGCCCACCCCTCTCCCATGGCCAATAATATAGAGTTGCCCACCCCTCGCCCATGGCCAATAATATAAAGGAATCTTCAGGAGGGAGGAGAGGAGGAGGGGTTTGATCAGCTAAGCACTCTCTCCTGCCTGAATGCTTGAGCTAAGGGCAGATGGATTCCAGGAAGTAAATGCTACATGAATCACTTGCCCTTACTCAAGTGATTTCTCAACAAAATAAAGCACGAAGACATGGATGGATGGGGGGGGAGTTTGCTTTGAATATTAAACTTAAATCGTGTTTTTGATTCATGGTGCTCAGATGCAGTGAAGATTTGCTTTAACATCAATAAGGGGGTCGCACCGAATTAGTGATGAGATAAAACCACAAAATCCTATTAGAAAGATACACTTATCAAACCGATCTTCAATGACAAAAACAGTAAAAGCTGAAATAAATTCATAATGATAATAACAAAAAAAATATAATAATCAAAAAATAGTAACAATAATAATTATCAGAAGAATCATGATGGTAATAATATGACAAAAATATAAATTCCTAGAAAACGCATGGCTCATAGGAAAAAAAAAAGAAGAATATATATATATAAATCTAAAAAGAAAAACTTCTGCGCTACTATCTGAAATTCAGTGAAGGAAAAATAAATAGTGATGTGTTCTAGGTGATGCTGCAAAATCAAATAGTGAACACCTTACACTACTAATGAACTGAAATAAAAACACAATCAAGTAGAATTGTGTAAAGATTCTGCGCAACACAATATGAAGTAGCTGGATAAGTAGATAAACTGCACACTATAAATAACAATCCCCCTAGTGGGTTAAGAAAAATGTGCAAAGTGAAAGACATATATCAGGTGCATCATGGTGAAAAAAGTGTTGGTCAATAAAAGTCAATACAGGCATAAACATAACCATAAACTGTGACTAATGTGTAGGCATGCGTTGATAGGTGATCTGGTGACTGTTCGTGGTATCAAATACCCACTCAGGGCTCACAGAACTCTCACCTCTATGGCACAATAAAAGTGCATATGTGTTTCCAAAGGGTCTGTGGTCACTCAGATGTGGCGATGGCAGTGGCGTTCTACTCCTACTGGGGGGAAGGGGGGCGTCACTTGCTCCTCCTGGCCAGGCTTCTGTATTCCAATCAGGGTATCTGTATCCTTCCAATGAGCCTGTGATCACTCTCCTGTAGTGATAGCGACGGCATACAAATTCTTCCAGGGGAGAGGGTCGTCACTTCCTCCAGATAGTGAGCTCCATATAGGGGTAATAGAAAGGACTCCAATAGTGTGATAAATTTTAAGCCAATGGGTTTATTAAGGGTAAAGAATAGGCTTACATACACAAAACCAAAGATAAAAGCCAAACAGCGATGGGAACAGCGTTATTGCGATACTCGCTACGTCACTTCCGGTCCGCACTGACGTATTTCCGGTTACGTGCCTACGCGTTGCGTCATATCACGTGACTTCTTCAGGGCCATATATACTGTATAACTGTATATATGTTCATTATTTTATTCATATTCATTTTTAATTATTCTTTTAATGATTTTTTTTATTTGCTTTAATTTTTATTGTTTTTTTAATTTTTTTATTGATTAATTAATCTATTTTTCACACAATTAATTTAGTACATATTGTGTATATACATACAGTATGTGTATATGCCTATATATATATATATATATATATATATATATATATATATATACCCACAATATGTACTGAATATAAATTAATTGTGTGAAAAATAGATTAATTAATTAAAAAAAACAATAATAATGATAACAAGTCAATAAAAAAAATCATTCAAGACTAAAAAAATAGCAGAGAATTTAGCATAAAAAATTGGATGTATAATTTTTTTTCTTTATTTTATACAATGTAAACATAGAGTGTCATTTTTATGTAACCATCCCATAATATCTCAGTGTCTCTACATTTAGGTGCTCTTTAATATAATCTCCCGAGCCAAATTCACATCCAACCAGCGCTAAAATAATTCACTTTGACCTCACTGACCCCGGCTTGTGTGACGTCCACGCCGACATTTCCTTCTGACCTCAATAGGCTCCAATTTGTCCCCGAAAGCAAAAATACATTTACATGGCGCCCGACATTTGGAAACTACTTTAGAGGGATCGATAGATTAAGAAAAATTAAAAAGAAAGAAAAACAAATATATATACCGGTATATATATATATATATATATATATATATATATATATATATATATATATATATATATATATATATATATATATAAATAAATATATTATTTATATATATATAAATTAAACAAATATTTTTTATATATATATATATATATATATATATATATATATATATATATATATATTTTTTTTTTTTTTTGTGACAGGGCGAGACTCTGTCACTACAAAATTGGTCAGTCAAAGGACACAGAGTGTGCAGATTGTGCAGGACTACAGAGTACAGCCATGGAGTGGAGAACACTGCTTTTGCAGCTTTCTCCAGGTTTTGGTATTCCTGGATGGGGCTCTGTAGTTTGGAGACTCCATAGTGTCTTCTTGGGTGGGACGGAAACTCCAGCCCTGTGTCCAGGTTCCAGGAGCCGGTAGAACTGTGCAAGACTGAAGACGAATAAAACTCACATCATGGCGAAGAGCCGTACAGAGTTTAAGTAGAAGAAATGTTCTGTGTGTTTGCTGCCTTCCATTGCCTGTCCTGGTCCCAGGAGGTGCAGCTCAGTCAATGGATGAAATGGAAGAACTTTCCATGAACATGACAAGTTCAGACCCGTGGTCTCCCCCCCTCCCCCAGAGTCTTCTCCGTTGATTGCCTTAATTTTCAGCCTTGCATTTTATTGACAGCCGTGAGTTCCACTGGGCTCATTTATCAAGGAATGCAAACCTGCTAATGGAGCGACAATTATACAATTAGCATCCAAACTCCTCTAATGCCTTAAACACCGAAGGAAGAGGATTAACAGAGAACACGACTCGTCTCTGAGCTCTGAGGCTGATTATACACACAGCAAATTTTGGGTAATTAAGAAAAGTAAGAGTGATTTAATAGGTGGATGAAGCATATCACCAACAGTTCTGATCCAAACCAGGACATGAGCGATCTTCAGGAATAGGGTTGCACCGATACCGATACTAGTATCAGTATCGGTGCCGATACCGAGCATTTGCATGAATAATTTTTATTTGTTCAAATGCTCCAATGCTTAATCCGATACCTGCAGGAACAAAGAGGTATCACTCCCGGAAGTTATAGGGTGGAGAGAAGATAGAGGGAGTCCCCAACACGCTGGCAGTGGCAGATAAGCTGGCCGGAGCAGGGGCGCTGGCGCTACGTTCCCGGCATTTGTCTCTCGGGAAAACAAAACTATTATTTAATATTTATTATTATAATAGGTTGCCGCAATGCCAATCTGTGCCCTTATCAGTGCCTGCCCATCGGTGCTGCCACCTATCAGTGCCCATCAGTGCCACATATTAGTGCCGCCCATCAGTGCCACCTATTATTGCCAATAAGTGCCACCTATCAGTGCCACCTATCAGTGCCCATCAGTGCCACCTATCATTGCCCATAGGTGCCGCCTATCAGTGCCCATCAGTGCCACCTATTAGTGCCCATCAGTTCTGCCTATCAGTGCTGCATATCAGTTCAGTGCCCAATCAATGCTGCATACTAGTGCCTCCTTAATCAGTGCCACCCCATCAGTGCCCTTCAGTGCAGCCTCATCAGTGCCGCCTCATCAGTGAACCTATCAGTAGTGCCCATCAGTGCTGCATATTAGTGCCTCTCCATCAGTGCCACCCCATCAGTGAAATTCAGTGCCGCCCCATCAGGGCCCATCAGTGGCCATTAAAAAAAAGTCTATCTATACTCAGACAAAAAAAAGTTAACGAAAGAAAACAAACAAGAAATAACAAAAACAAAAAAAAATTAATAAAAATGGGCAGACTCGGTGAACTACTCTTTTTTCTGCCGTCACTTTTCTATGTTTCTACATTGCAGCCAATCGTGAAGGGTGGTACCTGGAGGAGGTCGGTGTTCTGGCTCCCTACCTCCCAAAGAAACCAGGACTGAACCCGTGTTATGGAGACCTTATGGAGACCTTGTGTGCCTGGCCGCATGGTACGGGAGAGAAGTAGTGCACGCATAAGGTCCTCATGGGACAGCATTCTGTCACTGGGATTGAGGGGGCAGGGGTATGCTGGACTGGTGGAGAGGGCGCGGTCCCGGGATCAGCAGTGTCTCTTCTAAATGCAACATACTCCAAGCTAAAGTGTGTAGTGACACGGGACAGCACTTCTACAGAGGGACTGCAATTAATACTGCATACTGTGTGAATTTAAGAGTCCACGGCTTACTACGTATGCACCAATGGCGTTCTGCCGCAAGAGGAAATCCATGCCAACTGAGCACCTGCGCAGAACACTTCATGGAAAAGGGCAGGAAAATGCACAGGATGTGCACATTACGTGACATCAACCTGATGGAAAAAGGCGGGAAAATGCCCAGAAGGTGCACAGGAAGGGACCTCAAACTCCCCTATATAAGCCCAGCCCAGACACTGTCAAATTGCTGGATTATCTTCACTCCCCCCTTGTTCTTGTGTTAGTGTGTGATCTGTCTGAACCTGTTGTGACCTGGAAACCTATTTGACTACTCTTGTTTGCTGCTTGCCATTGACCTCGGATTTGTACCTCTACTTCTTTGCCCCTTTTGTACTCAGCTGCCAGATTGGAACCGACCCCGCTTGGATCTGGACCATTCTTCTTCTGACTAATCCTTTTATACATCGTTGCCAAACTGGACTTGACCTTGGCTCGGATCCCAGACTAAGGCTTGCACAGTGCTCTGCACCCCTGGCACCTGTGCCACTCGGTGTCCACCAAGTCTCTGTCTCCATCTCCAGAGGCTTTAAGGACCCAAGGTGCAAGGGAGGCCTCTCCACTACTTCAGTCTCACATCAGGTATGTGGCCCTTGTGACAGTGGAACTCATGTCTAAGCCGGGGAACCACCATAATGTTTGATTCTCACATGAATAGGTTTCCTGCCTGGTCCTGGTCATTAATGTGAATGCTTCAATGCGAAAGGTACCCCCATGCCCACAACTGTAGTTAAATGCGTGGCAAGTATGCAAATTAAGTGTATGCCTGAGCTGTATATTTTATTAGCACTTGCACATTTCCCCATGTTTGATCTCTTTAAAATGCTACAAGTACAGAAATGTATCTGTTGACAGATTCCAACTTCCTCCTATTGGCTGGCAACTCTTCCTCTGCTGCACTGTTATCTCAAGCAGCATTGTCAGCCCTGACTGCTGGATTACAGAACATCTCTCCCTTTTTGTTATGAGGATGAGAAGTCAGGTAGGTGTTCTATAGAGACAGGAACACTATAGTTTTTTTTACAGTGAAAGCACAGCAATAACTGCTTGCTTTTAGAATGTCTGTTTCTAATTGAAAGCCTATATAGAGCCATACAGGGGAAAGAGGGAGCATGAATGATCTGTCTGACTCATTTAAGCTATACATGTAATCTGAGCTATAAAAAAAATACAAAAACATTTCCATTATGTCCCCTTTTAAGATACACGGTCCTTTGCCTAATCTGATCAAAGTGATAGTGTCTGCAGATATCCCCCCGCAGGTTTTATGATGAAACTGATAGGGATCACCTTGGGCTTGGCTCTGGGTTTAGTCTGAACTCGTGTTTGTCCAAACCATCAGTCAATGATAAATCTGTGTTTGGCCAAACCTTAAGACCCCTTTCACACTGGGGCCGCGCCCGCATAGCACTAAAGCACCGCTAGTTTTGGTGACGCTTTAGCGCTGTTAAAGCGGCGCTTTTCGGACGCTAGCGGGACCCTTTTAACCCCAAAGAAGCAGTTAAAAACTCCCGTGTTGAGGCGCTTCCGAATCGCTTTTCAGGCGCTGCCGAAGCGCTGCCCATTCATTCCAACGTGCAGGGCGTTTTGGGAGCGCTAAATACTGTGCTCCCAAACCGCCCCAAAGATGCTGCTTGCAGGACATTTTCGAATGAATGGGAGGTGGTTTTCAGGCGTTTGGCAGAGGCTATTTCTAGCGCTAAAGCACCTGAAAACCGCCCCAGTGTGAAAGGGGGTCTAAAGGCAACTGTCATTCCTGGGCCGATCAGCTGCAGCCAGGACATTCCCCACCCTAAAGCTACATGTACATAATAGGGGCAGGGATGCTTGGGACATCACTGACCTAATATGGTCATATTAGGTCATATTAGGTCAAAGATGTCATGCGCACCCCCACACTTTTGTGTACATGCAGATGCCAGGTAGGGAATGTCTCCGCTGTAGCTGATTGGCCCAGGAATGGCAGTTGGCTTCAAGGTTTGGCTGAACCTAGCTTCATCATTACTGAGCCATTATACTTCACCAACTCTTTGCTTCAACATCTCAGCCTGTTCAAGCTCTGGTACTGGCTGATGCTGAAGCTTAGACAGGAGGCTGACATCACCCCCCACCCCCTCCGCATAACAGTGTTGGACTTAGGGATTGGCCACTTAAAGCAGGACTTCAGTCCACCTAGTGGATCAGATTATTACAACCTAAAACTACGAGGAGGCCTCAAAGAGGACCTACCCCCTTAGTGGATCTGCCAGTATATTCAGAGGCATACACTGATGGAGAGTGTGAATCCTGTGTAATGGATGGTGGTGTTATCCAGCGTCAGCCCTCAAATAAGGGATTAGGGATTGACCACTTAAAAAGCAGGACTTCAGTCCACCTAGTGAGTGGCTCTGCCACTCCCCCCCCCCCCCCCCCGGGCACAACCATTATGGTGCATGTGAAGATGAGCCCATGGGCTCTAGTCAGCCTTCGGGTTCTGGCAGAGCCCGTTGGTACATCTACACGCACACAGGTGAATTGCCATGCACACGCGAAGACAGAAAAGGTGTTGGACTTCCCTAGTAGCAGTCTTTGCACATGCATGGGAAACCCCACACCCTCCATACATAGAAACAGAATGAACCCCTGGGGTGGGACTTTTAAGGGCACTCAAACCGTATATATTCCATAAAATTAGAACAATTTATTGAAAAACACAATTAAAACGTATCACGAGTAGAAAAGCGTGGAATTGAAGAAATACAATAGAAATGTACATATACAGAAACATGGTGCCGATGGATATCCTCAACCAAACGCGTTTCAGAGCCTGTATATACCTCCTTCATCGGGGATGAGAGCGGAATCATACATAGACATTCCAGTAGTGTATAGACATACATTCCATGACAGGTTTAAAAACAAAACATGGTCTCTGCGAAATCCTTGATCACCTTGTTCGTGGTAGGTCTAAGTTATACTGGAATCTAAAGATCAGATTACAACCTAAAACTACGAGGAGACCTCAAAGAGGACCTACCCCCTTAGTGGTGTGGACTCAAGACCACTGAGGTCAGACAAACAGGACCCTGTGATTGGAGGCCCGCAGCCTAATATGGTGGGGGCTGGAGGGATCTGCCAGTATGTTCAGAGGCATACACTGATGGAGAGTGTGAATCCTGTGTAATGGATGGTGGTGTTATCCAGCGTCAGCCCTCAAATAAAGGATTAGGGATTGGCCACATAAAAAGCAGGACTTCACACCCCCCCCCCCCCCCCCCCTCAGGCACAACCATTATGGGCTCTACTCAGTCTTCAGGTTCTGGCAGAATTGCCGTGCACACGCAAATACAGAAAAGGTGTTGGACTTCCCTAGTAGCAGTCTTCACATGCATGGGAAACCCCACACCCCCCCATACATGTGCATATGGCTAGGGAATCCGGCACATGCACAGATGAGCTGAAGGGCTATCTTGGAACCTGAGCCTTGCAGCACAAAAAAAGCGGAGCAGGGCAGCCCAACATGCTCTTTAAGGTGAAGGTTCGGCTTCAAGCCCAAGCACTGTCACATGGGAGAGGTCACATGCTTCCTCATATCCGGAGGCCTCACTGCTCTGGTGGTGCAGAGCGGGGAGAATGACTTTGTAAGTATAACTGCCTGGGGGGAGAAGGGTTATCCTAAGGCACTGGTACTTTCAAATCAGGAATGCTAGCGGGGGTTAAAAACAAAGTTTCGATCAATATGTAGAATCAGAAGGCATGGAATGGAATGAAAAAATGGACTGAAATAGAAAATCTGACAAGATAAATTGTAAACTTAAACTGGATTCAGAGGAAGACGAACGGTACAAGCGCAGAGGATGTGTGTTAACTTATCAAGTTCTTATCATTTCCAAAACTCGTCAATGAGACAACGTGGGTCTGATTATACTACCTGTCATCTCTCTTTAGACTTCATCTACTCTTTATCTTTGTCTATTTATTCCTCACCCTCCTCTTGTTCCACATCTGATGCGCCGTGTTGAGAATTTTGAGTGATTATGAATTAATCATTGCGAGGCTCTACACTTTTTTTATGTCCGTCTCCATGCCTGGCAAGCAATTCAACAGTAATAAAAATATTTCTGTGAACTTCATGACAGCATTTAATTTCTCTCATAAACCGCGCTTCTGCTGCATTCAAGAACACACCGGAATTTTGGATACATTTTTTTTCCCCCCTGTTTACCTTTATCGAGCCCTACAACTATCCTATCAACTATCTAAGTGGACATCGGCCAGAGAATTGATTCCTGATAGAAGTGGACACCATCCATTGGCCCCATAAGGTTTTTGGTAGAATAGTTCAAGGCTTTGAGCCCATGCAGCTATTGGCCGAAGGACCGCCACCAGGATGTCTATATGAACTACAAGATATAGGTTAGATATACATCCCCGTGGGGCCACTGAGCATCAAACAGCTTTGTTATCCCACCAAGACCGCTATGATGAAACTCTGTGAAGGAACAATTTGAGGCCTTAATTTTATGGGTGGAGGAGAATTATATAAGAATATATCCTCAGTGTAAAGCCTCTACTGGGAGCACCTATCTAGCTGTCCTTCTATTGTCCCTTGAGACCTTGATAGTCAGCCCTGGGTGGTTGACTCCCAGATGCTAGTGGACACCATCCATTGATTCCATAAGACTTTGGGTCGATGGAGTATTTTGTGAGGGGTTAGTTCAAGGTTTTGAACCCATGCAACTATTGGGGAAGGACCGCCACTAGGGTTTCTATATTAACTACAAGAAAAATGTTAGCTATACATTCCTTTGAGGCCATTGAGCATCAGACAGATTTGTTACAACTATCCCACTCAGACCACTATGAGGTAACTCTGTGAAGGGACAACTTGAGGCCTCATTTATGGGTGGAAGAGACTTATATAAGAATAAATTCTTGGTGTAAAGCCTCTACTGAGAGAATCTGTCTACCTGTTGCTCTAATGCCCGTTGAGACTCTGATGGTCGGCCCTGGATGAATGGGTTCACATACATGTAACAATGGCCAGAAGAGTGATCCCAGATGCTAGTGGACACCATCCATTGATTCCATAAGACTTTGGGCTGATGGAGTATTTTGTTAAGGGGATAGTTCAAGGTTTGGAACCCATGCAGCTATTGGGGGAAGGACTGCCACTAGGAGTTCTATATGAACTACAAGACAGACGTCAGCTATACGTCCCTTTGAGACCACTGACCATCAAACAGCTTTGTAAACAACTGTCCCACCGAGGCCCCTATGATGTAACTCTGTGAAGGGACAACTTGGGGCCTCATTTATGGATGGAGGAGACATATATAAGAATGAATTCTTGGTGTAAAGCCTCTACTGGAAGAATCTGTCTGGCTGTTGCTCTATTGTCTCTTGAAATCCTGATGGTCGGCCCTGGATGGTTGGGTTCACATACATTTAACAGGAACTCAAAAGCTTTAATGTGGCTGGCTTAACTCCTACACTGGATTACAAACCACCCATATCCTCTCTAGCTCCTGAGGAAGTGACTGTATAGATCCATGAAACACATTGAGATTTTGTCCCCGTCATTTTTATTCTTAAAATGAACTGGATGACAGCCAGTGGGACGACAGCCATGCAGACGAATTTGATGCAGTGTGCGGCATATGGTCTGAGCACTGACAGGCTGACCCCCCACCCCTTGAACATCTTTGTACTCCTCACCTGGTTGCCGCCACACATGCTTTACACCATCTGAACCAAATACGTTTATCTTGGTCTCATCAGACCACAGGACATGGTTCCAGTAACCCATGTCCTTAGTCTGCTTGTCTTCAGCAAACTGCAGGCTTTCTTGTGCTTTCTTGTGCATCTTTAGAAGAGGCTTCCTTCTGGGACAACAGTCATGCAAACCAATTTGATGCAGTGTGCGGCGTATGGTCTGAGCACTGTCAGGCTGACCCCCCCACCCCTTGAACATCTGCAGCAATGCTGGCAGCACTCATACGTCTATTTCCCAAAGACAACCTCTGGATATGACGCTGAGCACGTGCACTCAACTTCTTTGGTCGACCATGGCGAGGCCTGTTCTGAGTGAAACCTGTCCTGTTATACTGCTGTATGGTCTTGGCCACAGTGCTGCAGCTCAGTTTCATGGTCTTGGCAATCTTCTTATAGCCTAGGCCAGTGATGGTGAACCTTGGCACCCCAGATGTTTTGGAACATTTCCCATGATGCTCGTGCACTCTGAAGTGTAGTTGAGCATCATGGGAAATGTAGTTTCAAAACATCTGGAGTGCCAAGGTTCGCCATAACTGGCCTAGGCCATCTTTATGTAGAGCAACAATTCCTTTTTTTCAGATCCTCAGAGAGTTATTTGCCATGAGGTGCCATGTTGAACTTCCAGTGACCAGTATGAGAGAGTGAGAGCGATAACACCAAATTTAACACACCTGCTCCCCATTCACACCTGAGACCTTGTAACACTAAAAAGTCACATGACACTGGGGAGGGAAAATGGCTAATTGGGCCCAATTTGGAGATTTTCACTTAGGGGTGTACTCACTTTTGTTGCCAGCGGTTTAGACATTAATGGCTGTGTGTTGAGTTATTTTGAGGGGACAGCAAATTTACACTGTTATACAAGCTGTACACTCACTACTTTACATTGTAGCAAAGTGTCATTTCTTCAGTGTTGTCACATGAAAAGATAGAAGAAAATATCTACAAAAATGTGAGGGGTGTACTTACTTTTGTGAGATACTGTATATGTGCAATCCTTGCTTGTTTTATGGAAGACATTTTAATGTAATTTGAATAAATACATGGATTGTATAATGTAACGCTCGTATTGGTATTGGAACCTGTAAAAGTTCTAATTTCTGTATATTTACTATTGGCCAAACATAGGATTAGAGGTACTCTCCATAAGGAATGAAGGCAAAGTGATAAAGGGGGAACAATGTATACATTTTTTTTTTACATGTGTATGTCATAAACTATGCTTTTTCCAACTGTTGCAATATAAGGGCGGGGCTTAGGAGGAAGGGGGAGGTTCCTAGCACAGCCTGGTATGTCATACTGGCTTATGTGCTCAGTACTGGAGATCCTCTATGGCGGTCAAGGACATGACCAGTGTGTAGGACTCCCTTGAGTCAACATACAAAGTAAAGGTTTCTGCACATTTTATTGCAAAAACAATATGAATAAAGCTAGAATTAGGATATTGTTATCTGGAATTCATTAAAAAAGAAGTAGATTAATTAAATACAAAGGCAAACGGACAAAAAAAAAACCCAGTAAAAATGGAGAAAACAAACAGAAAACTGTTGGAATTTGTTTTTATGCTTTTTTGTAATTTTATTCCACTAAAGATGATAAAAGTGTCCCGATATTAGAAAAGAACAGAGAATGTCCTTATCTCAAAGAGGACACGTGGTCGGCTGACATCTCCGGCGTACGCGGTGAGCAGATAACGGTAAACACGTACAACAATAGTCACCATTCCCCGCACTTCCGTGCGTTGTGAATAAATGATGGCAATTTGCTGTCCCCGGCTCCAGTAGAGGATTGTACGAAGCGCTGATTGTGGATAATCGCACCCAATTCTTCTCCTCGGCTCCGGCCTGATCCAGATCCTCTGTATGCAGTCACAGCGGGAGGACTGGTAATACCCTTATTACCCATGGCACCTCCAGGAGGACAAATCATTATTATCAATTACAATAATCATCAGCTATCAGATTACCTGCTCCTGACCCGACTCTCCAATGTGATTGTACTGCGCTCTGCGTGGAGGACGTGACAGTCCTATAACGAGGATACAATAGTCTTCTCTTCTAAGTGGGTTCTGTTCTGGGCATCTACCCTGGTTTTATCATCCCGTTTGGAAATATAATACATATAACCGTACATTTGTTCTATACAGTGGCAGCTGGTGCTCAACATTTTTTTTTGGGGGGGGGGGGGCACAAACAAACTGAAAAATAGTGAAAAAAAACATCAATTGCAGCCACTGTGCCCATCAAATGTAGCCATTGTGTCCATCATATGCAGCCACTGTGTCCATCATATGCAGCCACTTGTGCCCATCGAATGCAGCCACTGTGCCCATCATATGCAGCCACTGTGCCCCATCATATGAAGCCACTTGTGCCCATCATATACAGCCACTGTGCACATCATATACAGCCACTTGTGCCCATCAAATGCAGCCACTTGTGCCCATCATATACAGCCACTTGTGCCCATCAAATGCAGCCACTGTGCCATCAATTGCAGCCATTATGCCCATCAAATGCAGCCACTGTGCTTCATCATATGCAGCCACTTGTGCCCATCAAATGCAGCCACTTGTGCCCATCATATGTAGCCACTTGTGCCCATCAAATACAGCCACTGGTGCCTATCAAATGCACCCACTGTGCCCATCAAATGCAGCCACTGTGCCCATCAAATGCAGCCACTTGTGCCCATCATATGTAGCCACTTGTGCCCATCAAATACAGCCACTGGTGCCTATCAAATGCACCCACTGTGCCCATCAAATGCAGCCACTGTGCCCATCAAATGCAGCCACTTGTGCCCATCAAATACAGCCACTGGTGCCTATCAAATGCACCCACTGTGCCCATCAAATGCACCCACTGTGCCCATCAAATGCAGCCACTGTGCCCATCAAATGCAGCCACTTGTGCCCATCATATGTAGCCACTTGTGCCCATCAAATACAGCCACTGGTGCCTATCAAATGCAGCCACTGTGCCCATCATATGCAGCCACTTGTGCCCATCAAATGCAGCCAGTTGTGCCCATCAAATGGGCCACTGTGGCCCCTGTCCGCTGTCTGCCTGGCACTTACCCCATCTTAGTGGCGGTTCTGGCAGCGGGTGATGGCGGCGAGCTGTGTCCTCCATGCTTCTCCCTCCTCTGTTGTTCCATTTTGGTAGGCGTCCAATCTGAGCACCTCTGCCTTCAGCCAATCAGGTAATGGGTATTAGACCCGCGCTACCTGATTGGCAGAGAGGCGGTTCAGTGTTAGAAAAGCAAATATTCATTCGCTTTTCTAACACATCTGGGTGGACTCCGAGTGCAATACTTTGCGCACCGAGTTCACCTTTTTTGAAGCCTATTAGAGCCTATGTCTCTAATCAGGTGCTTCAAAAAACACCCCCGTGGCTGAAATTCAGGTGCCCGGCGTCCGAAAAGGGGTCAGACACCTGAATAGGGGGTGGCAGCGGCGGCCATGGATAGATTCATGCAATGCATTAATCTATCCATTATGCCGCATACACACGATCGGAAATTCCACCAGCAAAACTCCGATGAGAGCTTTTTGTCGGAAAATGTGACCGTGTGTACGCTCCATCGGTCTTTTGCTGGCGGAATTCCATCCAGCAAAAGACTGAGAGCATGTTCTCTATTTTTCGATCGGGAAAAGTTCCTATCCGAAAATGCGATCGTCTGTACAAATTCCGACGCGCAAAATTCGTACGCATGCTCAGAAACAATTCGAAGCATGCTCGGAAGCATTGAACTTCATTTTCTGGGCTCGTCGTAGTGTTGTACGTCACCGCGTTCTTGGCGATCGAGAGTTCAGAGAACTTTAGTGTGATCGTGTGTATGCAAGCCAAGCTTGAGCGGAATTCTGTCTGAAAAACCATCCAAGTTTTTTCTGATGGAAAATCCACTTGTGTGTACGGGGCATTAGTCATGGTGGCCGGTGGCTGGAGAGAGGGGGCGGCGCCCCTGCACCCTTAATGAACGGGCTGCCCCTGGTTCTATAACTACTTAACCTCCGGAAGGTTTTACCCCCCTTCATGACCTGGCCATTTTTTGCTATTCCAGCATTGCGATTTAACTTGTAATTGCGCGGTCATGCAAACTCTGTACACAAATGAAATTGATATAATTTTTTTCACAAAAATAGAGCTTTCTTTTGGTGGTCTTTTGATCATTACTGGGGTTTTTATTTTTTTATCACTTTAATCCAGGGCACTTTTACCCACTTCCTGCCCAGGCCAATTTTCAGCTTTCAGCGCTGTTGCATTTTAAATGACAATTGTGCGGTCATGAAACACTGCATCCAAACTAAATTTTTATCATTTTGTTCCCACAACTAGAGATTTCTTTTGGTGGTATTTAATCACCTCTGGGGTTTTTTATTTTTTGCGAAATAAAGGAAAAAAGACCAAAAATTTTGTAAAAGGTTCTGTTTTGCAATATTGCAAATAAATAATATATTTTTTTTATAAATCTAGCCCAAAATGTATTCTGTTACATTTCTTTGGTGAAAACATCCCAAATCAGTGTAAATTATTTAGTCTGTAGGAAAGTTATAAAGTCCACAAACTATGGGATATACAGTATCTCACATTTCTGTAAATCTTTTCTTCTATCTTTTCATGTGACAACACTGAAGAAATGACACTTGTCTACAATGTAAAGTAGTGAGTGTACAGCTTGTATAACAGTGTAAATTTGCTGTCCCCTCAAAATAACTCAACACACAGCCATTCATGTCTAAACCGCTGGCAACAAAAGTCAGTACACCCCTAAGTGAAAATCTCCAAATTGGGCCCAATTAGCCATTTTTCCTCCCCGGTGTCATGTGACTCGTTAGTGTTACAAGGTCTCAGGTGTGAATGTGGAGCAGGTGTGTTCAATTTGGTGTTATCGCTCTCACTCTCTCATACTGGTCATTGGAAGTTCAACATGGCACCTCATGGCAAAGAACTCTCTGAGGATCTGAAAACAAAGAATTGTTGCTCTACATAAAGATGGCCTAGGCTATAAGAAGATTGCCAAGACCCTGAAACTGATCTGCAGCACAGTGGCCAAGACCATACAGCGGTATAACAGGACAGGTTCCACTCAGAACAGGCCTCGCCATGGTCCACCAAAGAAGTTGAGGTCACGTGTTCAGCGTCATATCCAGAGGTTGTCTTTGGGAAATAGACATATGAGTGCTGCCAGCATTGCTGCAGAGGTTGAAGGGGTGGGGGGGTCAGCCTGTCAGTGCTCCGACCATACGCCGCACACTGCATCAAATTGGTCTGCATGGCTGTCATCCCAGAAGGAAGCCTCTTCTATAGATGATGCACAAGAAAGCCGCAAACAATTTGCTGAAGACAAGCAGACTAAGGACATGGATTACTGGAACCATGTCCTGTGGTCTGATGAGACCAAGATAAACGTATTTGGTTCAGATGGTGACAAGCGTGTGTGGGGGCAACCAGGTGAGGAGGACAAAGACAAGTGTGTCTTGTCTAAAGTCAAGCATGGTGGTGGGAGTGTCATGGTCTGGGGCTGCATGAGTGCTGTCGGCCAGGGGCAGACTGATAACTCATGGGGCCCACGGGCAATAGGAGATTATGGGGCCCCTAAGCAATCAGAGATTATGGGGCTACACAGTATACACACACACAGTATACAATCACACAGTATACACATACATGTACACACAGTAAACACAGACAGATGTAAAAAAAACACAGATTTATACATACTGTCCCTGGTTTTACTGAGGCTGGCAACCCTGATGGGGCCCCCTAGTGGCCCAGGGCCCTCGGGCAGTGCCCGAGTGGCTCAAGGGTCAGTCCGCCCCTGCTGCCGGCACTGGGGGGATACAGTTCATTGAGGGAACCATGAATGCCAACATGTACTGTGACATACTGAAGTAGAACATGATCCCCTCCCTTCAGAGACTGGGCCACAGGGCAGTATTCCAACATGATAACCACCCCAAACACACCTCCAAGACGACCACTGCCTTGCTAAAGAAGCTGAGGGTAAAGGTGATGGACTGGCCAAGCATGTCTCCAGACCTAAACCCTATTGATCATCTGTGGGACATCCTCAAACGGAAGGTGGAGGAGCACAAGGTCTCTAACATCCACCAGCTCCGTGATGTCATCATGGAGGAGGGGAAGAGGACTCCAGTGACAACCTGTGAAGCTCTGGTGACCTCCATGCCCAAGAGGGTTAAGGCAGTGCTGGAAAATAATGGTGGCCACAAAAAATATTGACACTTTGGGCCCAATTTGGACATTTTCACTTAGGGGGTGTACTCACTTTTGTAGCCAGCGGTTTAGACATTAATGGCTGTGTGTTGAGTTATTTTGAGGGGACAGCAAATTTACACTGTTATACAAGCTGTACACTCACTACTTTACATTGTAGACAAGTGTCATTTCTTCAGTGTTGTCACATGAAAAGATAGAAGAAAAGATTTACAAAAATGTGAGGGGTGTACTTACTTTTGTGGGATACTGTAACGCTGAATAAAAGCCCCTCAAGTGCTGTTAGCGAGCGTTGTCTCTCGTTGTTCTCGTCGGACTGAACCCCGAAGGACTTTTCGACTGAGTTCCGACGGAGTTCCAACGAAACGGACTTGCCTACACACGATCACTAAAGTCCGATCGTTTCGAATGTGATGGCGTACGACCGGACTAGAAAAGGAAGTTCAATAGCCAGTAGCCAATAGCTGCCCTTGCTTTGTTTTTGGTCCGTCGGACTAGCATACAGACGAACGGTTTGTTCGATAGGAATTGAGTCCGTCGGAGAGACTTGAAACTTTTTCTATTTCTAAGGTCCGTCAGATTTGGTCTGATGAAGCCCACGCACGATCAAATTGTCAGACGGATTCGTTCCCTCGGACCTTTGATGCCGAAAAGTCCGGTCGCGTATATGCGGCATTAGGTGACCATTTTATTTGGTGACAGGCGCTTTGATTGGCATTCAGAGTGCTTTAAAAAAGCCTTCTGTTGGAGGACTAGAAGTAGCAGGAGAGGTGCAAAAAGCAGATATCTACAGAATAAATTAAGCAGGAGTATCCTTGCACTGCAGGTCCTCAGGTACAGCTACCTCTCCAGCAAAGAGAACAGTGAGCAGCACAGTAATGACATCATCAAATCTAATTCCAAATCTGCTGAGACTAGCAGTCAGAGGCAGCGGTGCCTTAGATGATCTCTCGCTGCAGATATACAGCTATGTGTCCACAGAACAGGAGGAACTCAATACATTTTTTTAGGCATTACTTTTACATTTCTAGATTTGCAACATAAGAGTGCCCTCTAATGTCGATGTGGAATGACTGAACTCTTTGACCGCCATTTCTTGTCCATGGACTGATGAGACTTCACTTCTGGGTGCTTTTACTCTTTAGCATCCACCAAGAGATGAAAACCCCGGCTTTGGGTGGACTGACGTTGTACAATGTAACGCATGCTCATGGCTGAACACATACTTATCTACCAGACGCTGGCGGTAACCTGCCTCGCCGTTGATTGTTTACATGCAGCCATTACCCAGAGCTACTCATCAGTGCTGGTGAGTAATGGCGACACTAAAATATTGTCATCCCCTAATTAATGCGTCACGACGAAACAATTACTGGCGGGGCAGACAATTTCTGATAAGTGCGGATGCCTGCTACGTTTAATTAGGCGATGGAAAATCGAGCGAGATTGCCTCCAGCCCAATCAATAACAATAAAAAGCCGTCACATGTGAAAGGTTCTAGAATTTTGCCAGAGTTCAGCTTTTTAAATTGGGTTTAAGTTTATTGTCCATGCAGAGCGGAGACGCACGCGGCCTGATTAGATATAAAAGGAGATTGAGTAACCGATCAATAATAAACAGTTACCAGGATCCTGTGACCTGGAATACCCGGTAATTGACACTGTCTCTAAAAGAAGGGACGTGCAGCCGTAGGCTACCTTTGTTGTGCGCCCAGCGAGGATCCAAAATGGCGGGCGTACACATACAAGAACACTCAACTTTCTTCCATTGTGGACTTCTGACACCCTCTCTGCTGCGCACCACTCCAATGCAGTGCCCCCAACTAACACCAGAGAGGGTCCAAAATGGCGACCGCACACAAAACAAAGAATCCTCAACTTTGTTCCATTGTGCACCTTTGACCCCCCCACCCTGCTGTGCACCACTCCACTACAGGGCCCCCCAAAGAACACCAGAGAGAGTCCAAAATAATCGGCATACACATCCAAGAACCCTCAACTTTTTTCCATTGTGGACTCCTGACCTCTGAGTGTCCCCAACTAAAGGCTAAAAAAAGAACACCAATGCGGCCACCACATCTAAGGAGGAGTACGCTTCAGTATGTTATATTGTGCATATATGTGGCGTACACATCCAAGAACCCTCAACTTTGTTCCTTTGTAGACCTCTAACCCCCCCCCCCCACACACACCCTGCTGTGCATCACTCCACTACAGGGCCCCCCAAAGAACACCAGAGAGGGTCTAAAATGGTCGGCATACACGTCCAAGAACCCTCAACTTTGTTCCATTGTGGACATCTGCCCCCCCTCATCCTGCTGTGCGCCACTCCAATACAGGGCCACCCAAAGAACACCAGAGAGAGTCCAAAATGGTCAGCATACACGTCCAAGAGTTCTCAACTTTGTTCCATTGTGGACTCCTGACCTCTGAGTGCCCCCAACTAAAGGCTAAAAAAAGAGCACCAATGCGGCCACCACATCTAAGGAGGAGTATGCTGCAGTATGTTATATTGTGCATATATGTGGCGTACACGACCAAGAACCCTCAACTTTGTTCCTTTGTAGACCTCTAACCCCCTCCCCACCCTGCTGTGCACCACTCCACTACAGGGCCCCCCAAAGAACACCAGAGAGGGTCTAAATGGCTGGCATACACGTCCAAGAACCCTCAACTTTGTTCCATAGTGTACCTGTGCCCCCCCATCCTGCTGTGCACCACTCCAATGTAGAGCCCCCAAATAACACCAGAGGGGGTCCAAAATGGCGGTCTTACACATCCAAGAACCCTCAACCTCGTTCCATTGTGGACTCCAAACCCCCCCCCCCCACCCTGCTGTGCACCACTCCACTGTAGGGCCCCCAAAGAACACCAGAGAGGGTCCAAAATGGCAGTCGTACACATGCAAGAACCCTCAACTTTGTTCCATTGTGGACCTCTGACCCCCCCAACCCTGCTGTGCACCATTCCACTGCAGGGCCCTCAAAGAACACCAGAGAGGGTCCTATTTGGCCAGGAAGCTGGAAGCCGGTGCTGGGATCGCTGGTATCGCAGGGTGGGAGGGTTCGGAGTGCAGGACACAAAAACCCTGCGTCCCAAGGACATAACGAAACTGGCTAATTGGGGTCTCGGGATGTGGTCATGGGCTTGTGAGGGGACCTTGTAGAGACCTGTTGGTCTGGCGCCCCACATAGATGGTGTGGGCTGGAGGGGCGGTGCCCCTTGTGGACCATCCACGACTGCTAAGCAGCCTAAGTTGGAAAATTCATCTTATTACACTTTTATACCTTGCAATAAGTTTCCATTGATTGTCAAATTAAATAAATTTTTCGAAATCAGATTAATTTTTGAATTCAAATTATTTCTTTCACTTAATTGTTTTGGATTCTTTGAAATGTACTATTGTGATTCGGAAAATTTGGATACATCCAAATCTCCAAATAACCAAAGTTTCATCCGAATTACAATTCATAACGAAACGAATGTGAAACGATTCTGAGAGTGTCTTTCTATCCAGCTCTCAAAGTCTCTTCAGAGTCCTCGGAGACTGTTGACCGAACGTGACATCATTGGGGAACGCGCGGGCTTCGCTCTTTTTTAGAAGACCTCTGATACAATGTAGCTAATCAGCCTCGGTGTAAAATGTTAGAGTCCCCCGGAGAGTAATACGGAGCCGTAAGCGGAATGGAAGATGCGCCGATGATTACATGAGGATGTATTGCCTTCACCGACCGCGTTCCTATTAAGATTAAAAAACATATTCGCTGTCGCCTGTAGATATATTAGAAACGCGACGGCGGACGTGGTCGTAAATTTAAGAGACGGTCGTCACCTATGAAATGAAATGACTTGATAACAAATGTGTGGAAAAGGGCTCCTTGAAATAAAAATCCAATTTGTAGTCCATCAGCGGGAAGAGCGGCCGGCCTCAGCGCCCTGTAGACAGTTGTATAAGGAGAAGGGATAACGAGTTCTGATGAGTTCATGGCGTTCCATACCGACTTATGGACTGGGTCTCCCTCCCAGGCAGATAGGTGATGGAGTTTGGCGGTAGATAAGTGGGGCCGGATCAGGCGATGGATTTATTACATGTACATCATACGTATGTCTATAGGCAACACCGCTGTCCAAAGATCTCAGAGGGCGCCCCCTGCTGGGTAATCTTGTATCGCTGACTCCTTCCCTGAGTCCATACATCGGCATTCTTATCATGGCCTTGGACACCCTGTCTACCCTAAAGGACAGAACCAAGAACTTCTGGAGTTGTTGGTGCCAGGAATGGCCACTAGACATGTGCAATTCGTTTCGTTCCAAATTGTTGTTTAACAAATTTCGACAAATTCGTTAATTCGGAAATATCCAAATTAAGGAAAACCCGTTTAACGAATTTTTCCGAATATTTGTAAATTCGAAAATTCGAAAATTTGTAAATTCGTACATTCGTACATTTGTAAATTCGTACATTCGTAAATCCGTAAATTAGTAAATTCGGAAATCTGAAGGAATAATTAACTAATAATAACTTAACTATTACTAACTATTAAATTATAGGTATTGTAATTTCCTTTCAAATTTGGATGTTAGTGAACGTAACAAATACAAATTTATCCAAAGTTACAAATTATCCGAAATAATGAATGCCGTATCCAAACAAATGGAACGTAATGAATTAATAATAATAAATAACAATAATAATAATAAAAACTTTTATTATTATTATTATTTATTATTAATTTGTTCCGTTCAATTTGTTTAGGTGCGGCATTCGTTATTTCAGATAATTGGTAACTTTCGGATAAATTCGTATTCATTACGTTCACTAACAGCCAAATTTGAAAGGAAATTACAATACCTATAATTTAATAGTTAGTTACTATTTCAGATTTTCTAATTTTCAGGTTTTCGGATTTTAGAATTTCGAATTTCCAAATATCCGAATTTTCTAATTTACGAATGTATGAATTTACGAATGTACGAATGTGCGAATGTGCGAATTTACTAATTGCGATCATAACAGATGACCCGAAAAACGAAAAAACACAAAAACGAATGAAACGAAAACAAACACATTTTTTGGCAGTGCACATGTCTAATGGGCACACATCAGGGGTCACTCAGGGATCAATTATTGATTGGTCACGCTCCTCTCTTAAAGAGAACCTATTACTTTAAGGGCTCATTTACACTCGCTTCGACTTTAACACAAATTAAAGCTTTTAATGAAGCTTGGTAAATGCCCTGTGTGTGTTGATATTCTATTTGTTTTAAAGGGGCCCAGTAGAACCCCAGATCAATAATTCCCCCATGCAGAAGATCATCAGCTCATTAGTTCCCCTGTTTAACAGATCCCTAGCTTATTAGTACCCCCAGCTCTGCTGATCCCCTGCTCAATAGTACCCCCAGCTTTGCTGGTCCTCCGCTCTGCAGTAACCCCCCCGTAAAAGAATATCTAATCGTTCTATCTCTAATTCTAATTATACCTCTATATTATTTTATACAATTCTGACCTTTGCCACCACCTTTCCATTCCCCTACGTCCAAAGCTTTGTGGGAGCAATGCAGGTCAAACACACACACAGAATGATGGTTCGGCATCATAAAGTGGAGTTCCACCCTGACATTTTTTTTTCCAATCGGACTCTTCTAAACTTAAAAAAAAAAACATAGCCCTGTTGCTATGTAGTCAGGGGCGGTCTGACAACTCATGGGGCCCCCAGGCAATAGGAGAAGATCATGGGGCCCCCAGGCAATAGGAGAAGATCATGGGGCCCCCGGGCAATAGGAGAAGATTATGGGGCCCCCGGGCAATAGGAGAAGATTATGGGGCCCCCAGGCAATAGGAGAAGATTATGGGGCCCCCAGGCAATAGGAGAAGATCATGGGGCCCCCGGGCAATAGGAGAAGATTATGGGGCCCCCAGGCAATAGAAGATTATGGGGCCCCCAGGCAATAGGAGAAGATCATGGGGCCCCCAGGCAATAGGAGAAGATCATGGGGCCCCCGGGCAATAGGAGAAGATTATGAGGCCCCCAGGCAATAGGAGAAGATTATGGGGCCCCCGGGCAATAGGAGAACATTATGGGGCCCCCGGGCAATAGGAGATTATGGGGCCCCCAGGCAATAGAAGATTATGGGGCCCCCAGGCAATAGGAGAAGATTATGGGGCCCCCAGGCAATAGGAGAAGATCATGGGGCCCCCGGGCAATAGGAGAACATTATGGGGCCCCCGGGCAATAGGAGATTATGGGGCCCCCAGGCAATAGATTATTGGGCCACACAGTATACACACACACATATAGTATACACACAGACACACAATATACACACACAGTATACACACACAGAATACACATACACACACTGAACAGGTACTGGAGAGGCGGGGAGGCTATACTCTTGGGATTGGGAAAAAAAAAATTATTTTTACATACTGTCCCTGGTTTTATTGAGGCTGGCAACCCTGATGGGGCCCCTTAGTGGCATGGGGCCCGAGTGCCCGAATGGTCAGTCCACTCCTGTATGTAGTCCTCCTAATCTGCCACTTCCTGGTCAGCGGAGCTCCTCGTCACTTCCTCTCTCGCCTGTGCTCCTGGGAGTCTGTGGGCAGTACTGTGATGTCGCCATAACAACGGGGAGGGACCTTCCTCCGTCGCCACCCATTGTTATGGCAACTTTAGAAACAATCGGCACTACGGCCGGTGAACTGCGCACGCGCAAGATCGAGAGGTGCATGCTAGTTATCCAGCATGCACCTCCCCAAAACTAATCCGTGTATTTCATTTGTAATAATGCTAGGATCAATTAAAAAAATAAAAAATAAAATTTTGCCGGAACTCCGCTTTAAGCACATTATACAAAACAGGATATGACCGGGCCATATTTCCATTAAACCAATAGGGGATGTCCATCCATAGTTTTACCTCCAAAGAAGGACTGACCCGATTACATGGGGTCTGTGGCCTATATACCCCACACATTTATCATCCAATCATAGAGATACACAGGTTAACTTATTAGTACTTATTAGTTAGTATACATATCTTTTAGTATATAGAGATTAATACATAACTAAAGTTAGTTCCTTTTTCCTTACAAGCTTTCTAGGCTTATTGCCAGCATATTGTGGTTACATTTCTTAAGCATAAATGCTTGGCGTATTGCCAGGTTATTTCTCAGCATCCTAAGTTCATCTTTATCTAAGGAACATTGTTGCCAACATACTGTATATCAAACAACAAATTAAAACAAATGTTAAAGAAGCACTCTGAATTAAGTCACAGCAAAGGACAAACTAAGGTAATGATTAAGGGGGCATCCTTACGCCCCCCTTTGCTGATCCCCCACTCAGTAGTAACCCCCAGTTCTGCTGATCCCCCCCGCTCAGTAGTAACCCCCAGCTCTGCTGATCACCCCGCTCAGTAGTAACCCCCAGCTCTGCTGATCCCCCCACTCAGTGGTAACTCCCAGCCATGCTTATTCCCCACTCAGTAGTAACCCCCCAGCTCTGCAGATCCTCTGCCACTCAGTAGTAACCCCCAGCTCTGCTGATCCCCTGCTCAGTAGTAACCCCCAGCTCTGCTGATCCTCTGCTTAGTAGTAACCCCCAGCTCTGCTGATCAGCCCGCTCAGTAGTAACCCCCAGCTCTGCTGATCCCCCCGCTCAGTGGTAACTCCCAGCCATGCTTATTCCCCACTCAGTAGTAACCCCCCAGCTCTGCGGATCCTCTGCCGCTCAGTAGTAACCCCCCGCTCTGCTGATCCTCTGCTCAGTAGAAACCCCCAGCTCTGCTGATCCCCCCGCTCAGTAGTAACCCCCAGCTCTGCTGATTCTCTGCTCAGTAGTAACCTGCAGCTCTGCTGATCCCCCCGCTCAGTAGTAACCCCCAGCTTTGCTGATCCCCCCGCTCAGTGGTAACTCCCAGCCATGCTTATTCCCCACTCAGTAGTAACCCCCAGCTCTGCCGATCCCCCCGCTCAGTAGTAACCCCCAGCTCTGCCGATCCCCCACTCAGTGATAACTCCCAGCGCTGCTTATCTCCCACTCAGTAGTAACCCCCAGCTCTACAGATCGTCTGGTTTTTCTGATCCTCCTCTCTCTCCAGTCCCCGCTATATTGCTCCCATGCCGCACACCAAGTGTGACATCTGCTAGTTTATCTTGCTCCAGTCCCCCAGCTCTGCTGATCCTCCGCCACTCAGTTCTCACTCTCCAGTCCTATTCACCTTTTACTATAGCGTTCCCATTTTGCAAACCCCATGTGTCGTTGACTCGTCTGCTAAGTTGCTCCACTTCATTCCGGACCCCGCTCACCTTCCTGCTGCTCTACGCTGCCCACCAGATGTGACGTCTCCACCAGACACTCCCAGAATATATACACATGAACCGGAAGTGACTGCTGATGACGTCTTTCCGGGTTCGCTTGTTGCTTTCCCAGTGCATCCTGGGATATCTCATACCTGCAATACCCCCAAAACAAAGCCAAGTTAAAGCTGAATAAAAGCCCCTCAAAAGCTTCAGGTGCTGTCGGCAAATGTTGTCATAGACTTCTATAGTGGCTTTGGAGATGCTTTGAAGCACCAAGAAGCACAACGTGTGACCAGGACTGTAAGGTGACACATTACAAAACCACTGTTGGAGCCCTGGGAAATTCCCGGTGCTTTCAGGCGTAACGAAGCACATGATTTTCTCCTCCTCCTCCCAAGATGCAGTTCTCGGACGCAAGCATGTTACATGGGTGAGAGTAGCAGGTGATGACCCCATGTAAGCTCAGACCCTGACCGACACACAGGTTACATAAGTAGTAGACCCCCCATACAACAGATGCATTGAGTTGACTGGGAATGAGTAGAGGGTGTCAGTGGATGGGCTTTCAAGAGAACCTGCTTCTTTGTCATGAATGGGCAAAGTGATAGGTTCTCTTTAAGGGCAACATGCTCCACCCTACATTTGCTGCCTGCCAAAAAAAAATATATTCTCCAGCTCATTATCTTCCCTTAATATAATGGATGGCCCATGATCCATTCCTTACTACAAACTCCACCACTAGAGAAAACCTAGGTGCCTTCAGAGTAGGACGTAACTATAGGGGTCACAGGGGGTCTCAACTGGCCCCTGCGGCTCCCCTGTCACACTTGGCTCTACACCTGGATAGGAGGAGTGGCGGCATATAAAGGAACCAATGCCCTCTATTTTCCTTCTGCAGTCAAGTGGCAGCTGGTGCTCCATTTTTTTGAGGAGGCGAAAAACAAGCAGCTCCCCCCCCCCCCGCACCATGTCCGCACTTACTCCATCCAGGTTGCGGCTTCCCCGGCTTCTCCCCCCCCGCTAATCCGGTCTTAATATCCGCCTCCTGTCCTGATTGGCTGGGAGGAGAAGCCAGAAGAAAAGACAATAGTGAATATTGATTCGCTAATGTCATTAATTAGTGGATTCGGGGCACAGTGCCCAACCTTTTTGAAGCCAATTAGGGCCTCAGGCTCTAATCATATGCTTCAAAAAACTCATGGAAACTTATGAGTCCGGCACCCCGCATAAGGATTAAGATGCGGCGCATGGAGATTAGGGGGTCAGCGCCCTCGTGACCCTTTTGGACGGGTCGCTGCTACTGCAGCTCCTGAAAGCTTGCTTCTCCTCCTCTCCCTCCTGCAGGCACTGAGCAGCTGCAGGAGATAAAAGGAGAGTATCGGACGGTTCCTCTTTATGCTACCCCTGTCACTCTCCTGCTGCCCCCGGGGCCCTGTGTGCTCCCATGGTCCCCCCCCCGCCCCCCCCGCTGCACTGCCGGCTTCCCCCCTCCCTTCTCCCGACATCTGCTGTGGGGTATGTGTCAGGATGGAAAGCAGGGCAGGGGCTGGTAAATATGTAATTTACTGGGCCCCTTCCTCTTCTGAATGGACACAGTGAGTGATCCGTAGCGATCACTCACTGTGTTCTTTCATAACCGAAGCATAATAAACTGTGTTATTTTGCTTCAGTTTGTAAATGAAAGAGAAGCTCTGTACAGAGCTATTCCTGTCCATTCATTCTGTGCAGCTGAGGCTGCAGAGATAGGGATTGAGGGCTGTGTCACCCTCGGTCAGGAAGTGTGTTACTGGCAGGATCACCAGGGGAAGATAAAGAAAAAAAGACTAAAAAAAAAAGAAAACGAATGCGGCCACCACATCTAAGGAGGGGTACGCTGCAGTATGTTGCATTGCAGTTTTTGGGTTTAGATAAATTCATTATATGGATAGGAGCGCCCCGAACCAACTTCACTTCAGTACTTTGCTGGCAATTAGAAGAGGCGTTGGACGCACAGGAAGAAATATAAATAGATTGTTTGATGTGACGCCCTGGAAACCGGCTCTATTATTCCCAGGCTTTGCTCCTCTTTTTATTGGTGAAGGAGAAGTTTTTAGAATCGGGCTTTATACCAATTGTACTCACAGCGTGATTGTTAATGAATACAGACAGGTCCTCAGCCACAGCGCCGGACGCACACACGTGCCAAGCAATCTACGGAGCGCTGCCAAAATCTGAGCCGAAAATAAGAAGAAAACTCCAGATCTATCGTCCTCATAACTGATTCCAAAAACCAGAAGAACCAGGAGTTACTATGTTACATCTTCCTCACTATATACTGTATACTGCAGGGGGCTAGAAGTAAAGTTGGATTCAGCTGGTAAAACTTTCTTCAGAGGTCTGAATCTCTTTATTGCTCTATGACACATCACACCCCCCCCCCCCCCTTTAACACCACAGTCCCCCCTTTAACACCACAGTCCCCCCTTTAACATCACAGTCCCCCCTGTACATCACAGCACCCCCTTTCCATCAGTGTCCACAGTCCCCCTTCACATCACAGACCCGTCTTTAACATCACAGTCCCCCCTTTAACATCACAGTCTGCCCTTTAACATCACAGCCCCCCTTTAACATCACAGTCCCCCCTGTACATCACAGCCACCCTGTACATCACAGTCTCCCCTTTAACATCACAGTCCCCCCTTTAACATCACAGTCCCCCCTTTAACATCACAGCCCCATTTTAACAATTACAGTCCCCCCTGTACATCACAGTCTACCCTTTAACATCACAGTCCCCCCTGTACATCACAGTCCCCCCTTTAACATCACAGTTCTCCCTTTAACATCACAGTCCCCCCTGTACATCACAGTCCCCCCTTTAACATCAAAGTCCCCCGTGTACATCACAGTCCCCCCTTTAACATCACAGTCCCCCCTGTACATCACAGCCCCCCCCTTTCCATCAGTGTCCATAGTCCCCCTTCACATCACAGTCCCCCCTTTAACATCACAGTCCCCCCTTTAACATCACAGCCCCCCTTTAACATCACAGCCCCCCTGTACATCACAGTCTCCCCTTTAACATCACAGTCCCTCCCGTACATCACAGTCCCCCCCTGTACATCACAGTCCCCCCTGTACATCACAGCTCCCCCTTTCCATCAGTGTCCACAGTCTTCCTTCACATCACAGACCCGTCTTTAACATCACAGTCCCCCTTTAACATCACAGTCCCCCCTTTAACATCACAGCCCCCCTTTAACATCACAGTCCCCCCTCTACATCACAGCCCCCCTGTACATCACAGTCTCCCCTTTAACATCACAGTCCCCCCTTTAACATCACAGTCCCCCCTGTACATCACAGCCCCCCCTTTCCATCAGTGTCCACAGTCCCCCTTCACATCACAGACCCGTCTTTAACATCACAGTCCCCCTTTAACATCACAGCCCCCCTTTAACATCACAGTCCCCCCTGTACATCACAGTCCCCCCTTTAACATCACAGTCCCCCCTTTAACATCACAGTCCCCCCTGTACATCACAGCCCCCCCTTTCCATCAGTGTCCATAGTCCCCCTTCACATCACAGACCCGTCTTTAAAGCAGACCAACAGAGTGCTCAGTTCCCCTTCTGTTTCCCACATCTGCCCTGTTCACATCACTGTTCACATCACAGTGCCACTTTATACATCACAGTGCCCCTTTATACATCAAAATGCCCATTTACACATCTGCCCCTTCATGTCACAGCGTAAAATGGTTCTAAAGCCTCAATGCTTTTTTTTTTTACCTTTACCTGCATTCTATACATTAAGGTAAAATACCTTCTGTACTCCCCCCCCCCTCCCCATTGGGCAGATCGATAGCAGAGGGAACCTTTGCCTTCTGCTGTTGTCAATCAAATGCCGGGACGGGGATTCGAATTCGAAAAACTATTCAAAATTGATTTGAATTCCCGAATATTCGATTTGAATACGAATAAACTAAACTAATTCCAAAAACGAATTAAACGGGTTAAAGGAATTTAACTAAACTAATTCACATAAATAACTAATCGAAATGAAACAAAAGAAAACTTTTTTTTTTCGTTCTGCACACGTCTAATATTTGTAGTAGAGAAAAAGTTCTGTTTAAAGCCTAAGTGGGTAAGGAGCGCCGTGATTGGAGCCCATCACCTATTCTCACCTCTGACCCCTTCCTTCCCTACAAATAGCAGCTGGCCCAGCACTGCCCTGCATAACCGGAATCTTGCTTTGCATGTTCCATACAGTAACTCAGATAATGAAAATGCAAATGCCGTTATTTTCTCTGGAGCTTTACGATTATTTTGACTTTGAAAACACCTATAAAAAGTAACAATGTGTGAAAGTGATACAGTTCTCATCCGACTTAATTGGAATCCCAATAAATAAAAAAGATGCCTTCTATAAACCACTAAAAAAGATGAAGTGCTGTGATGAATGGTTTGGTAGCATGAACGGGGCTGAAGGCTGAGTTGCCTTCGTAATTTGTTACACTAAAATCAGTCTTCTGTGGGCTCCGTATATTTGGGTCGCACAAGTGGAGAGACGTATAGCGAGAGCGCCCCCTCTGAGAAGGTGTATGAAATACAGATGGCTGCATGTCAAGGTAAAGAGCTTCAATATACGACAATTGTCCCCCATCACCAAACTGACAATGCTATGCTGGTAACAGTGACATCAGAAATTCATTATTGGTTATAATAACATACTGCAGCTAAATTCAGCAGCATTTTCACAAGGTGGATGGATGGACTGTGTAAAGGCTATTGTCCCAGAAGGAAGCCTCTTCTAAAGATGATGCACAAGAAAGTACGCAAACAGTTTGCTGAAGACAAGCAGACTAAGGACATGGATTACTGGAACCATGTCCTGTGGTCTGATGAGACCAAGATAAACGTATTTGGTTCAGATGGTGACAAGCGTGTGTGGGGGCAACCAGGTGAGGAGGACAAATACAAGTGTGTCTTGTCTACAGTCAAGCATGGTGGTGGGAGTGTCATGGTCTGGGGCTATATGAGTGCTGCCAGCACTGGGGAGCTACAGATCATTGAGGGAACCATGAATGCCAACATGTACTGTGACATACTGAAGCAGAGCATGATCCCCTCCCTTCAGAGACTGGGCCGCAGGGCAGTATTCCAACATGATAACCACCCCAAACACACCTCCAAAATGACCACTGCCTTGCTAAAGAAGCTGAGGGTAAAGGTGATGGACTGGCAAAGCATGTCTCCAGACCTAAATCCTATTGAACATCTGTGGGGCATCCTCAAATGGAAGGTGGAGGAGCACAAGGTCTCTAACATCCACCAGCTCCGTGATGTCATCATAGGGGAGGGGAAGAGGACTCCAGTGACAACCTGTGAAGTTCTGGTGAACTCCATGCCCAAGAGGGTTAAGGCAGTGCTGGAAAATAATGGTGGCCACACAAAATATTGACACTTTGGGCCCAATTTGGATATTTTCACTTAAGGGTGTACTGACTTTTGTTGCCAGCGGTTTAGACATTAATGGCTGTGTGTTGAGTTATTTTGAGGGGACGGCAAATTTACACTGTTATACAAGCTGTACACTCACTACTTTACATTGTAGACAAGTGTCATTTCTTCAGTGTTGTCACATGAAAAGATAGAAGAAAATATTTACAAAAATGTGAGGGGTGTACTCACTTTTGTGAGATACTGTATATAGTAACACATCTAGTAACAAAGTAGCAAGTAAGTTGATTTATGCAAACGGGAACACAAAAAAAGCATACCGTAATTGCAGGGTGAATATTTATACTATGACAGTAATCTGTATAGAGAAGACAAAGTGAGATGATTAGTCGGACTCCTTGTGGGTACATTGTAGCAAACACTAGAACATCATTAAAAGAACCATAAAAACAAACACATCAAAAGTAGAAACAAGAGTACATACTATCTTGTTTTTGTTTTTCTTGCTTTTGATACTTTTGTCATGTTTGTTTCTATGTATTTTTGATAAGTTGGTTCTTCTTCTTGTTTAAGTCTCTGGAGTGGAAGTTCTTTCAATGATGTTCTAGTGTTTGCTACAATGTACCCACAAGGAGTCAGACTAATCATCTCACTTTGTCCTCTCTATACAGATTACTGTCAGAGAGAGAAGGAGAGAGGGAGAGGAGAGCAAAGAGGAGATAGAGAGAGAAGGAGAGGAGAGCAGAGAGGAGAGAGATAATGAGAGGAGAGAGAGAAAAGGAGAGGAGAGAGAGAAGAGAGAAGGCGATGAGAGAGGAGAGAGAGTAGGAGAAGAGAGAGAGGAGAGAGAGAGAGAGAAGAAGAGGAGAGTGGAGAGAGAGAATGAAAGGAGAGAGGCGAGAGAGGAGAGGAGAGAGGATAGAGAAGGAGATGAGAGAGAGTAGAAGAAGAGAGAGAGCAGAGAGAGAAGGAGAGTAGAGAGAAAGAGAAGGAGAGGAGAGCGGAGAGAGAGTAGGAGAAGAGAGAGAGGAGAGAGAGAAGGAGAGGAGAGATAGAGAGAGAAGGAGAGGAGAGCGGAGAGAGAGGATGAAAGGAGAGAGGAGAGAGAGAAGGAGAGGAGAGAGAAGAAGATGAGAGAGAGGAGAGAGGAGATGAGAGAGGAGAGAGAGAGTAGCAGAAGAGAGAGAGGAGAGAGAGGAGTAGAGAGAGAGAAGGAGAAGAGAGCGGAGAGAGAGGATGAAAGGAGAGAGGAGAGAGAAAAGGAGAGGAGAGAGAAGGAGATAAGAGAGGAGAGAGAGTAGGAGAAGAGAGAGAGGAGAGAGAGAAGGAGAGGAGAGAGAGAGAGAAGGAGAGGAGAGCGGAGAGAGAGAATGAAAGGAGAGAGGAGAGAGGGAAGGAGAGGAGAGAGAGGAGAGAAAAGGAGATGAGAGAGGAGAGAGGAGAAAGATAAAAGGAGCAGAGAGAGGGAGACTTCAAGACCCCAAAGACAGACAGACCCTGAACCTGTACAGACTGAGCGCTCACAGCCTGGAAATCGAATTCGGACGGCTCAAACAGACATACAAGCCCAGGGAGAGTAGACTGTGCCAGCAATGTGAATTGGAGAAGAGAGACAGAAAGAAGAGAAGAAGGAAGAGAGAGGAGAGAGGAGAGGAGTGGAGTGGGGAGGAGAGGGAAGAGAGAAAAGAGAGAAATAGGGAAGAGAGAAAAAAGAGGAGAGGGGAGCAAGAGAAGAGAGGAGAAAAGAGAAGAGGGAAGAAGGGAGAAGAGAGGAGAGGGAAGAGAGAGAAGGAGGAAGAGAGAGAAGAGAAAAGATTGAAGAGGGAAAAGAGAAGAGGGGAGAAAGGAGTGGAGAGGAGAGAAAGAGAAGGAGAGAGAGGGGATGAGAGAGAAGAAGATGAGAAAGAAGAGAGAGAAAAGGAGAGGGGAAAGAGATAGAGATAGCAGTGGATGAAATTCATGAGAGAGATAGGAGAGGAGAGAGAAGAGAGGAAAAAAAGAGGGGGGGGAGAGAGAGAGATAGCAGTGGAGGAAAGAGAGAGATGAGAGAGATAGAAGGAGAGCAGAGAGAAGAGAGAAAAAAGGAGAGAGGCAAGAGAGAGAGAGGAGAGGGATAGAAAGAGAGGAGAGAGAAAAGAGAGAAAAGGAGAGGGGACAAAGAGAGGAGAGAGATAGAAGGGGATAGACAGAGAGAGAGAGTGAAGAGAGATAGCAGTGGAGGAGAGCAAGAGAGGAGAGAGACAGAAGGAGAGGAGAGAGACAGAAGGAGAGGAGAGAGATAGAAGGAGTGAGAGGTAGAGAGAGAGAGAGTGAAAAGAGATAGCAGTGGAGGAGAGTGAGAGAGGTGAGAGATAGAAGGAGAGGAGAGAGAGATTGAAGGAGAGAAGAGGGAGAGGGTAGAGAGAATGAGAGGGGGGAGAAGAAAGGAGAGGGGCAATAGAAGAGGGGAGAGGAGAGGAGAGGAGAGAAGAGAGAAAGGTAAAGTGGGGAGAGAGAATGAGAGGGGGAGATAAAAGAGGGAAGAGAAGAGATAGAGAGAGTGGAGAGAGCCAAACAGAGAGGTGAGAGAGAAAGTGGAGGGAGAGGGACAAATAAAAAGAATGCAGAGAGAAAAACAAAACAAAAAACTAATGGAGAAGATTTGTGAAATTACAAATATATGGAGTACAAAGGGAAAGAAGAAAAAACATAAAAAAGAATGTAGACACTATTTGAAAATATTTTCTTTTTGATCCCACGCAATGATTTTCTCGTGTCTCCCCCAATCCCGGCGGCGCTCCTCTTCCTGCAATCTGTGTATATGTAAATGATCTGCGGCCTTCCTGGCTCACCAAACTTTCTATTAATCTCGCCTGTACATAGAATCTCTTTTAGACTGAATTATTCAGTTCTGTTGACCTTCCATTAAAGCAATAATCACAAGACCCACTTGAAGCTGAATTATTGTGTGGAAGGCGCATAATTAAGTCCTGGCCTGCGAATGGCGGATGGAGGACCCCGGCGCTGCGCAGCCAATGCCGCTGATGTGATTGCATTGCAGTAATGTCCTTGATCTTATCTCAGGCAGAATAATGTTTCTTGAGATGTCTATTGATTATATTGCATATTTACAAGATAGATATGACGGCGATGGCTCACCTCTCACTTCAGCCCATTTTTAATTCACAAATGCGGAAGGGAGGGAAAAATGAGGGTACCAGTGCCAGCCGGGCTTAATTACCACGACCTGACCGATGATATTGCGGGTGAAAGTTGTACGATGTTATAAATCACTTCTCTGTGACTCGGGACGTACAGTGGGGCTTCAACTAAATTATTCTCTTATGAGATTTAAAATAAATTATTACACTATGAGGACTATTTTGTTTTATCGGCAGCTCTTCTTCAGCCAACCTCCTCCATTCCAGCTGCAGTATATACTGTACATGTATTATTTACTATATACTGTATTTAGATGTATTTCATTTTGCATGCTTTGTCCATGGCAGCCATTGTCGTTGGCCATTCACTAGTTCTTCTGCTGTGTACTCACCTTCCAAGGGCTCCGATAATGAATCTATCCCACCTATCCACTTCCTGCCCATAGGACGTCACGTGATGTCCTGGACTTTCAGTGGTTATACTAGGATGATGCCTGAAGCTGCTTTTTTTTTTTCCAGCCAGCGATCCCCTAAAATGTAAAAGATATCCTAGCGGCTAATTAGCTGCTGGATTGCTCTTACAGGCAGTGGGAGTGGAAGTCCACCAGCGCCTCTCCGGGCTCTCCCTTGCAATTGGGGAGCTTGGTATCTGATCCAGCAGTGCCACTGGGTTACCATAGAGCTGGCTGTGGACCAGACGGTCCTCAGCCAGCTCTATGGTCCTGGGAGGCCAGAAGTGATGGCATTACGTCACAGATGTAAACACTGCCATTTTTTTCTGGTAAGAATGAGATCATTTTTTTTTTATTTTATTCTTTCCAGGGTAGAGAACTGGGGTCTTATTGACCCTAGATGTCTCCATAAAGAGGGCCTGTCATGTTTATTTCTATCACAAGGGATGATTGCATGTAGTGGCGGCTGCTGGTGGGGTTTTAATAACCTTCCCCGACCGGCTCACCTTCTGCCGGTCGGTCCAGCGCTTACTCCATCTAGGTGGTAGGCTGCGGGCAGTGGCTCTGGTGTCCTCCAATATGGCGGACCCCATCTAGGTGGCGGATAGCAGGGGGGCGGCTCTGGTGTTCTCTCCTTCGCCTAGGCGCTAGGCGTCCAATAGTATCGCCTGACGTTTTGGGCCAATCGGGAAACGGGTCTTATGAGGAGATTTAGTGTCAAAATAGCGAATATTAATTTGCTATCTTCAAACAACTGGGTGGGATCAGGGCGCAGTGCTCTGTGCCCCAAGCCCACCCTTTTTTCAAGCCTATTTGAGCCTCTGGCTCTAATCACGTGCTTCAAAAAAAACACCACCCCATTAGAATCCATGGTCTGGCGCCCTGTATGTAGATCAGGGGGCCAGATGCATGGATAGGGGTGGCGGCGCCGTGCGCCCCTAATGGACAATCCGCCACTGAGTACATTTCCTGTCATAGCAATAAAAGTGATAAAAAAAAAGAAAAAGAAAATTAGAAGGGACAGTGTAAAAAAAGAAATAAATAATAATTTTAAAAAATGTTTTAAAGTGCCCCCCTCCTCCTGTGCTTGCGTGCAGTGACGAACGCATACGTAGGTCGAGCACACATATGTAAACGGTGTTCGCACCACACATGTGAGGTATCGCCGCGAACGTCAAAGTGAGAGCAATAATTCTAGTGCTAGAACTCCTCTGTAACTCTAAACTGGAAACCTGTAAAAAAAACTTTAAAGTGTGTCCTATGGAGATTTTTAAGGATCAGAGTTTGTCGCCATTCCACGAGTGTGCACAATTTTAAAGCGTGACATGTTACGTATCTATTTACTCACCATAACATCATTTTTTATATTTTATAAA